>VXBP01003849.1:127988-429978 GCA_013400115.1 Rhinopomastus cyanomelas
GGAGGCCTCCCCAGTACTCGAGGGGAGGCCTCCCCAGTACTCGAGCGGAGGCCTCCCCAGTACTCGAGGGGAGGCCTCCCCAGTACTCGAGGGGAGGCCTCCCCAGTACTCGAGCGGAGGCCTCCCCAGTACTCGAGGGGAGGCCTCCCCAGGGCCCAAGCAGGCAAACACACACAGGATTAGCTTTAAACACTTCTCTTCTGAGAAGCACAGGGACCTTTAGCAACAACACCCAGTGCTGGCCTTGGAACTTTTCTCTTTGCTGCAGCAGAATAAGGAGGCCTCACCTGGGGCTCTGGGCCTGCGACGGAGCAGAGTTAACCCTGATTCGGGAGGATTCGTTAACTTCATGCACCTTGTGCGTGAGCTCAGGGCTCCCTGCGCGTCCCGCGTTGCGCTGCGCACAGTAGTTGGACGCGGTCTGCGGAGCTCTGCAGTTGTTATTTTTCATCAGGAAGATGGCTTTTAGCTGCGGGGGTAAACCTCGCTCCCCGCTGGGCAAATGTTGGGTGGAAAAATATTTCACAATAGGAAACAAGTTGGAATCAGTCAGAAAAGAGGAAGTCGACCAATCCGCGGTGCTGTTTGGCCTCGGTGTAATATTTCAAAGTTCCCTGTTTTGAAATTATTAGACCACCAAAAAAGTGAAAGGCTGCCAAAAATTACTGTAAAAGGTAATAATTGTTAATAACTTGGCATCTGCTTGCTCATTTGAGCTGCATGGTTTTGGCATTCATTAAAGACAACATTGTAAGCAAATACAAGAGCGACTGCCTGGCACATAAAAATTTTAACCACATCATAACTAAATATTAAATGTGAGTCTTTAATTCAATTTATAGTTTAAATAAGGATCCATGCAGTCACTTGGGGAAAAAAAAGGGAGAAAAAGAAGAGTCAGCCCCATAAACAGTCAGTCATAACAAGATTGTAAAGAAATAATTGCAGTGTCCTTGACCTTGAAATGATCCTTTTTTCTGAATTAGGAGAGGAATTTAATTAAAGCTTCAGAAAAAGCTTTCATTTTAGATTTGAGTTACCAAATATTTAGAGATCTAGTGCCCAGGCAAGCCAATGGAAACATTCCTGTTCATTTCAGTGAGCTTTGGATCAGGCCCCGTACAGCTTAGGGTATCTCATTTCATGGCATGAACCCAAGGTCACCGCAGGAGAAAATGTTCTGCCTTAACCCAATGTTATCTGAGGTCGTCCATCCTGGAGACCACAAAGGCAGATGCATAGCATGGACAAGCCAGGGAGGAGCAATAGCTTAAGCCATCTTCATTCATCTTGCCTTGCCATTGCTCTGCAGTTGTTTCAAGCGATCACATGAGCCTTTGAGGTCTCTCTTACTGTCCTTTCCAACAGCTGAGGCCATTTTGACCTGCTAACAGGGTCACTAAATCTCTGCACCTAGTTTCTGCCAGAGATGCAGCGTGTTCTTGCCAGTCAGACTCCGTCTCCCTTCTCTTTCCAGATGTATTACAGGACTTACAGCTCCAACATGCTAGAGACTCATCCAAAGGTCACTGAAGTCAGGGGACACCTTTTCCATTGACTTCAATGGGCTTTGGACCAGCTTCTTAGTCATCGTTAACAAGTCAGCATTTACCAGAAGTGATATCTGAGGCCTCCAGCTATTTCCTGTTCCCAGTGTAGGGTAAGTGGTGATAGCTAGGGTGTCATCCAGTGGTTACATTTAGTGTTTCTGACCTCTAAGTGGTTCTGACCTCTGAATGAGCTCTTCCATCCCGCTGCAGCATATCCAGCGCTCGGTGTTTCATGACTCAGTATGCAGGAGGGAGGGGAGCGGGCTGCAGGAGATGCATCTTTACTTTTCCATGCCTTACCATGATCTCAAGCAGAGGATGATTTTTAGGGGGCTGCAAATAAATAAAATGAAAGCCCATGTCTCTAAGGTGCTGGTGAAATTCCCACACACTTGTCTCAAGCCAGGTTCACAATGAAGGGGATGGGTTTTTTCCTTGAATTGAGACAAAACAAGGACAAACCGGGAACAAACGCCTCGGTCCCGGCACACAGTCGACAGTGTCATCTTTCAAAAGAAATCTCAGTGTGTTCAGAAGGATCCATGTCTTCCTATTTTGGTTCCACAGAGGTCCAGTTTATTCCAGAGCCTTTGTTTTCATTAGTGAAATACACTAAACTGTTTTCTCAAGACTTGCCAAGCAGCTTAAAACATAATACCATTAAATTTGAGGTCCTATTGGGAAAAGTAATGCAAACTTAATTAAAGTTAACCAGAGTTTTCTCTTTGTGTAGAGCCATGTTTCACTGTGCTGGAGCTGGCCCATAAAGCACTTGCTCTCTCAAGTACTCAGGCTGGAAAGGCAGATATATCTGCCAGGATGGGAGATGGCAAGAAGAGAAAGGAGGAACAAGCAACTGAAATAGCTGAGGAAGCAAAAAAACCCAACTGATTTCTTCATCCGGTGTAAAATACCCCCATTTTCATGTTAATCTCAGAACCACAGAACATTAGGGATTGGAAGGGACCTCTAAAGATCATTCAATCCAATCCTCCAGCCACAGCAGGATCACCTAGATCAAGCTGCACAGGGACATATCCAGGTGGGTTTTAGACATCTGCAGAGAAGGAGACTCCACAATCCTCGTGGGCAGCCTGTTCCAGTGCTCTGTCACCCTCAACATGAAGAAGTTCCTTCTCAGATTGCTGTGGAACCTCCTATATTCCAGCTTATACCTATTGTCCCCTGCCTATCACTGGTTACCACTGAGCAGAGCCTGGTTCCATCCTCCTGACACCTACTCTTCACATATTTATCAACATTAATGAGATCACCCCTCATACTCCTTTATTCCAAGCTAAAATCTTCATGTTATCCCCACAGCTTTCACAGGAACAGGTTCTGGAAGACAATGTGGTGTCTCCAAAAGGGATGAAGGATCCAGAAAACACCTACAAGGGACAATTATTCTTTGCAACTTTAATTTTTGCAGTATTTCTTTTGTAGTTTCATACCACTTTTTTACCCCAAAGATATTGATGTGTCCTCCTTGCGATGTCTCCTCTGCTCATGGCAGCTGGCAGGAGCCCAGCAGGCAGCAGGCAGAGATTTCATGGTCCAAGAGGAAGGATGGGATTCATCTACAAGAGCTGTGACGTTACACCCCTAGTAAGTGGGCATGGTGACCCTGACTATGTCTCAAGCTAGAAATAAATCCTATATCACAGCTCTTTGCAAAACATTACATATTCCCTAATGTTTTAGGATGAGGGTGAGAATATAGCCCCTGATGCAGAGGATGCAGAGGAAGGGTGATGAGGCTGGGGAGAGGTCTGGAGAACAGGCCTTATGAAGAGAGGCTGAGGGAACTGGGGTTATTTATCCTAGAGAATAGGAGGCTGAGAGGAAACCTTATTACTCTCTACAAATACCTAAAAGGAGGTCATAGCGAGGCTGGTGCTAGTCTCTTCTCCCAAATTACTAATGATAGGACGAGGGGAAGTGGCCTCAAGTCTCATCAGGGGAGGTTTAGACTGGATCTTAGGAAGAAGGTCTTCACTGAGATGGTGGTTGGACACTGGAACAGGCTGCCCAGGGAGATGGTGGAGTCACTGTCCCTGGAGGTCTTTAAGAATTAGTAGATCTAGCACTTCAGGCCATGGTTTAGGGCTTAGGGAGATGTTGGGATGAATGCTGGACTTGATGATCCTGGAGGTCCTTTCCAGCCATAACGATTCTATAAGTCTCCATCTGTTGTGAGTCTTCTGAGCAAAGCTTAACATCTACCTCAAGCATTTCAAGGAATTAATTTACCACATTTTATCTTATTAGCAGCATTGGCAAATAAAAGGGGGAAAAAAATCCCTTAATAAGTACATTTTTTAAAAAGAACCCTCTTAGAACTCGTTCAAGTGCCTGTTCTCCATCACCAGCCTAAGGGATGAGTTTCCAGGTCATTTATATCTTGCACAACAACAGGTGGTGATGAATATGTACGTGGAAAATGTAATCCATAAGTTAGTGAATTAGAATTCTGCTTCTCAAGTCAGAGTTTAAGAAAAAGCCCTTCTTGTGATCTATTTGTCCAGCTAAAACTCCATGAATTTTATATAGTGTGTTTAGACTGTTTTTTTAACTTAGCAAGGGTAGTGAATTATTTAGCTTCAGCAAGAAGTACGCCAAAAATCAGCAAACAGAAGAGGAAGGTGACATTCAGCAATGGGCATGATTAACTGTGGGTTCTAAAATATCTTTTGATTTTTATGTGAGATCTGTTTTATTTCCACAGGTTTATAGCAGACACCTGTAATAGCTCCGACCGGTAATTTCCCAGCCATCACCATTTCTCAGCTAACAGTTGGAGGCTCTAAAAATACGCAGAGTATCTCTGCATTTGCAGGGAGCCTGGGACACTCTATTGAAGAAGATCTCTGCTTCTGCTGAGGCTGAGATGTCTTTTTATTGATCAAAACAATGTGGACTTGGACAACCCATTTACCACGTTCTTTCTCTCCTAATATTTAAATTAACTCCACTCTCTTCCTGGAGGGAGCGGGGAGAGGTTGGCTTCAGCTCTGCTGGTGAAGCACCTGGGTGTTATTGAAATGAGGATATAAATAAGAGTGAAATATTTGTGTAGGCAGAAAATATTCTGGGACTAATTTCTTGTGGAGGAGAGAAGTAATTCACAGGAGCTTAATTTTTTTCCTTGCTGCCACCTCATGGAAACCAGGGGCAGCAGCAGTGGTGAACCTGGTTTTGGTTTTCCTCCTGCAGCCCTGTGGAGAGCATAGCAGGGGATCTGTGTGTTGATAAGAGAGATGAGAATATTATTTTGGTCCTTGGAGAATTTATTTATTTCCTAAAAGCTGCTCTGGTTGTGAAGCTCTCACTTTCTCTTTTATCCAAGCATGGTTAATGCCAGACGTGAGCGGGACCAAAAAGCAGGGGCACTTCCTGACCAGAAATGAGCGGTGGGACATCTCTTTCTTTCCACTACCCCTGCAGAACAACAGTTTTTTTGGGAGCACACTACGCCTACATGGAAAGTTCCCATTTCCTCCTCAAAACAGCTCCCCCCCCCCACTCCCTCCCCCCAAAAAAAAATCCATAAAAATAAGGCTCTTGTCTCCCGTGTTCCACGGCTGGGGCAGGTTCCTGCTCGCACTATACCATGGCCCTCACCTTGGCTGGCTGCCCAAAACTCCCGTCTGTTTTCCAGACAGGAAATATGAATCAAAATAACATGACATAAAAACAGTAATTAGCTTTTGTGTGTGAGGCTGCTAAGGCCTTAATGAGGAACAGGCTTGTAATAAAACTCTTGGCTACTCTCTGCAAAACTTACTCTCTCGCTCGGTCTCTCTTTTCAGGTCATCATTTATTTTCTTGTTGGGAGAAGTGAGGGAGAAGGGGGTGCTATCTGTAGATTGAGCCTCCCCCACCCCAGCTTAATTATCAGGGAGTCTATAAATGTTTTGACAGTCTTTTGCATTTGTTTGGGGCTCTTTCTCCTCCAACCACATCTCATCTTTCCCCATGAGCCTTCATTGCTTTTGCTTAAAAGCAGTTGGGTTGCTTCATTGCTTAAAAGATCTGGCTAGAGCAATAACTGAGATGTTAATGCAAGTGTGGGATTCTACCAATCACCTGGGGCTACCATACTTTCCAAATGTTATTTTCTGGATGGTTGCTTCATCAGTTGACCCAAGGAAGTTGCGGTGTCTACACATATCCTTTTGCCTTTGAACAGAGTGAAAGATGTTGTGGAGCAGCAGGTTCACCATAAGGCCAGGGGAGCTGTGCCAGCACCAGAGGGTCACCTCATCTAGACAATCTCTTTTCAGTTGTTCCCTGTGATAGGACAGGGGACAATGGGTGTCATTGAAACACAAGATGTTCCATCTTAATAGGAGAAAAAATTTCTTTACTGTAAGGATTACTGAGCATTGGAATGGGCTGCCCAGGGAGGTTGTGAAGGCTTCTTCTTTGGAGACTTTTAAGACCCGTCTGGATGCATTTCTGTGTAACCTCTTAGGTTTTATAATCCTGCTTGAGCAGGGGGGGTTGGGCTTGATGACCTCTGGAGGTCCCTTCCAACCCATAATGATCTGTGTATCAGTCTATCTAGCACCCTTTGCACAGAAGACTCTGATCTTAAAAGACAAATACTGACTCCAGCTCCTTGTGGAGATGAATGAGTCCAATTCCTGTAGGAAGAAGCTTCAAGCTGTAGTAGTAAACTCGTGTCTCAAATCTCGTGTCACATGGATTCAGCCTAATGTGTGAAATAAGCCCTCTCTCAGGGGCAATGCTGACCAAGGAGGCATGCAGTGGTTTGCAAATTCCTGCACTTGTCTTCACCAATACAACAGTTGGCTTACAAGTACAGCTGGGCCTCCTTCCCAGACAGATGTATCTGGTGGCGAGTAGCATGATGCTACACCTCTAGATGGGTGAAGGACCACAAATGCCCTGCTGGTCTTGGTCCAAAGTATAACCCCTACTTTGACACCACTTTATTTGCCATAACCGTAACAAAATATCTTTGTATAAACCCTGATAGCTTTTCTGTGCATGTCTCCATCTACATGACTATAGGCTTCTGACTGGTTTTCATTAGTTGTAACTTTAAGGTCAAGTCCCTTTAAGGTCATAGAACCATAGAATCAGAATCACAGAACCATAGAAACATAGAATCATAAAGGTTCGAAGATGCCTTCAAGATCGTAAAGTCCAACTGTCAACCCAGAGTGACCCTAAGGTCATCCTATGCAAGAGCTGCAGGTGCTGATACAAACCAGTTGCACTGTTTCTAGTAAAACTTTTCTAGAACTAGTCATATCCACAATGCCCTATTAATAGCAGATCTAATGGGTTTCACCAAGTAGGAGGAATGGAAGAAGTAGTGTCCATGTTTCCAGAAGCTGTGCTCCCATTTCCCTCTTCTGTATGGGGAGTTTGCTGGGGCACAGCACAAGAACAGACAGCATGGACTGTGAATTGCATGTCAGCAGTGTTTCCAGAGAGTATCCACAAAGTATCTCCTTCTGCAAAACAGTCCTCCTGGAAAGCTTCCTTCCATGGTGGGAATCCATGCCAGTGCCCTGTAAAGTGATGCTTACCAATTCAATAACCATCTGTACGAGCACCTTGGCTGCTGACGGAGAGTTTCCATGGCTTAGTACTCTACCTCACAGCTGGCAAAGCCCAGCAGTGGTGCTGGAGGCAGAGAAAATATGTTCTGGGAGACCTCAAAATGTGCTGTAATTTTTAACTTCAAGTGCTGCTGTGCACGATAACATCAGATTAGAGCTAGCAGGAAAAAGCCTTCCCCTGGCAATCTTTCAATGGAAAATGCCATCCAGTTGAAATCAAGACTTCCGATCACAATATGTTGTTGCCAATGAAGTTTTGTTTCACTATTTTTTAAAAATAATTGTTTTGACTAGGTTCAGTATTGTGTTTGGACCTCGTTGGAGTGAGGCTACTTGATTTTTTTTCATCCTAAAGTGTCTTTTCATAACAAAAGTGATTTAATTTTATGCTTTGAATCATGTACGTTACAAAGGAAGGTATTTTGTTCTGATTGAGTTTTATCGGAACGGGCTATTTTAATTCATCCCAACTTTTTGTGTTTTAATGTGGTTGAAGAGAAAATGTGGTTTTTCAAAAGGGTTTTTTCCTTTTCCGATTGGGCACTAAACCAAATTTTGAAATGTCAGAATTTCAAGTGGACTTCTAATGAAGTTCAACCCGTTCCATGGTGTAAAGCAAGAAGAAAACCCACATAAAACAATCAAATTGATGTAGACATTTATTACTTGTGAGAGTTGTAAAAGCATCACATGGCTTTCTCATAAAAAGTCATAAACCCTATTTACAGTCCCTGCATTATTATTCTAGTAACTAAAACCAGCGATTCTCCCAAGTGCAGGAGTGTTCAGCTAACTCTCTCACAACTAGTTTGGAAATGCAGAAAATGCTTACTGTTTTCAGAGATGGGGGATTGTATTTTACATGTATTTATTTATTGTGTTTACCCCTTACATTTAATTGCTTGGCCCCTACCCAAGAGGTCAAAGCTGTAATTATTTATACTTTGTGATAACAAATGCAGAAACTGAATCAGTTAAGTGCACTCACGCTTTTGTAGAAACTAGGGCTGTTTGGGTTATATGTCATCATTCTAATAGGGTTAAATGCTTCACTAGGAAAAAAACAACCCTTAAATCTGTGTATGATGGAGCATCCAAAGTTACAACCACTGGCAGTGTGTGGTTACAGGTGAAGTTTATTCAAAATGATCACAGAGTCCATAAAATGCATTAAAAACATTGTATGAGGTTTTGGATCAAGTGCAGGATTTATTATATTGTATCTATTTATTTAAATATATGTAAATAATGTGTATTTTTTATCTATATACTCATATAAATAATTATATCTATAGTTGATCTATATAATTATATAAAGAATTATATCTCTATTTGTATCACAGAACATAGGGATTGAAAGGACATTGAAAGATCATCTAGTCCAATCCCCCTCTCACAGCAGGATCACCTAGACCAAGTTGCACAGGAATGTGTCCAGGTGGGTTTTAAATGTCTCCAGAGAAGGAGACTCCACAACCCCCCTGGGCAGCCTGTTCCAGTGCTCTGTCACCCTCACCGTGAAGAAGTTCCTTCTCATATTGATGTGGAACTTCCTATGTTCCAGCTCACATCCACTGGCCCTTGTCCTATCACTGGACGCTACTGAGCAGAGCCTGGCTCCATCCTCCTGACACCCCCACACTTTACAGATTTATGATTATTAATATATAGAAAGAGATATTCCAAAAGGTTTATTTGTTCTTCCTTGTTGTTAGCTCAGTGAAATCGATGAAGAAAGTTCAGCTGCGGAGAGAGAGGCAGATTATCCTGTTAACCAGCAGTGTTGCTATTGCAAACACATTGTATTTGGGTGTTGTCATCTCTGGAATAAAGCACCAAAGCTTTTAGACCAAAGCCAAGGCTTCCCTCAGACTTTCTAATGTGAAGAATTTTTTCGTTGCCTGTAAAAATGACACCCCCTCCTTCTTTAGGGAAAGTTCAAAGAGCTCCGAAGCAGGATCAGCTGGAGATGTTTGCAGAGTTTTGCTTTATTAGGGATCTGAGTGAAGCGAAACCCTGTTCCTTGTGTGGGCTCTGAACCTTCAAAACTTGGGCTTATGGAACTTGATCTTCTTGACTGTAACATAACGACTAATGTTTTCTTGCTTTTATATTCTCTCATTTGTCATCCTTCCCAGAGCCACAGCTAAGAAGGTGAGTGAGCTTTGCTGTTTGCAAGTGAAAGATCTCTGTGAAAGGCTCTATATCTCCATCACTAAGGTTTCCCACTGGTGTCACTGTGCTGGCATCAACATTGCTACACCCAGCCATAGCAGCTTTGTCATTGCTAAGCCCAGGCCTAAAAGTACTCAAACCCAGCCAGTTTTTCCTTACAGATCTGGGAACTTATGTCTGTTGACTGAGCTCAGACAGATGCTGGTTTCTGGAATCCAAAACACAGCTCCTCAAAATAGAGGAATATTAGAGGACAGCCCTGGACAATTTATAGATCAACCACCAACCTCCCCTAAATGTAGCACAGGAACCCTGCACCAGCTCACCTCAGCTGGGAATAGCCCACAAAAAGCCCTGATGAAATTGTTTTGCTGGTTGTTAGGAAGGATTAAAATATCTCACCCATGCAAAGAAACATGCTTTAAAAAATGGCTGAACCCACAGCAGAGCTCCCTTCTCAAAGAGGAGATGATCCCTGGGCTGCAAGAAGACTTTGACTGCTCTTCCATCCTCCTGAGGGAATTCAAAGATAACCGTGCCATGTCCTTCTGTACTCTTGCACCCGCCCGCAGCATTCCCTGACTTGGACATCACGGTGTTAGTCTTCATGATTCAGTTATTCTGCGGTAGAGCTTGGACGTGTGCAATATAGTGAAAGCCTTTGGGAGGCTATCAAAATTTAATAGGGAAAGTATGGCATTCTTTAATTTTTACTTCCAGCCCTCGCTGTCAAATGATTTGTTTGCTATTTTTATAAACACTCTACAGTACCACTGGGGATGTTTGGGGACAGGAATAAACGGAGCTGACTAATCCAGGCGCAAAACAGGAGGATGGGTTAACCCCTCAAGCGCCACTCACTGGGATTTCTAGATGTTCAAGAAGAACAGCCAGCATCCTGTGGTGGAAACTGCTTTTCCCTAGGCAGCAGGACCTGTGAGTACACCGTTTTGTGTCACAAGTACCCTAGTTGCTGTGTTTGTGGCTAAATCATCATACAGATAAAATTTTGTAGGTAATCATTCTCCAGCCCTGTCTTTGCCTTCGTTCTGGGCTTCTCAGGTTATTTCCTTGGAGATGCTTCCATGTTGTGTTCCATTTCTACGTCTGGCACGTGCTTTCCTCTATGTTCTCGATCCCCTCTTCGGCTTGTTTCTTTTGGAGTTGTTCATCCAACTCCTCAGTTTCTTCTGGTTCTCCCAGGATGTTTAAGATCAGTCACTTAGCGTCCTTCATCAGGTTTGCTAAGGAGCTTGTCCTTCTCCATAGGCTTCCTGCTCAGTCACAATCTCCTCCTGTTCTAGACAATTTCCCCAAGCCACTCTTGTCCTTCTTTATTTTTTTTCTCCCATTCAGCAGTTGTTTATCAAGTCCAGCTTGTTCTTTTCAAACCACCACTTCTGAGATCTTGGTTATCTGCTACACAATAAAACTCACCTCTTTCTAACTCTTCTCCTTCAGGGCCCCATTTCTACTTCTGTCTTTGCAATTCCTCTGTCAGCACTCACAGCCTAAAAGTTGCTTTTTAAGCAGCTCTCTGATTTCATCCTCCTTCCTCTACCTCCTTAGGCTCTCTGCACTAAACATCTGGCAGCAGCAGTGTGCAAGCCAGAACTTCATTTTACACTGAGATATTCAGAAGTCCTCCCCCTCATTCCTTTTTGACTTTTTCCTTTGAAATGCAAAGGCACAAATCCATATTTCCTTTCCTTCTCTTCTGCATGGGACGAGTGGTATTCCTCTACCAACCACTCAGCACTTCCTCCTTTTTCCCCTTACTCCATTCAACTCAGGAGGAATTTGCTGCACACTTCCTTTTGAAGGTCCAAAATCTACACAACACTAATGTAGCGTTGGACTCGTCAGAGGCTGGCAGCGATGAAATGCCTTTTAGTACTCCGCAGGTTTAACTGGCTGCTTTAGCACCACCTGTTCTCCAAACTGGTCTCCTTCTAGCCCACAATTTATTTTTGTTCTAAAGGCCAAATACAGTGAAAAATAAATTGTGTGCTCTTCATCTACAGTTATTTCCTTGAAAAGATGGCCTTGGAAGAGAACTCTGAGTGGGTCTTTACCTATGAATCACTGTCTGCAGAGAGTCTGCAGCTCCAACGGCTAATCCCAGTGCGGCAAGAGGAGGTATCTTGCCTGTGCGCGTTTGTGTAGGCAGAGCAACACTGACGTTTGCGTCTGCCTTTGATTCAAGGAAAGGGCAAAAAGCAGCAGTATCACTTGACGCAGGTGGGAGGGTTCCAAACCATGTTACGCTCTGTACGATAATGATTTTGAAAGATGACTCATTCGAGCTCGTCAAATTAGCCGTTACAACTGCTTAGCTCTTATGGAAATGGTTTGAGTTAGCACAGAAAGTTCAGAAACAGCACACGCAGCTGAAAAGGTTTGTAATCAGATGGCTCTCTGCTTTTCATCCTTTGAGCTTAGACTGTCTTTGTTTCCCATCAGAGGGGCAGAGGGACAGGTAGAATCACAGAATCGTCATGGCTGGAAAGGACCGCAAGGATCATCAAGTCCAGCCCTCGTTCCAGCATCTCCCTAACCCCTGGCCTCAGGTGCTCTAGCTACTTGTCTTTTAAACACAGAATTATTGAGGCTGGAGAAGACCTCTAAGATCATCCAGCCCAGCCCAGGACCTAACATCATCACAACCGAGATCAAGGTATTAAGTACCACAGCCAGTCTGTCCTTCAACACCTCCAGGGACTGGGACTTCACCACTGCCCTAGGCAGTCCATTCCAGGCTCTGATCACACTTTCCACGAGGAAGGGCTTCCTAACATCCAACCTAGCCCTGTCCCTGACGCAAAGGGAATAGAAGAGCTGTCCCAAATGTCTCTTCTGGAGTGCACTGGAGATTGGGAACCACTACAGCAAAGTTCATTTTAATTAAATAATTAAAAGGTAATTTAGAATCATAGAATCATTATTTAAAGGTAATTAAATAGAAACTTTCTGATGAATCAGGAGAAGGTGTTTGTTCAGGACACAAGCATGCTGACTGCCCGATCCCTCAAACACATGTACAATGATCTTTACACAACCAAGCCATAGGATTGGGTCTTCGAGCTGTCATCCAGGCTCTCCAACTGGTGAGCTATCATCACCACCAGTGTCTCCCAGCTTTCTGCCAAAGCAGAAGATGAAGGGTTTGGAGCTTCTTAAAGTCCAACATCTCTGCAATCCTTGAGTCCTCTTAACCCATTCACTCAAACATCTTTGGAATGTTGTGAAGGGTTTTCCTAGCAAAGAGGACAACCTGACAAGACCTGGGCTCACAAAGAGTGGACTCGGAGGGCGTGCATCTTGCCGAGTTCATTTACTCAATTCTGAACACTAACACACACGCCAGATCAGTCAGGACTTTGTGCAAATGCCTGAGTTATTGCCTCAGAACCTCAGAGAGATCCTTTCTGACATCATCCCTGCATAGGAGCACTCCCTCACTGAGAACAGCGCATATGCTTTGTGTTTCCTGGGCTGACTGGGCTGGATCTGCTTCTCTCAGCTGTCAGTGAGGACTCCCAGTGATTAGCTCCAAGGTAGAGCGCGACGATGACCACAGAGGTTCTGCCTCATGCTATCTGCACGACTTGTCATGCAAGCCTCTGCTCTGAAGTTGGTGTTTGAACCTGTTTTAATTAGCTTCAGTTCCACTCGCAGGGAAACATGAGTCTTGGTAAAAGCAGTGGGCAGAAGAAACAGATTCTTTTCATCATGTCTTGGCATCTCTCTCTCTCTCCCTTATTCCTAATCTCAATGCTTGCAACTGTTTTGTTTTGAGGTTTGAGTAGTTTTTTTTCTTTTCTCCATTTCAACCATGACTTCAAAAGATTAAAGCCTAACGTTACTACTTAGAAAATCAGACCTCTTCCAGCAGGGTATCTTGCAGAACGCAGCTGGGAAGGAGCAGTGCATGGCTGAAGCGGTTTGAAGCAACACCACTAATACTTGGTGACTGCATTGCACACAGCCTTCTGCCCGAGGATACCAGGGAGTGGGGTTTCTCCCCCTTGCTCCTATCTGATAACACTTTTGTTCATGGCTGAACCTTGCAGAGCAAGGCAGCAGGTGCCGGGTACCAGGCTGCTAAATCTGGCGACTTTCTCATGGAATGAAAATCTTGGTCCATTTGAGACTTTTTATAGGGTGTTTTCGTATAGGTGTGATGCATCCCTCGTGTTCATGTCTTCATAGTGCGGCTGTACCTAACAAAGAAGCAGGTTTGAGTGGTTTATGGTAGGAAATCACAGGGAAAAGTAACTGGGGAAGGANCCAAGTCAAGTGCAGCACTCTTAGTAGCATGGAAAGCAATTGATTCAAGGCCAATGCTCCCAGGTTGGTCCTTGGTGCAAAGTGGTGGTGATTAATACTCCTCCAGCTGTATAAGTGAAGGTCAAGTGTGAGTTATCATCCAACCACAGCGCTGAGGAATGATCTCAACTCCCTTCACATATTTATTTCTCTGCCTTCAAGTGCTGGTGTTTAAAAGCTCTCTGGCTCCCTGAGGGCTTTCCAGTTCTCCTTCTGTAGTCTTGTCAGCATCATGATGGGCTACACAACTGAACAGTCCCCTCTGCAAGGGCCAGGAGGCAATCCATTCACCACTGATAATGATTTGCACAGAAACCTCTCTTGTTCATGTGCATATTTCTCCTGCATAACAAATAGGGGGATTTATGCTCCAGGTTTCCCAGGAGTCCCTCTGCTTTTGCCTCACCTACCACCCCAGCAAAAGTGGGAAGCAGTGCAGAGAAGCCAATGAAGAGAAGTCAGTGTTTTGAGAAGATGCTGCTGCTGCCTGATCATTTACATATTCACCCCTTTATATTTATACAAACGTTTACATAATATAAATTCATGTACATTTACATATAATTGATATTTACATATGATATAAAAAATACACCTCCCACTCTGCCCTCACGTTAGATAAAAAGCCTTAATGAAGTTGTTCTAGAAGATAAGGCATATGAGCATGTGCTAACCTCCCGTGGGAGGAGGAAGACTCCTCAGCAGGAGGAAGAAGAACCGCTTTTACAATGTGCCATCAAAATAGGCAAAACCACTGGTGACTCCCAGTGGCTCAGAGCTTTAAAGGCAGAGTTTCATACTCACCTTGCCCTGGTGCAAGGCTGCTTTACAGATGTCCCCTTTGCCCACCAGAACAGCCATCAGTCTAATTGATGTGGTCACACTATTTAGACCTTGAACAATTTTTTCTCAGCTATGGTTATGTGCAAGGTCTAAATATTTCCCTTGTGAAACACAAACACCCTTTAGCCTTCTGCTTATGCACCCTCTTGAGTCGCTTGTATGACAATCTTTCATCAGCACCACATTTTGGGGACAGTCTCTTTTCTGTCTCTATTTTCTTTTCTTTTTTGCCCCCCCAAAAGCAGCAGCCTCCCATCTTTATTTTCAAGTTGCCTTTGACATATAAAGAAATCCTGACAAGCCAAGATGTATTAATTTCCTTGATTGGCACCAGAAGTAAATCTGCAGCTCGTGTTTCATTTCCAGTCTGCTGTTCTGAATTTCAGCCCTTCCATGGAGGAGATACAACTGGAAGAGGTTGGTGAACTGGGTTTGCTTAAAGAAGACTGGGATACTTGACTTACCTGATAGTTTGTTTTCTGTTTGTCCTTACTTCTCCCAAAAAGCTGATCTTACACATCACCTGGTCTGAGGGGGAAAAAATAAAAGGAAAGAAGAAAAATCCAACAACTTATTTTTCAGGAGAAGGGGTTTTTTTTCTATATTTCAAAGAAAACAGACATTGCAGCAACTGTGGGTTTCCTCAGACCCTGGAGATTGCGGTGACCTTTGAGATCGATTGTGGGCCATCAGAAGCTAAATATGCTTACTTTGGTTAACTTGACATGAGTTATGACTCTGGAATGTTGAGGTCCTTGATATATTTAGGTATAACGAAGGGTTATAACATAAAATTAGACCAACAGATTGCTATCTGGCAAAATGAAGGCTGAGAAGTGATACAAGCCGCAGCGTAATGGAGTTACAGTCAAAACCTGGGAGCTCACTTGCCCACAACTACAAAATCTGCATTTTTTTTTTTTAACTTGTTTTCTCAAAAACCTCCCTCACTTCCCAGTAGATCTATGCAGATTGGAAATAGCAAACCCTAAAGCAACCAGGCACGGGCATGGTGCTGAGCCTGAGCTTTAGTCCCCCTACCATTGCTGACCTCTAGTTGTTTCTGTTAATCACGACTGCATCCAGATCTTCAGAGTGGCATGAAGAAGAAAAACAGAAGAGAAGTTCTCGTTAAACATCCAATAAGATGGAATATTTACATATATATATATATGTAAAATAAATGAATATATTATATCTATACATAATAATGATATATCCACAGGGCTCTGATGTTTAACCAAGTGTCTGAGTGTTACACTTCAATAAAAGTTGGAGTTACTTGACTGAAGATTTGTAAATATGAGAAAGCAATGAAGATTTTCCTTGTTGCAAGAGGTCTTTCCTGTGTATGAGTTAATTCCAAATCTATCACTGGCTCTCATTTGCCCCAGAACCACTGCAGACCAGGATGGGCAACACGGTCCCATGCTACGGGAGTTTAGCCAAATCTAACCCATCAGAGTTCTTTCGTTTTACGACTATGGGAGGCAGAGATAGTTCTCAGCCTGGATGTGAGGGTGGTCTTGATTTTAAAAGTCTGTTTCATACTCGTGCCCAACCTCTACTTGGGTTGAGCCCTGGTAGGGAGACATTGTTTTCCTTGGATTTGGGAAGGTGCTAAAGTTTTCCTGAGCAGTTGTGCCTGCAGTACCTTTCCAAGGAGTGCTAATTCTGACCTTACATCTTGGAAATGAACATTCTTCCACACACTCCTGATCAGAAGTGTGCACATGGGTGATTTAGTGCTTCCTGCCAGCAAATCAGGCTGTTGCTCTTAATTAAGTTTCCGTTATCCCAACGCATGCAAGAAGCCTCAGGCACGACCACAGACACCTTCGTGTCAGACAGTGTTAAGAATGAAAGCCAAAAATTGACCTTTTACCACATTATTTTGTAGCTAATTTGGATTTATTGTGTCACGTCCAACATCATCATAAAAAAGCACAGAGCAACGTTTCATCTGGGAATCTTTGTCCTCTTGGTCAGAAGTTTTCCTATAGAAATGAAAGAGGGAGCCATCACGTGTGACACAGAGAAGCATCCTTCTGGAGCCGTTCATTCTTCAGTAGGAAGAAAGGGAAACCAGGCGTCCAGCCCCAGGTCACCTTTCTTCCTGCAATGCACAGACAGGTCTTTCTGGTAAAACATGCTCCTCTTGCACAGTTCTGCTGGAATAAAACCAGATTTTGGCTTTTGGGCAGGAGAATGACAGGAATTGGGGGCAGAATTTCTTGTCACAGGCAGAGCTGTGTGACTGTGTTTGCTCTGGCACACTGCCCTTTTATTTATATGAACTGGCAGCCGTTTTTCACTGTGCGGGGCCATCCCCTGGGGAGCCCATTTCAGAAGGAAATCTGTCTAAACTTTGATGGAAACTGTCTTGTTACCTCCCTCTCCTAATTTGCTTTGGGTATATGGGGCTATAGGAAAAACGCAGCCACCCACAAGACGGTGAGAAGAAACCCATCCACTGAGAACAAAACAGTCAGTGACTGGGGTCTTTTGCACGTCACCTCTCTTCACGTAGCCACCTACGCAATCTAGGCAGCACCAAAGCTGATTTTTACCAGCAAACAAGGCTTGAGTCACCTAATGAACTCTTTCTGTAGCCATTTGGACTCCCAGTTAGGCTGAAAAACAAGTTAACTAGGTAGAGCTACCTCACAGCAGCCATAAATAAGTGCTTGCTGCCGTTGCCTTCTGCTGCTGAAGGCCACTGAACAATAGCTATTTTCAGAAGAATGTCTAGCTCCGTATTGGTAATACCTCTAATCAAAGCCAAGCCAACAGAGAGATCAGATGTTGGTTGGTGGGTGGCCTTAATGATTTTACCATAAAAGTAATTCCACAAATACATGTACGAGGAGCTCCAGCTACTTCTGTAGCTACATTTGCCATGTACAAACCAATATAGCAACTGGGCTGGTGTTAGTGGTGGAGCAGCAGCAGTAAAACTGCTAAAACTGTCTTGGCACGCGTGCCAGTGTGGTGCCCTGCTTTACAGGCACACGGGAAGCTCAGTTTTTATGAAGTTTCCAACACTGCCCACTCTCAGAGAGAAAGCCAAGGAGACAGACTGTGCTATGCGCTCGTAGGATATTGTCTGGAGCCCCTTCCTGCACAAATCCTGTCACCTCCCTTATTGCAGGGCTGATGCTGTGATGTTGAGATGGTTTTTTTCCTGTAGCTCTCCTGGACCTTTGGAGATTTATGGAAAATACTGAGATTCACTGACTGTAAGGACAGAAAGGACCATGAAGATCCATCTTGTTAACAACAGCTTGTGCGTAGTCCCCACGGGGAACCCAGGAGCAAAGGGTGAGCATGACTTGTAGGACAGCATCTAATCTTGTTTCACAGAATCATTCAGGTTGGAAAAGACCCTTGGGATCATCAAGTCCAACCAATTGAACTCATTTCCAAATGGAAAATCAAGAAACCCTGTTATCGAAGATGCTTGTGTGACCTCCACAAGCACAGCAACTAAGAAAAGAGCAGGAATACCATGAAGTGTGGGTTTATTTTCTTTGCTCAGTCACATGCTGATCCAAGGTTGCTAGGGCTGTGGCAGGGTATAAAATCCCTGTGATGTAAATTTGGTTCCTTTGCCTGTAAAGGTTCATTCCAAACAAACCCATGAGAGGGACCTGAAAAGTGGAGTGGATCCTGAAACACAAATAATTTCGAGTGCTATTTAGCAAGGGGCCTGACTGCTGTGAGTCACAGTGGTGATAAAGTGCTGCAGCACAATAAATACACGGTGAGGGGGACAGAGCACTGGAATGGGCTGCCCAGGGAGGTTGTGGAGTCTCCTTCTCTGGAGATGTTTAAAACCCACCTGGATGTGTTCCTGTGTGACTCGGTCTAACTGATCCTGCTGTGACAGGAGGATTGGACTGGATGATCTTTCGAGGTCCCTTCCAGTCCCAGATGTTCCATGATTCTGTGAAAATACTGGCCAGTACCAACTCCTAGCAGAGCAGGATAGTCTTTCTGTCACTGCAGAGAGGTTTCTGAGTCCTTCAGAACAGCTGCTTCCACTTTCCCGTCCTTATCTTTCGGAGTTAGAGCTCTCTGTCTCATACTTTTCTAGGTAGCCCAAACGATGACCCTCTGTGCCCCTGGTACAAGGCAGTGTACTCCCCACCGCTGGGTCGCCTGAGGAGCTGCACAGTTGTCCTTGGAGCAGGACAGGAATCCTGCAGCCTTGTGCTGACCTCGGGGCTCGCAGTGACATTAGCAGATAGAGCAAGGCTTAAGCACAAACCCAGAAAGTGCAGTTTTGCTCACACCCTGCACTACTTGTTGCCACAGGATATTGGAGAGAAGACACGGCTTGGAAAAGAGTTTAGAGCGATCCTCGTGGGATGTATCCATCAGTGACCACGAAAAGCAGTGACACACATGCAGCCTCCAGATGCCTCTCAACTGGCCATAAACTGGGAGAGTATTCAAGTCACTACTCTTAATTTTTCTTGTGGTATTTCCCTTGGGTCCCATCAGAGAAAGAAAACATGATTCTGTGTGGCCATTCTTACATCTTTGCACATGGACAAATGCTCTGAGTCCTAAGTCTGCTACCATGGCTAGTGGGAAGATGATTTAGGGCTACAGGCTTTGGGGAAGGTCTACTCAGGCAGTAAGTGTGTATGTGCAGAGTGTTTCCTGCTGCACTTGTGCTCGATCACACCTGAGCCACCTGGAGAAGCCCTCAAGGAAGTGTGTGCACTCTTCACTTCCAAAATCAAGGTTTTCCTTCATCTTTCCTTGGAAAATATTTGCCTTTCTCTGTCATGTAATAAAAATGACCTTCAGTGTTGAGAGCACCCAGTAATTTTAGAACAAATGGAGAGGGAAATGTTGCACTGGGCATCCAGAACCTGGGCAGCAAGAAATGATACGGATGCCTGTAGCTGTGCTGTGCATCACACGCACCAGATATCCCCTGCTTGGTCCTCATCTTCACCTCCAGTGTTGCTGCCATGCACAAGGCAGCCTCAGCACTACAGCTTTCCTTCAGCTTCCTGACGTTTTACTGCTGTAAAAGCCACGGAGATACTAAAAATACTGACCTAGCATTTAGTGAGGCAGTTCTTTGGCTTAAAGGGAGGTATGTGTGTAGTGCAGATATTTACATTTCTATTTGTTGGGGGTGTATCAGTCCAACAGCCAAGGTATTGAAGGCTCCTGCGTGTGCACGAGGACAATAGTCTCATTTTCCTTCTGAGATACAGCGTGCTGCCATTTGTGTAACCTTTCCTTTCAGTTTGTTAATCAATTACACTTCAGGCTTCATCAGAGGGGTCTCAAGCACACAGCAGCCGCTATTGTTGCGAGGCAAGGAACAAATTGATTGATGGGGGGTAATCAAAGTAATAGAGAGGCTTGGCATCGGTCGTGTTTACCTTGCATCTGTCACTGAAGACATTTTACTGCCAATCAGTGCCTTCAGAAGGCTGGCTGGAACAATAGAGGTCTTTCTGCTTAATTCCTCCTATTGAGTAGGGCTTACACTGACAAAGTTCACTTGCTATGTAATCCTCAAGGCATGCACTCAAGGGCTGCAGCCAAGTTTTTAGATATATATCCCCCTGTGTCAATGAATTGGAAAAAAGCAGCTCTGTGGAGCCAAAGCATTGAAGGTGGTCTCTGAAACACAGCCCATGACAGCGTACAGTTGGCGTTGCCGGCTCTGGAGGTGTCAGAGTGATAGGAGGGCTTACAGGAACCCTCCCTGCAGCTGCTGGAGATGTGAAAGTCCTTTGATGGTTCACTGGTGACCACTGTTTGCAGGTCAAGTCTGGCCAGGAAGATCCTATGCAATAACAAATGTGAGAGGCGTTGGTGGGAAGCAGGAGGAGGGGTTCGGATTTCTCCATTTCTCTCTCTTTTTTTTTTGCCTTTCCATTTGCTTTCTGTTGGTCCTGCTTGCTGCAGAGACTAGTATTTACAGGATGACTCAGAAAAGCCACAGACCAGGACTGGACTGGGAGAGCAAGAGGACGATGAAAAACGCCTTGTGCACTGCCTCTGATACTTGGTCCTCTGTGGTGGTGGTAGGTGCCCAGCGCCAGGAACAGGGGACTGCCAGCCATGGCAGTGTCATCTCAGGCATCAGAGGGGTTGAGTGGGACATGAACCTGCTTTCAGCCTTCCTGGGTAACGTGAGGTGTGTGGTGAGAACAGGAAAGGCTGAAAACCTCCCTTTCAGCTGAAGTCATTGTTACCTACAGTGTATTCAGCTTTCAGGGATGCGCTTCTCTGACCTAGATGAGAACACCTCAACTAGGGAGATTTTTAGGATGGTGGGGCTGCAAGAGTCACTCATGTTCACAGTTTGGCTGGTTGCCTGATCAAGTCCACAGGAATTCAGTGGAAGAGCTTGTAAACCTTGAAAAGCTCCCACAGATAAATGAATGGAGGTTATTCTCCAAAATCTCAGGACAAACGCATTTCTGGTGCGTTTACAGCTTTGACTCAGACACAAACCTCTTCCACTCCACTTTCAAAAGCATCTTTTGTTTTTCCCAATTTTGTTCCCTGCCCAACTGGACACTCACCTGTAGGGACTGAGGTCACATTTTGCCTGTAGCTGGTGTTGACTCAGTCTCCCAGTGCTCTTGGCTCTTCATTCCTGTGGGATTGAGCTGATGAGTCAAATGCCAGGTGAGAGACTTTTGGTCACAGGCCTTGCAGCTCCTTCCCTTGCCCAGCAAAATCAGGTCTCTCCCTTCCTTAAAGCACACTGTACAAGGGAAAGCTAAGGTTCTATAGCCCACTTCTGCTAAGGACTCATCAGCCATACTGCAATGTCCTTCTCGTTATCACACAATTTACAGTTTATTAGGGTTGGAAGGGGCCTCCCAAGGCCATCGGGTCCAACCCTCCTGCTCAAGCAGGCTACAGATTACTGACAGGCAGAACCACCTAAAAAACCTACATCAACTGCACAAAAACACATCCAGATGGGTCTGAAACATCTCCAGGGAAGCGGCCCCCACAACCTCCCTGGGCAACCCCTTCCAATACTTAATAATCCTGAGTGTAAAGAAGCTTTTCCTCAGATTGAGGTGGACCTTCCTGTGCTCAAGCTTAGTTCCATTTCCCCTTGTCCTGTCTGTCACCATTGAAAAGGGAGGATTCCTTGCTTCTTGACACCCAGCTCCCATGTGTTTATAGACAGTGATTAACCCCCCCAGCCTTCTTTTGTCCAGAGTTAAATTGCTAAATGATTGAATTAAATCAAAACAGCAAACACCAAAGAGTCACCTTTGCCATCCTAGAAATGTCTCTTATTGTCAGCTTTCTGTCTCACAAATGGCTTCTTGTCTGTTGTGTGCACCATCTTGACTCACAACATATATTCTCAAGCGACTTGAACCACCAGTGATGCTTCCTGGGTCTCAAGACCCTCTACTCCAGAAAGACTTTCTCCTTCTTGTTTTAATTTCTGTTTCTGAAGGGTGGTGAGGAAGAAGAAGAAAAAACAAAATCACTGGGTCTGTGCCAGCACAACTAGCTGACTTCCAAGTCGTGTCTGTCAGTGAGCTCGCTCTGGAATTTCCTCTGCATGTACTGGAGGGTTCCATTTTTCCATAAACCCCAGTATTATGTAAGGGGCACTGACATACATTTCCAGTTGCACCCTGAGGTTGCAAACGAGAGATAACCCAGGTTCCCAAATCACTGGAGTCATGCTGGTGACAAAGCACACTTACAGCTCTTCTACTTCTCAGAACCAAAGTAAAAACCTGAGGTCTAACCAGTCCCCTGTAGATTATAAGACAGATAAATAGGGCTGAGACAGACGTAAGTGCAAGTAGTGTGTAGAAGACAACAGAGTGACCAAACACAGTCATCCCAGCACTCAGTTCTCGCAGCTCCTGCCCAGCACCTGGAGCCCAGCAGTGCGTTTGCAAAAGGAACGTGGTTGTTCTGAAATGCCCCCGAGTGTTGCATGTCTGTGTACAACAGGGATTTCAGTGTCAGCACATTTTTCAGCTTTCACTGAGGGTTTGGAATGGCAGAGGGTGTTTCAAGGTCAAGGCTGGGAGACATTGGCAGAGCTGTGCGTGGGAAAGCTTGACATTGCGATATGTCTGGCCGTAACCATTGCAGTCAGACTGACCTCCCCAGGAACCAAATTCATCTTGTAATTAACCAGGGGAAAGCAAGAGTAGGCTGGTATCTAGGTTTGTAGCTACAAAGCAAGTCCAACATGCAATCATATACGTGTATATATAGACACACAGACCATCTCTTCCACGAAAACCATGCATACGTGAGCGTCACCATGGCTTGCAAAACCAGAAGTGGTGCATGTGGAGTACAAGTAGTGGGAACTATGTCTGTGATTCTTTGCTCCCTTTCTTGAGCAACTATAATATTAGCTGAAAAGCTTTAAAAACCTGAGTTGAAGATGATTTGGATCACATTCACTAAAGGCTGCTGCTGTTAATGTGCTGCAGGATAGACTGCGCGATGCACAGCTGCACCCAGGTGTGTGTTAGGTGTGTCTTGGTTATTTGCAAAATCCATTTGTTGTTTAGTGGCCCATTTAGTCCCAAGGTCTTTGTTGGGAGTCCCTTGAGGTTTTCACTCCATCATGCCTTCTCCAGAAGCTCTGCTAGGGATCCCCCTGTGGGAGCTGTGGATCACACAACATTGAAAGAGACCTTGAAAGGTTATCTAGTCCGATCCCCCTGCCACAGCAGCATCACCTGGATAAATACGGTGGGGACTGCATAGGTGGGATTGGGGCAGCCTAACGTGCATCAAATAACCGATCAGTGGGCTGCAGTGATGTGGTCTAAAGAGAAATGAAATAAAACTGTGCTTGGAAAAGTATAGGGCAGCTCAAGGAGCTGCTTCAGGCTCCTGTCACTACCCCAGAGTCTGCTCAAGGCAGCACTCTGCCAGTTAAAACAGAAATGTGAGAAAAATACTGGCACAAGATGGGTTTTCATCATCCCTGGGTTACAGCCCCTAAACATGGTCTCTTGTGTCTCACAGGCAGGGCTGTGAGTCAGGACGCCCTGCAGTTCTCACTTCTCAAAGCATCATGCTCTGGCCTGATGTGTAACTTATCCCCCTCCAGAAAATGATCCATTCCTCCATCTTCCCAGGCTGAACACATTCCCTGGACCCAGCACCAGGGGTATTATTCACACAAGCTCAGCCTGAGCTCTGGCTCCACACAAATCCTACTGACCTTAGAGACTCCAAAACACTGTTGGACAAAGTCTCCTGTTTTCTGCCTGGCTCTACCATCTGCAGGGATGCTACATGAGCTGGTTGCTCCCAGGGCTGCCAGCCTCACTCACACCAGCAAAACAAGTGAGGTCCTTGCAGCACTCTCCAGCACTTCCAGTGTCAGCCCGGGGTGAGCCACACAGCAAGGAAACCGTGTAGATAGGGAGCTCTTTTGCCATGACGCCGTGCTGGAGACCTTTCCATGACACAGTGCAGATCAGGTCTCCACAAGTAACTTCCAGCGAGTTCAAGGGAAGGAAAGGGTGAAGCAAGCTGCGTTGCTGATAGGTAAGAGGTAAAAAGTTCAGAAGTCCACACGCACACATGAAGAATACTTGAAGAACTTGGAGGGATATGGTTTCAGATCGTGCCGCTGGAATGCAGCCCTGGCTGCAAGGGCTTGGAGCTGAAGGATGACAGTCAGGGCTTCACATGAGCCTGTTGTATCCACAGGAGATGGGGGGCAAATGGAGAACAGGGGTGTGTTGGACCATGGTAACACTGTTCTGGTAGACACCCCCACAGGGAGGGGAAGGGGGCACAGGGGAACGCTGGCTTGCTCCAGCTCCCACTCCAGTTCTAGTAGTTTTATTGATCCCAAAAGGAACAAGTTGAGCTTTTCTGGTCTGAATCTACCTGGAAGTCATGGCCAAATACCTGGCCCTTGCAGGTTCCTTAGCCAGCTGATGCTGGTTAAAAATTCAATAGCCATTTCTTCCCTCCGAATAAATAATAGCAATTCATACGGTCATAAAGGATTTTTTTCTTCTCCTAAGAAAGCTCTCCTTGACATTGAGCCACCGGTTGTCAAACAGAGGCTTGTTCCCTTTCCTGTTAATAAGTGCCCACTCTTCCCCCCCCCCCCCTTTTACCCAGACTTTTTGGAGCATTACATCACCGTGCGCAAAGTTGTGTCAAGGCTGGATGGAGATAATTCACATCCTGTCAGGCCTGACATGAGGGAATGGGCTACCTTCCAAGCAGGGTGGGTAAAATATGAAAGGGAAAGTAAAATGGGTCTATTCTAGTGTAAATGAGGGCTGGTGAATACCGGACGTATGGATTTGAGGGGTAATTGAGGAAGAAGATTATGTGTTTAACTTCTGCTCATTTTCTGCTCCCTTTCACCTTTCCTGATTGCGCCTTAAAAGCTTCGTGTCGTGACCAGTTGCTGTCCAAACGCCTCCAGTGAGTTACAGCTCACTTTACTACTCACCAGTCACTATATTTGGATAGTGCTCTGCCACTCGGCTGCAAAAAGGGAAGACAAGGTAAAACTGACCAAAAAACTATCAGAACCAAAAGCTGTGACCCAGAAGTGGCAAAATGAAAGTGTTCAGTGAGGAGGAACGTTCAGCACTTCCTTGATTCCCCAGCTCCCCACACCATGCAGGGACAGATTTTGGCATCTTCCCCCGGTGGAAGCTGGTTTGATTTTTAGTTTGAGCTTCACTTGCTGTAATGCAACCCCATTTCTTCTTGTCCCACCAGCCCAAGGATGTAGAGGACGTGCCACTCCGCTCTGTGCAGCAGTTGTCAGGTACTCAGACTTAAACTCTTGTAATGTTAAAAGCAGCCTGATTGTTGTCTCCTTTTAATTAATGGACATCTAGTACTGGTTTAGTGGTTTACCTAGACTCAAGATAACCAGCATTATCAGTACTGGCTGGGAGAGGATCTACTGGAGAGCAGTGCTGTGGAAAGGGACTTGGGGATGCTGGTGGATGAAAACCTGGCCATGAGCCACCAGTGTGCAATGGCAGCCCAGAAGGCCAATCACATCCTGGGCTTCATCAAAAGAACTGTGGCCAGCAGACCAAGAGAGGTGATTCTATCCCTTTACTATATCCTGGTGAGACCTAACCTGGAGTGTTGTGTCCAGTTCTGGAGCCCCCAGCACAAGAAGGATGCAGACAGACTGGAACGCGGCCAGAGGAGGGCCACGAAAATGATCAGGGGGATGGAGCATCTCTCATGTGAGGACAGGCTGAGAGAGTTGGGGCTGTTCAGCCTGGAGAAGAGAAGGCTCTGTGGGAACTTTCTTTGACTTTCCAGTACCTCAGGGAGCCTCCATGAAGGCAGGGGAAGGTCTTTTCAACAGGGTTTGTATGGACAGGACAAGGAGCACTGGGTTCAAACTGGGAAAGGATGGGTTTAGGCTGGATATTAGAAACAAGCTGTTCAATGTGAGGGTGGTTGATGGCTGGAATGGGCTGCCTGGAGAGGTGGTGGGGTCTCCTTTCCTGGAATCATTTAAGGTCAGGCTTGATGAGGTTCTGAGCAACCTGACCTAGGTAGAGTTGTCCCTATATAGGGAGGTTGCACTGGATGACCTCTACAGGTCTATTCCAGCCTAGAACATTCTATGATTCTATCAGATGAAGCCAAAGCCTGAAGTTTGATCTTACTCCACAGTTACCAGACAATGGCAGCCAGAAAATAATTTAAGGTGCTGTCACCCAAGTTTCTCCCTCAAAATAAGGAAGAACCTAAAAATCACACTTGATGAAAGTGACTGTGACTCTCTGGAGACGTCTAAAACCCACCTGGACATGCACATGCTCCTGTGCAACTAGATCTAGGGGATCCTGCTGTGGCAGGGGGATTGGACTGGATGATCTTTCCAGGTCCCTTCCAATCCCTGAAGATGGTTCTGTGATTCTGTGACTTTGTATTAGGACAGTTTTAAATCCAGTCTGTGATCACCTGAAGTAAAAGTGTTTTCTGAAGGTGTGTCACTGGTGTTCAAAGAATGAGATTTCTATTCTGCTCTTCCCTGAGATCTCTACTGTATCAGAGCATAAAATCAGTGAAAACAAGCATTCAAGCAGGTTTACTCTGGAATTACTCTAAGCAGCAGAGAAACAACAGTTGACATGAATTTCAGCTGTAGCTGGCAACTCTAAACAAGTTCAGTAAGTGCTTCAGTGTTTCACATTTGGCCTTGAATTACAACCCGTTCTGGGGGCATCTGAAACAGGAGCGACCTTAAAATGCACAGCCTTGCGAGTTATTTCGACCTCGTGTTTGTACTACAAACTCCTCAGAGCCCTGCACATCCATTTGGTTTCTGATTTTTAATGAAGACATCATAAACCCACAGCAAATTTAGTCCAAGGAATTCTAATAAAGCCTCTAGGAAAAAAAAAGCCAACCCTCCAACACAGTCTATCTGAAACGACAAGCGTGCTGTTACAATCAAATGCAGGCTGACTGGTGTTTATTTGGGGCTGGGGAAAAACGGGCTTTAATTCATGACAGCTGATAAAACCCCTTCTTTTTTTTTGGTAAGAATAAGGATTATTTCCCTGTTTAATCAAATTCCTGTTGTTTGAATCTGAGCAGCTAAGGACGAGGGAAAGGTAAAATACAACTGAGAATGGTTATGCTCCCATCTAACATAAAACCAGCTAAACAAAGAGCCGAGTATTTAAGAGTGAAAGCAAGACTGTGTCATTATTGCTTGTGGAGAAACCTGCAGAATTAAGGAAAGGCGACTGCCTCGTGTTTTTGTGTGTGTGCAGCACATAGGGGTTTTTCATTGTGGAGCTTTTCACTACCTCGTTCCAGGCACTTTATTGCTCCTCCAATTTCATTTTCTGTGTAATTTGACAAAATTACAAGTTCCTCCCTGCCCAAAGACACTTTTTCTTTGAAACTGTAAATGCCTAATTTCGAGCTCCAGCTTCGTAAGGCACCTTTGAAACAAATTGAAGCCACATTTCCACAGCTAAGGGGCTACACTGAGAAAAGGAAGGTTTCTTGCGGAAGGGTAAGTGTCTGCTCTTGCACCAAGAAACACACAGATCATTCAGGGTTGGAAGGGACCTCCAGGGGTCATTGAGTCAACACCCATGGTCAATCAGGACCATAGAACCAAAGACAGGTCACGTGGAAACACATCCAGAGGGTTTTAAAAGTCCCCAGAGAAGGAGACTTCACAAGCTCCCTGAGCAACCCAGACCATAGAGCTAAAGAGAGGTCACACAGAAACATCCAGAGGGTCTTAAAAGTCTTCAGAGAAGGAGACTTCACTGGGCAGCCTCTTGTTTGGGTCTCCACAGATGTGATCCAGCGGGAAGCAGAGCCTGGGAGTTTACGGAGGAATTTTGCCCTTGTCGCCAGATGCTTCTTTCAATTAGATGATCTGTAGCCTCTAGAACTGCCGGTGGATTTACCTGCCATTAAATTACGCCGGGTGTGGATAATTGGAGAAATTAAGGAGTGAAGTGCAAATGCAGAAAGGAAAACTGCTTTGGAAACGGTTATGTAAGGCAAGGGCATAAAAACTGCGCTGCTGATGTGGGCTAATCCACCAACATCCTCCTGGTGGGATTTGCCATGATTCACCAGCAGATAAAACAAGGTGATCCCAAGTGGCAGCCAGCTCCCTTGCATTAAGTGGAAGCCTGTTGTAATTACAAGAGACAGTGAAAAGAGAGGCTTCGTTTCACTTAGAGGAAGACCAGCATAAGATCGATGCCCTGGGGGAGTGATTTATCTGGTTCTGGACATTTGTAAAATATTAGAATTAGTGGTAAGAGCACTTATTTTTACCCTGCTTCCCTCCCCCAAATAACTGTAAAAGCTTCAGACCTGTATTTTACACCCTCAGAAATGAATCTGCAGCAGGTTCACAGGTCAGTCTGCAAGATTTGAGGTGATTTCTTTTGAACTTTGAACAAGTTACAAATACTTCCTAGAGCAGCAAATGCAATAAATATCTCAACAGAAGAAATTTCTTTGACTTCTTTCCCTGGATGAAATCCAGGGATGAAAGTGGGGCCAGAGGCGCTACATGATGAAGAGGAATTAAAGAAGTCAGCTTCAAGAATCTCAGCAGAAAGCTCCTTTCAGGCTTCGTGTGCATTTCTGATGTACGTTCACGATGTCTTCAGCTATTTTACTCATCCCTACCAAATGCAAGTTGCATCTGTTAAGTCAGTCAGCGACGAGCTGTCGTAAACGTGAAAACCAGAAAAGCCTCTGCTGAAGGGTTGAAGCTGTTTCTCCTTATTTATCATTTTAGGAGAAACTGAAAGCTTGTTTTCCTTCTGTCTGCAAATGCTGCGTGCAAGATCATCTAAATCCTCCATCCTTAGCACTCTGAGTTGCCACTTAATTGGAAATTAGTCTTGAAACTCAGCAGGGTGAACTGAATCACAGAGTCACAGAACATTAGGGATTGGAAGAGACCTCGAAAGATCATCTAGTCCAGTCCCCCTGCCACAGCAGGATCAACTTTATAGTTGCACAGGAACACATCCAGGTGAGTTTTAAATCTCTCCAGAGAAGGAGACTCCACAATCCCCTGGGCAGCCCCTTCCAATGCTCCATCACCCTTACTGTGAGAAAGTTCTTTCTGATATTTATATCATCCAGTCCAAGCCCCCTGCCACAGCAGGATCACCCAGACCAAGTAGCACAGGAACACATCCAGGCGGGTTTCAAATGTCTCCAGAGAAGGAGACTCCACAACCCCGCTGGGCAGCCTGTTCCAGTGCTCTGTCACCCTCGCTGCAAAGAAGTCCCTTCTCATATTTATATTGAACCTCCAATGTTCCAGCTGACATTCATTGCCCCTTTTCCTATCACTAGATGACAATGAGCAGAGCCTGGCTCCATCCTCCTGACATCTACCCTTTAAATATTTATAGGCATTAATGAGGTCACCCCTCAGTCTCCTCCAAGCTCAAGAGACCCAGCTCCCTCAGCCTTTCCCAAAAAGGGAGGTGCTCCACTCCCTTCCTCATCCTCGTTGCTCCGCACTGGACTCCCTCTGGCAGGAGACAATGGCCAGCTAGCTTGTCTCCCACGACAGATCACCCTTTTTACAGACCATGGATTTATACCCTTTATTTATGAATAATGAAGGGAAGGGGCAGGGGGTTACAATGATGAAGGAGGAATGACATATTTCCCTTGACGTACGTTGTCACCCAGAGCTGTTAGAGCTCTGAGCAGTCCGATTTGTTCAGGGCTGCGAAGTGAGCGATGTGCCCTTTTCTCCAAGGTAAAGAGATATTTGCAGTGGCACGAAGCGGGCTGGGAACTTTTCTTGTAAGAGTGCCCACAGGAAATAGCCCCAGGCACAAGTGACTTTTTGTATGGAAGACTATATTACAAGTAAAAAAATAAGGGGGGGGAGGGACCCACATAGTCTAAAACTAGATTTATAAAAAAAAAGGGATAGGAAAAAAAAAATCAAAGACATATTTCAAGCCCCGTTGAAACGCCTGAAAAGTTTTCCTGTGACACTGAATGATCTCAGTCGTGTCTCCGAAGAGCAGCTCATCATTTCTCAGACAACAGCAGGAATTTGTGGCTGACCTCCTGCGGGAAATGGTCAACTTTCTCCATCTTTCCTCTCCGTGCCAATGTTTGGCTTTAATTTATGTTGGTCAAGTCGAAAATGGAAAGTTCAGCACCAAAGCTGAACCGGGGAGGTGGAGGGGGGTGCCGAAGGCAGCATGAGAAAGGATTTGTTTTGTGGGATGTGCTACGGTTTTACACGGGCCGTTTCCGTAAGCCTTCCAGCCTGTTTATCGCCCCAGCATCGCCCCGTCGTGCGTGCGCTACCCAGATGGGGAAATGAAAGGCTTCGGTAATTGAGGTCAGTTGTCGTTCCTGCCAACTGTTTGCAGAGGGTTTTTTACAAGCTGTCAGGCCACCTCCATCTGGTAAGAAGCTCCACATCTCTTCTGACCACTGCAGTATGTTTTCTTTCAAAATATCGTAGAGGAAACATATTGCATCGAGAGGGAGATATAAGCAGTTTTCGACGAAAGCCGGGTGCCTGGGCTCCGTGACGCAGGCTTGTATCTCGGCCGTAACTCACAGGGTAGATTTGTGGGTTTGAAAAAAGACCCCTGAAGTCATGGCCACTGGGTGCACAGCCCAGGAATTGAGCTGAAGGAAGTAAAGGGCGCAAAGAAGAGGTCACCCAAAAATGACGTGAGTGAAATTCATAGTGTAGAGGCTGGGGAGGAAAGGCTACGCGTTTGGTTTGCTGACCTTGCTTAGGTGAGATGTGTGTGGGGTGGCCCTGGCTGCACATCTGCTGCCTGCACCGAAGGAATGGACAGCAAGGATCACAGCATCACAGAACATTAGGGATTGGAAGGGATCTTGGAGGATCATCCAGTCCAATTGCCCTGCCACAGCAGGATCACCTAGACCAAGTCACACAGGAACATATCCAGGTGGGTTTTAAACGTCTCCAGTGAAGGACACTCCACAGCTACATCCATGAGCCTTCTGGAAAAGGATTTACTAGTCCAGGAACACTGCTTATACCTTTACATGACTGATATTCAATAGCAGAGCAGACAGGCAGAATTTTCAGATGAGCTGAACGTGCCCAGCATCCCAGGCACCCTGAAGCAAGCTGTCTTCTGGCAGGGGGATTGGACTAGATGATCTTTTGAGGTCCCTTCCAATCCCTAATGTGATTCTGTGATTCTGTGACGTTTTCTAAAGCTCCTGTAAGCAAACACACATAAAAGTGTCCAAAAGGCAGCAGCTGACCCATTCAAGCAATCTGAAGTACAAAGCTTATTATCTAGACAGACAGCCAAAGATTCCTCGTCCCTCAAGGACCGTTACTTGGTGGATGGCCATTACTTGGACCATCACTGACACTATTTGCAAGAGGTTTGGACTTTGCCAAAAGCATTTTTGAAGGAAGATCTAACAGTTGTGTCCTGGCACAGTTTGGGACAAGTCTTCCTCTTACTCCTTACCTTTGCACTTCCTTTTCTGGAGAAGCTTAAAACCTGCCTGGCCATGTTCCTGTGTGACTTGGTCTAGGTTGTCCTGCTGTGGCAGGGGGATTGGATCAGTTGATCTTCCAAGGTCCCTTCCAATCTCTAATGTTCTATGATTCTGTGTATGCACAGGCATGGCAGCTGCAAATGCGATCTAGTATCAGTTTAAAATCATGTTTAACCTGAGATGATTCCTTGGATGATATCATTTTGCCTCTTAATAGAGACTCTACTGTCATGAGAAGCTTCGTTTCATCAGATCACCTCCCCTCTCACCTTTGGATCCTGATGAACAACCCCAAACTATGTAAACGCGAATAGCAAAGAGTTTGGGTTCTCTGTTTGTCTTCTGTCAGTTTGTTTTCTCCTCTTCCTCTGAAACCCAGACAGATCGTGCTGTCTCATGCTTTTCCACACCCAGGACATTGGAAAGAGGTTACTTCATAGCTCAGCTCCCGCCAGCAGCGCTTGATGACGTGGGACATGAGCTCACTTTCTGGGCTTCCGCCCAGGACTGCCACTACATGACACCTTGCTGGGCTTGCTCAGTGATTTGGAAACACCTGACTCTCCCTGCAGCACACACCTGGATGAGACACAACAGCTGGAGGGTCAACCCAGGCAAGGGGAAAACAGAGCCGCCTGGAAAGATCGATCTTGGGGCAACGGCCAAATACCCAACCCTACTCTTCTGAGCAGGAGCAGCGAGAGGACACTCCTCCATACCCTGTGCCTCCTTGAGATCTCTCGCTGAAGCAGAGCCCTGCAAACCACGGGGCTTGGTTAGCCATGGAAGACACCTCTCAGACTTTTGGGGGCCAGATCTTTTCCTCTGGAGCTGCATATTGTATCCACAGCGTGCTGAGGCCAGCAGGCTTTTCCCAGCCATGCACATGCCGAGAGCGGGTAGAGCTTGCTCGCCTAGCACAGGGCATCTGTGCATCGTCTTGCACAGCCCTCGCAGTAGCAGACTGGGGTCTGTATATGAAATATAACATATTCACACATCCAGCAAATGCCACAATAAAAAAGGGAACTGGTGCAGTTTACGACTGGGCCTCATGCTGAGTCCAATTAAACATACTGTTTCCAATCAGGTTTAATGTGCGGATAAAGTGAATGCTCCCTGAGATTTGGAGGAGGATAATTTGTCAGTAATAATAAGTGTAGACAAACAGGATGTTCCACAGTGCAGGGGCCTGATTAAAACCAAATGTGTTTCCAGGGATCATCTCGAAACTCCTGGCAGCCAACGCGGCCAGCGGCGCTTGCGACTTGCGGCGGTTCTCCTGCAAAGCTTTGCAGCCTTTGCAATTCTTCCCAGATCCCATGGTTAAAATAAAGTAGGAACCGAGCCACTGGGTGACCCAAGAGCCGTCTGTGTGTTGTTGTTGGTCTTGGGGTTTTTTCACAGAGCGTGTTTCAGCGCTAGAACCTGTCAGTGCAAGGACATCCTAACAGGAAAGGGAAAAACTCTTGGATTTTCAGCCTGGCCCTGTGCTGCTTCCTGACAAGAGCCTGGCTAGCTGGACTGAATATTGGCAGAAACACATTTCCTGATCAAAATGGGGTTTTCTACAAAAGGTGAATTCTTTCTTGACGGACTTTGCCATAGAAAAAAAACTGGCAGTCAGTGGACGATGGTCCGAAGTGTCCCTTTGGCTGGGCAGGAGTTTATCAGAAAGAAACACCAAAGGTTCCAAACGTTCCCAACCTTCAGGCTCTAAATTTGACTCGAGATCCCTCTACCAACTTCTTTCCTTAGGGGATAGAGAGGGTGAATTTCCTTAGAAGGACTTTCTCACTCCTTAGCCAGACGGGCGACTCAGTAACTCGGTGCTTGTTAGTTAAGTTATAGTCCCTAAGAAATCAGCGGTTACCTGCTGCTGGAGAGCTGCTTTTGTTCATTAGAGACGAGCCAGCCTGAGGTCAGTGTGCAGAGCAGTTAACATACTAGCAAACCACTAATTAACCCAGCACAGGAGCAAGAGCCCGATTCCAAGATGTGTCTCTAATTCACCGTCGCTCAGTGTTTGCGGCGGTACCATGGATCGTGTGCACAGCCGGGGCAGTGGTGGGGACCCGCTGCGGGTGGGGAGAGGCAGCGTCCCCTTTGGGGGACCGTGTCTGCCAGGCTGGGTTAGGGATGGGGAAAGCCACCAACGTAAATGCAAAGCTGGGAGTTTAGTCCTGTCAACACCTGCCCCACTGCCCAGGAAGACAATTACCAGTCCTCTCCGATGCAGGTCTCTGCCTTGTTCGGATTTACCTGTCTGCCTTCAGGATGGTTCTGACTCACTGGGAAGTTGCTGTGTGGATCCTCTCCCTCACCCCACACTGGAGATGCCTGCTTTTTTCAACAGGTCATGGGAAACACTCCAGTGCTCTAAAAAGGTAATTCTTTTGAAGACCTCTATATGTGGCTGCTTGTTTGGGGACACAAGAAGTGCCTCACGGCCAGGAACACGTCACCAGAAACCTGCATTACTTCTCTATGTAGGTTCTTCTTAGGAAGGTCTGACGCGTTCTTTTGCTGTGACCCAGGACCATGGCTGTTCCAGCAGCCCAATATCACAAGAGGCATAAACACATATATATAAAAAAAACCACATTCTAGTCTACAAACAGGTCAATACCCTCATAATTTGAGTCCTAAAGACTTTTATGGATGAGTTCCCACAAAAAACAGAGCAGATACAGAAAAAGGTGGAAGTTTTAAAGCCCCAGATCAGCCTTCTGGTGTGGATTTGAGGCATCTCCCCAGTGAGGAGCCCTTGCAGAAGAAAGACTGGATAGGCATGGAAAAAAAATTCTATGTAAATTCACAGAATTTCTCCCCAGAACAATAGTTTTGAGGTCTTTATCTACAAAGAGTCTGTTTTGAGAGACCTGGAAGAAATCCTGGGGTGGATCAGAATGGGGGTGGTTAGCAGATGGAGAGAGGTTCTTCTCCCCCTCTACTCTGCCCTGCTGAGACCACAGCTGGAGTATGTCCAGTTCTGGGCCCCTGAGGTCAAGAAGGACACGGAGCTGCTGAAGAAAGCCCAACATAGAGCAATGAGGATGATGAAGGAAGTGGAGCACCTCCCTTATGAGGAAAGGCTGAGGGAGCTGGGTCTCTTGAGCTTGGAGGAGACTGAGGGGTGACCTCATCAATGTCTATAAATATGTGGAAGGGTGGGTGTCAGGAGGATGGAGCCAGGCTCTGCTCAATGTCATCTAGTGATAGGACAAGGGGCAGTGGGTGTGAGCTGGAACATAGGAGGTTCCATCTAAATATGAGAAGGAACTTCTTCATGGTGAGGATGACAGAGCACTGGAACAGGCTGCCCAGTGGGATTGTAGAGTCTCCTTCACTGGAGACATTTGAAACCCTCCTGAATGTGTTCCTGTGCAACTTGGTCTAGGTGATCCTGCTGTGGCAGGGGGATTGGACTGGATGATATTTCAACGGTCCTTCCAATCCCCGATGTTCTGTGAAATCAAATTTTGGGAAGATGTTTTGAGGCACCTGGGGATTTGCATGGCTCCAGCATTCAAAAAGCAGTCTGTGAGTGGAGACAGAAAAACAGCACCAATAAAGAAAAGAAGACTCCTCTTGGGTAAAAAAAGCCTACAAATAGAGATGCCAGAGTGACTCAGGCACCCTCGCTTCTCTGTTTCGTGATGAGGAGCGACAACTGCAAAGACAAACTTTCAGATGGCAGCAGCTCCTCTGGAAACCACACGAAGTGTCTTAGCCAAGCTGCCCCACACAAATAGGCGGTTTGATTCAATTTAGAGCCACATCTTGTTCCCAGGGCAGGGTAATCGGATCCATGGCAAAGAGATGGGAAGGGGGCCTGAGAAGAAACAAAGGAGGCAGCTCCACTGCCTGGGATGCGCGTTTCCTCCAGTGGAGATTTCTGAAGGAACAAAACCCTTTCTCCACACAGCAGGGCAGTTTCCCTGACCTAATTTCCCGTGACTGTTCCTTCTCCCCTGTGTGATGATGGTAAAGAATAAATTGGGGTGTGCTGTTTTCATCTTCCTTTTTTCATTCATTGTTTAAATTTCATGGCCTTGAATAGCAGCACTTGTTCTGTTCACAAGCCAGTTTCATCTTCACATAGCCCCCCATAAAATGAGTCAATTGTTTTGGAAGGATTTCTTTTAACAAGATCCATACAGTTATAAAACACAATCACAGAGTCACAGAACATTAGGGATTGGAAGGGACCTCAAAAGATCATCCAGTCCAATCCCCCTGCCATAGCACCATCACCAAGACCAAGTCACACAGGAACACATCCAGGCGGGTTTCAAATGTCTCCAGAGAAGGAGACTCCACAACTCCCCTGAGCAGCCTGTTCCCTCTGTCACCCTCACTGCAAAGAAGTTCCTTCTCATATTTATATGGAACCTCCTATGTTCCTGCTCACACCCATTGCCCCTTGTCCTATCACTAGATGACACTTCTCCAAGCTCAAGAGACCCAGCTCCCTCAGCCTTTCCTCATAAGGGAGGTGCTCCACTTCCTTCATCATCCTCATTGCTCTATGCTGGGCTTTCTTCAGCAGCTCCGTGTCCTTCTTGACCTGAGGGGCCCAGAACTGGACACAATACTCCAGCTGTGGTCTCAGCAGGGCAGAGCAGAGGGGGAGAAGAACCTCTCTCCATCTGCTAACCACCCCCATTCTGATCCACGCCAGGATGCTGTTGATGTGTGTTTTTCAGACTCCTTCTAAAAAGTGCCAGGGGAGAGCCTATCCAGTGGGTGAAAGAATGAAGCAGTGAGGATGTTCCTCCAGCACATCAGGGAAGGTGGGGGCAGAGCTTTGCAGCAGCACGCTAAGTGAGGGTGGAACCTGCGTACGAAACTGATCTCCCCATTTTTTAGGGGTTTTTAACCCAAAAGGAAATGCACAGAGCGTCCGCTAGAGGGGCCAGCTCGGAGCTCGGCAGCCCAGCTGCGGCGGGGCTGGATGCGCTCGGCTGGGCAGGTGGAGCTGGATGCTGCTTGAACCCCATCTCCAGGTCAGAAACCACCTGCAGCTGGACGACAGGAAGAGACCAGTGGGGAAAATGATCCTAATGAAAACCGGATTGTTCTAAAGGGCTCGATTGCTCTTCAATTCATATTCATTAGATACTCCTGGAAGAAAGATGTTTATGGGAACCAGAAGGTCTACTCCCTCTGCGCTCATTTCTTCGTTCCTTTGGCTAACCTAAGCTCTCTAGTCTTTTAAAAACTTCAGCTATGAAGAACAAGCTTTGTTTTAGGTTTGAGCATTTTTCTTACGAACCAGGAAAAAGAAAAAAAAAAGGGGGGAAAGAAGGAAAAAAGACATAAGATCACCTGGAGCCTTTGGAATTACTGCTGGCTTGGGTTGCACTCAACAAGTCAGCAATTATAGCCTGAAATATTGAGTGGCAGGAAAAGTGATGTCTGACCTCCTTCTTTCCTCCTTCTTCTTCTTTTCTGAAAGCACAGAAATATGTGAAATAAACCTTTCTGTGGCAGGCTGAGGGCTAACACCATCTAATGGGATTACAAGGCAGGGGGTACTCAGGGTCATTGTGAATCCCAATTGAGTGACCGCAATAAAACACTTACTTGCCCATTCGTTTCTTTTTGAGCACAATTTGCCAAGACCAAATGCAAGAGAGGATCAGAAGGGGTTGACTTTTATAGGGTCACACCAGGGAGCTGTCAGAACCCCTCGGGAATAACATTTTGAGCAAGAAAATCCTATTGTAGTTCAATTTTAGCAGTCAATCCATCAGTTTACTGTGAGGAGAGCGATAGGTAAACAAGGGGTTGTACCAGATGGGACCCCATGGAAGACACAGCAGCAGCCTGCAAAAGTAAGCACGGGGGACCAGACCCACGTCCCTTGGGCATCTCACCTCCCGTGGCTCCCAAAAGACACCTTTGAAGGTTTGGACTAGAAAAGTTTCTCTTGCACAGAGTTTAGTGCCTGCAGATCTCACTGCCTTGAGTGACAGGAGGATGTTCTGAGCGACAAGAAGATGCCCTGATGCTGCAGTTCTGACTTACTTGGCTCTGCTGATGAAAATCACTATCACCTCCTGGCCACTGTTGTAAACAGGCAGGTTGTAAACACAGGACAGTAACTGAGTAGAGTGAATTGCAATGGACTATTGTTATGTATCAAGACTTTTCACTTAACTCAGTGGCCAAACTTTCCGGTTTTCTGAGGCTCTGAATTTTAGTTTCATGATGGGGTGGGTGTCAGGATGATGGAGCCAGGCTCTACTCAGTGGCCTCTAATGATAGGACAAGGGGCAATGGGTGTGAGCTGCAAGAGGAGGTTCCACATCAATATGAGAAGGAACTTCTTCATGGTGAGGGTGACAGAGCACTGGAACAGGCTGCCCAGAGATGTGGTGGAGTCTCCTTCTTTGGAGATATATAAAACCCACCTGGACATGTTCCTGTGCAGCTTGATCTAGGTGATGCTGCTGTGGCAGAGGGAATTGGACTGGATGATCTTTCAAGGTCCCTTCCAATCCCTAATGTTCTGTGATTCTGTGCTAGGAAGACAGTGAGATGATATCCACAGCCTCATCCTCCAAGCTGACAGCTGCCGAGAAAAAAACCCCCTTCTTTCTTCTAATCTGGCTCCATTACACTGGGGTTAAGTTAAGGTATTTAAGATTTCTGCTCATGTCTGAGCCCTGAATTCTGCATGTGCTCTGTCACATAAAGTTACGACTTAGTTTTCACACGACTAATTCAGTCAGCTGCTCCTGTGCAAAATGCTGCCCGCAAAACTGTCGTGTTTTAGGGTTTTACAGATAGATCAAAAGGGGTCCCCATCTAAAAATGTACCCTTAAACAGTTGGAAGAAAGAATGCAGGTCGCAGCTACCCCCTCTTTGAAAAGTCCCCATCTAGAAATGTGCCTTAAACATTCGAAATAAAGAGGTCAGGTTGCAGCCACCCCCTCTTTGAAAATGCTGCTTGGAAGACTGATTGTTTTCCTTGCTCCTGGACCAAGGCATACCAGTGTTCCCGTGTTTCTACAGCCTCCCCACCCCTGAGTGCCAGGCCCCGGGTGGGGCTTCAAGACTTGCTTTAAAGAAAGCCAGAGCTGCTAAGAAAGGATCGATGGCAAGTGATCATCTGCCAGTCCCCTCTTTGAAAGCTGAATTGCAATTGCCATCAGCCTCAGCAAGAACCAGACGGAGACTCTTATCTGAGAGGCAGTGTGACTTTTGTATAAACACACCAGGCTGGGGTGCAAATGACCTGTGTTTAGTCCTGCCTTGTACCACTGAAACTGCACCGTGGGCAAACCTCTCTTTTCTTTTTCCTACCAGCTACATCAGTTTCCTCACAGATAAAAATTCAAGCAAACATTCACCAAGCTTTGTGTTGAAGCTTATAGGAATTGCAAAATAATGAGGTGAAATTACAGGGCATCTTTCTAGGTGCCTTCTTGGCTAGTTTTTTGCTGCTGAGTTGCACTAATAGAAGTCTCCTGCACCCTGAAGTGCACAGAGAACACAGTCCATACTGAGCAAGAGCATCCTTACACAGAGGAGACTCTGCTTAAGGGGAAAGAGTGAGGATGCAGCATCAGGACCTAAATCCTGTTAGTTCTATTCAATCCAAGCAGCTCACACTGTAGTACTTTCTGAACAAAGTACTTTTGGATCAGCTGATGCGCAGCAGTACCAGTTCAGAGATGCCATTCAGCTGCTTCTGTGCTGTGTCCATCTCCAGGGCCTGACCTGCTGACTCTCTGATCCAAGTGGCACTTGCTGCTGGCTCTCCTTTGAGCTTAGCTGGACCACACGCTCCTGAACAGGTCCTATTTCCCTTTCCCCTCTTTTTCTGGACTATAATATTAACTGTTTCAAGCACGAAAATTGGCTTACCAGGGACGTGGTTGAGTCGCCATCCCTGGATGTGTCTAAAGATCATTTGGATGAGGTGTTGAGGGATATGGTTTAGGGGTGAACTTGTAAGGTAGGGTAGACGGTTGGACTCAATGATCCCGGGGTCTTTCCAACCAGAGTGACTCTGATAGAGCTTGTTCCATACTCCAATATTCTTCTATACATGTACATAGAGCTTGTTCTCTGCTACCCATGTGTATGGTCACACCATGATCTTCACCAAGAAGGAACGAGAGGACAGGCACCATGGTTCGAGACTGCTGTCACTCCACCCAGATTGTCCTGTATTTGCTTTGTGGGCAAACAGCAAGCGTTTAAGGATTTTAATCCACAAGCATTGCAACCCAGCAAACGAAAACAAGAAACGGGTTTCTCCTGGCAAGTCAAGTCAGACTGGATTAAATCCTCCTGTCCAAAAGGGGTAGATAAATATTTTCCTGTAGGAGCCGACACCCCCAGCCTCTCCACACGCTAAAGAGGCGAGTGTGGGTTTAATGGCTGTATAGATAAGCCCTTATCTAAAGGATATGACACTTAGCTTTACAGTCCGCACACTTACTTACCAACTGCTAATGGCTACTGGCTTTCTGGCACTTGTGCCTCAGTAACGGTGCGAGCAGCCCCGCTTTATCTGCGTGCCCCACAGAGCCCCAAACTTCGGGGGCTTTTTTGGTGGGAACAGGAGCGTCAAAGGGGATGTGATAGGAAAAAGGGGGGTTTCTCACGGCGGACGGTGCAGTGTGTGTCCTGCAGCTCGATCTCAGCTGCAGTTGAGAGAGCATCAAGCTTGTTTAGATTTTTTTTTGAGGCAAAGCTACCACAAAGGTGATTTTTTTTTTTTTTTGTTAGTTTTGTGAGGGGTTTATGCTTTTTTCCCTCCCCCCAAAAAAATTCTCTTTGTGGAAAGAAAGAGCAGGGAATTGGGGAAAAACATCTGGCCCCCTTCTCCCTGATGCTGCAGGAGGAGGAATGGTGCCCGCAAAGGGGTGGGGAGCGGCGCCGGGCCCCCCACCCAGGTGATGTTTATGGCACAGAAAGTCCCAGTAACCCGGCGTACAATGGCCACACTGTAAATACGTCCTTCCCCATCATGTAAGACGTTAAGATCGTTAGTTTTGGCTGCAAAAAACAAAATATATCCCATGCAAAGCGCCCTGCTAGCGGGCAGAAAATACACGCTGCTGCCGTAATGTTTCTCATTACATTTCCCCTTTGTTCGCAAAGGGTTGTTGCATAACGCGAGGATCAAGAACGAGGGGAAGTAGATCATAAAGATGGAAACGAAGTCGGCTTGTCAGGTACAAACGCGAATGAACGCTCGATTTCTTCTAGAAAGCGATTCCGCTCTAAAACTAATGGTCTAAGGAAAAAAAACCCCAAATTCAAACCCCTATTCTGACAAATAAATAGTTCGTCCCCTCTGCGCTCAAGCCACCCTTAAAAATTCTCCAGCAGCTCGTCAGAGGGTTTATTTTTGCCTTTTTTGGGTTTTCCCCCCCCACCCAGAATTTTGTGTGCGTGCGTTTTATTAGGTTAATAAAACTTGGTTTTTCAGGTTTTGGGCGCCTCGGGGGTACAATGAGCTCGGATGTCCAATGCATCAAACAGCTAATGAAGGGATTTCAAAGGTCTCCAAAGTGTCCACAGCAGCAATTTGTAGCGTCTCATAAAGGTAAAGCCTGTCCTAGCTACACAGTGTGTTTTGTCTGATGGTTTTCCGGGTACTCCACCATCGACCTGCTGGTTTATTCCGAATTTCTTTCGTATTGTAAAACGTCCCAGACTCGCTGTCTTAGAGGTTGTGGTCAGATCAAGTCAAACCATCATCCTCAAGCGACTTCGTGCCAATACCATGCAGAAAGCGCAAATGTGGGGGGGGGGGAGAAAAAACCAGCAACCAAAAGTATCGCGCATTACAGGGATTTACCAGAAGGGATCGAGAGGGTAAAACGATATGGGGGAAAATCCTTATTCAAGGAAACAATTTAGTACACAAAGGTTTTGTTCGCGGGGGTGAGGGGATGGAGGGGGATAAAGGAACTGGTTTTTGCTCAATTTGCACTCTTTTTCTTTTTCTTTTTTTCTTTTTCTTTTTCTTCTTTTCCTTCTTTTCCTTCCCTTCCTTCTCTTCTCTTCTCTTCTCTTCTCTTCTCTTCTCTTCTCTTCTCTTCTCTTCTCTTCTCTTCTCTTCTCTTCTCTTCTCTTCTCTTCTCTCTCTTCTCTTCTTCCTTTACTTTCCTTTCTTTATTTCCTTGTTCTCTCCTTTTCTTTCTCTTCTGTCTCTTCTTTTCTTTCTCTCCTTTATCCCTTTCCTTTTTCTTTTTAAAATTATTTTCCTACTGATTTATTTTTACTTAAACTTCTTTCCTGCTAACGAAACACCCTTTCTGGGGACTGAGCTGGGCTCGCAGTGACAGCGAGGGGTAGGGGGAGGCTGTGGTGAGTCCGGCGGCTGCTCCGGCCGCTGCTACCCTCCGCGCTCAGTCCTCACGGGGCCGGGCCACTCGGCTCAGCCTCTAAGAATTTTCTTTCCCCCTATTTACTCCTCTCCATCCTAGTCCTGTTTTGGCAAAAGCGAGAAACCAAGCAGCCTCCCCGACCCCATCTCGCGTAATATCCTTGCGGGTGGCATCTTCCGCGACGGTTGCGGTGTTGGGGCGATTCCTGGCCAAGTGAACTCGCTCGTTGCCACCTTCCGTCCGTCTTTTCCTTAACACAGAGCCCAATTAGCGGCGCTGCAGAGCGGTACCTTCCAACCGCCCTTCTCTAAGACGTTCCTCTCGCTCCCACTTGCAGACCGCCCCGGTTTCTCCCCTCCCCAGGGGCACAGAGCTCTCGCGAACAGGCCGGTGTCTGCTCGAAACTCTCGCCGGCAGCTCGCTCTGCCGAGCTCTTCCCGCTGCCAAATCAAGGCAATCACCCATAAAAAATAATCTTAAAATTAAAATAATAATTAAAGGCCCCTCTTTCACTTTTTTTTGTCTTGGTGGTTTTTTTGTGGTGTTTCGGGTTTGGTTTTTTTTAGCCGAGAGGGACACCCGGAGCCTTCCAAGCAGGGGAGGGAAGATGCTGATGATGGTGATGGAGAGGGGCTGGGACTCGCAGAGCCGGGGCTGCGCTGTGGATGGCAGGACTCGGGGCTGTTGTCACCCTTAAAACAAAAGGGCTATTATGGAGCCCATAGATCAGCAGCAGTGAAAGCGCTGCTCAGGCACAGATCGCTCTGTGAGGTTACAACAGCGGTGTTAATCTTCGCTGCAGTGTTTACAGAGCCAGCTCATCCGTGGGGTGGGTGGAAGGCAGCCAGTTCGCAAGAGAACCCTCTTTATTAAAAAATACGAAGTCGTGTTGCTTTTAGCAGTGACCCCGGAGCCTGTCCTTCATTTCTGGGAGGGGAGAGCAGATCCCCTTGACCGGGGCTCCCCCAGTCCCGGCCCCGCACCCTCCGGGGACGCTGCAGGAGAGAGAGAGGAGCGGACTGGGGTTGGAGAGCGGGGGCGTGGGGGGGGGTCTCCAACCACCCTCGGCAGTATCAGGCGGAGCCTCCCCCTCGGAGAAAATCCCATGCGGGGATTTGGCGGGTTCTCTTCTCCCAGACGGGAGTCTCAAGGAATCAACGCGCCCAGCGGCACTGCGCGGCTGTCCGCGGAGCCTGTCGTCCCCAACCGGTCCCGTTCCCCGCGATGGGCGCTGCTGCGCTGGGTTGAGGCTCCGCTTTCAGGGCTTTTATTTATTCGTGTATTTGTTTTACGTAAAGGAGAAGTGGGGAGGGGAGCGGGGGGAGTGGGAGCCTTTCGGTCCGTATCAGAGGGCAGAGACCATCATTTCGAGACGGGAAGAAAAGGGGAGGAACGGGTAGAGAGCTTAAGAAAAGTAGGAGCGATAGCTGTGCGAGAAGAAAAATAAACCAAACCAAACCAAAACAAAAACACACACATAAAAACAACCACAAAACAAAACAGACTTCCACTCATCCTTGTGCGAAATGCCCTCTCAGAAGAAATCCCGGCACGGCGCTCGCTCGTTTCTGCATCTCGCTTGTCCCAGCCCGTGGGAAGGGAAGGCTAGATCACCGCACGGCTCTGCGGGGAGCTGCTTTTTAGCCCGTTTTGGGGACAAATGGGCTGATGTCGGTATTTCTGACCCGTCAGCACCACCCCGCCCGTGCCCCGCGCTCTGCCGAGCCGGGTGTCCGCAGCCGCGGGAGATGCTGAGGGGCCGCGGCCGCGTACCTGGCCCCGGACGATGAGTCTCCGTGAGGTAAAAACACAGCAACGAGAAGCTGTTTCGGGTCGGAGGGCTGCTCGCAGTTCGCGGCACCCTGCTCGAGACTGCGCTGGACCGCGGGGAGCTGCGCGCCGCTCGCCAGCCCTCGTTCCCCTCCCTCGCCAAAGCGCACCGCCCGCACGAATTTGCTGCATTTCCTCGATTGATTGTTTAGTTAGCGATTTTGCCAACTTCCTGATGGTTCGTTTTCTGATTCTAAAAAAAGAGAGAGAGAGAGAGAGAGAGAAAGAAAAGAAAAAAAGAACCGCATTTCCTTTCTGACTTTAGAGGGAGAAAGAGAAAGAAGCGGAGGCTGGGGGCTGGTGGATTCATCGAGCAGTATGTACTGGACTTTTTCTCTTCCCTCTCCCCGTCCCGAAACCCTCCTCCTCTTCCTCTTCCTCTTCCTCCGCTCTGAGCTCGGGGTTTGCACCATCCCTTTCCCCGCTCCGATCTTCTGCCTTGGAAAAACCCCACCGGGCTCCTGGGACAGAGCCTGGGCAGGGGAAAGCGGCACCGCTCCTCCGCAGAGCTCCGGCTCTCCTGGCCCAGGCTGGAGGATTTGGATTTGCTTCCTTTGCCTTAAATCGCTTTTAAAATCTCTCTCTTTTTTTTCCTTCCCCCCACCCGCCCGTCTCTTATTTCCCATTTCGCATCCTATCCTCGCAGTTCTTGTGGCTACGACAAGGGATCCAACTGTAGAAAGAAAAGTAAACACGGAAATCTGTTCCACTCGCTTTTATTTGCTTCGGGTTTTCTGTTGTTGGGTTCGTCTGCGTTTATTTTACTCTGATTTCGATTTATTTTATTTTTTGGAGAGCACTGTGTTTTGTTTTCCCCTCCTTCTCTACTGCTTTTAGCTGCTGCGTTTAATCCCGCTGCTTTTAAAACTGCATCTTTCCTACATCTGATTTTTAGCCCTAACCTGACCATACCAGAATATACTTGAAATAGGTGATGGTGAGGGTGCAAACCTTGCTATAAGCACAGCCCACCTCTTAGGAAATCACTGTCTTTTCCCCCACAGCCCCTGTCCCGAACTATTTTTGCGTGGCCTGATGTTTGTCATTCAAATTAGCACTGACTTCAGACCTGGCTGCAGCAGGTCAGGAGCTGCAGAAGGGCAGGGCCCTATCCCAAACCTTCTGAAATCAGCGGGAGCTTTGGATCAGACCCTACAGAAATAAGTTAGAGGAAAATCCTGGGTACAGAGCAAAGGAAAATATAGAGGAGCTGGAGAGAATGGTGCTTTGTTCAGCTGCAACGAGCAAAGGGAAGCGCGAGATCCCAACTGCTTTCTGATAGTCCTAGGTCCAAGGGTATTTAACTAGGGCGCAAATCTTAAATCACCTTCAAATTAGGTTTGGGAGTCCTTCAAATTAGTTTTGGGAGTCCCAAACTCCTGGTTTGAGAATCAGCCCGGAAAGTTGCCCAAACTGGGTTTGCTGCACCAGTGAGAAGGCAGCGTAGCTGACCCCTGTTTCCGTGTGTGAGCACAGGCGACCACGCAGTGCACGAGCAAAGTCGTTCCCAGGAGGCTGCCCACACCCGCAGAGATGCGTGTACAGCAAACACCCCGCGCCAAGAGCGGTTGAAGGAAGGCAAGGCTCCATTTCTCCCTGGGCATCTCTCTGCAAAGGGCCGTGTCCGTGAGCGCCTGTGCGTGTCCGGCTGCGTGAGCCGGAGCACGGGGCTGTGAGCGATGGGAAGATGAAGGCGAGTCACGACCACGAGGCAGGGAGCAGGGATTAGTGCAGCTAAGTGCATTTTCACATCGCTTTGCAAGCGGGTCACGTCTCCGAGTCTTCTGCCTACCAGGAATGTGGGATTGCTCCGAAGATAATAAATCTAAGCTACTGCATGAGCTGTGCACCCCAGATAAAACCGAGACTCGCACTTTAGGGGCCACGTGCATCTGCCTGTGAAACTGGGGATGGGTTGAGACAACGCTACTCATGTCAAGTGTTGACATCCAGCAAGGCAATCAAAATATTTGTCCTACAAGATTTTGTTATTCTTCCATCGCAACTATTGCTTTGTAAAGCCCTATTTTTTTTAGAGTTCAAGCCGAGCACAGTTTGCTCAGAGAGGGGGAAAGAGAGCAGCCGGCCGGGGCCGTGCGAGGAGCCGGCTTCTCCATTAGGTGGCATCGCTCGTTTGGCAGAGCAAGGGGAGCCCGTGCGCTGGGCAGCTCCTGCTGCCGGGCCATGTATTTGCGTTGCAACTGGAAGCGTATTTATCTTTTCAGCACTTGTTGTGTGCTCACAGTACAATTTGCTTTATCTGCGAGCAGTTTGATAATTTTTATCGGGTGGGTTGCTGTATCACGAGTGAAAATCGAGACCCCCCGCTTGGCCCGAGTGGTGAAAACGCTGTCTCGGCTCCTGATGTCGTCAAAATCATTGCTTACTGTGTAAGACTTCAAAACCATAACAGTCAAACATAATCTAGAACAGATTATACACAACTCTTTCCTCTCTCGTTCAAGCACCTGATAATGCAGCCCTTCTCTTGCGGGGCAGCTGAAGTTTACACACAGATAAATTAGGGGTTACGTCTTGTGTTGCGCAGTGAGTAAAAACCACTCACTGACTGCGCAGAGCACAAGGTGAGTTTTATCTCAGAGGCTGTAGATGTGTTTTAAGTAGTAAAAATAATTTAAATAGTTTAAGAAAATAGTTGAATGTAAATCAGTTTTAAAATGCACTTTTTTCTCCTCACAATAACACTCTCCTTTTACATCTTACGCCAGCTTTTTTAAAAACACTTGAATAAATCCTTTAATTGCTTATAAAAAACCCCAACCCTACTTTGTTTGCAAAGACAGAGTTCATTTGAATCTCAAAATAATTACCCTAATTTAATTTACACCGGTGAAATCTCATTAACTAAATTAGAGCCAGTCCCTTAATTACAACGAGGTTAGCAAGAGCAGAATCGATCGCAAACTGTTTGCTATGGTTTGGTCTTTCCCCCACCCCTCCGACTTCTTGCTGTCATTTAATTTAAAGGGCAGGCTTCACATTTGTCCTGGTTGGGGGGGGCGGAAAAAAACCCCCGTTCTAAATAATTAAACCTGGATTTTCATTTCAAGTCACCGTGTTTAAAGAAGGAGTTTCCCTGAACAGCTGTAAAATACCCCGATTCACAGGGACGGAGCTGTGTGTTTTTGTCGATGTTATGACCGGTGAGCTGTATCGGGAACGTTAGTTTGCTGTAGATGTGATGAAATATCCACTCACAGTAATGGCTACAGACGTTGTAAAGCATTTGCTTTGTTTTCTCTAGGAAAGAAAAAATATCATCATTTTAGTCTCAGCTCTCACGTTTTCTCATAGCACGGTCTTTCTTCAGCTTCTCTCTGCTGTACTTTTCTTTCCCTGGATTAATTATCTGAGCAAATATTACACGTCTGATTTGTTGGGCTTCTTTTAAACGCCCGTGATGTTTTCCTGAGCTCTCATGGGATGGAATATTCTGGCTGTTTTGATTCAAAAGCTGTTTCTTTTTTTAATGTAACGCAGACAGATCATGGCACTTCTCTTTAATTATAGGAGTGGATTACAACCCATAAACAAAACTAATTCTGATTAATTCTAATTCCTTCACTTTCTAGACTCTAGCAATAAAAAATTGAACATTCCTGTCCCAAGATAGATTTTTAAATTTGTATTTAAATTGATTTTTAAATTTATATTTAAATTTATATTTAATTCCCTGTAAGAACTGCAAAAGTCAATAAGGGTAAATTAGTACCAATATCTATGTCTCCTTCTCTGGAGACGTTTAAAAGCCGCCTGGAGGTGTTCCTGTGTGACTTGGTCTAGGTGATCCTGCTGTGGCAGAGGGATTGGACTGGATGATCTTTCGAGGTCCCTTCCAATCCCTAATGCCCCATGATTCTGTGATCTATATTGTTATATCTGGAAAAAACCCATCTTTGACTCTCAGGAGCCCGCCAGCATCGTCCTAATGCAGCTCTGCACCAGTTTAAGCTGGCTGAGTGAAATCTTGCCTGTTTGAAGGTCATTTCAGCCCCTTGCAGAGCTGGGGGGGGGGACACCACAAAGTTGTGTGGCTCATCCCGTCAATTCGTGATGCATTATCAAAAGTTGTAGAAACACAAAACCCCTTTTTCCTCCCCTCGTATCAGGCTAAAGCTGAAGGGCTGAAGCCAGGGGTGAGAGCGACAGCTAAACCGAAACAAACAGAGCCCCGGCACAGCTCCGTTTCCAGAAGGAGCTTCTGAAGTCCCAACAGTGGTTAATTCTGCGACGCCGAGCTCATTAGCATCTTCTGCTCAAAGTCCCAGGCACACTGCTCTCCCGAGCTCTGTGTAACTTTTCCTTTCACTATTTCCCCTATTTTTTAAAGGGGGTTTGCTGAGGAGGGGGTTGCTTGGAGGCTTTTCCCCTCTGTCATTCAGCACCAACGTTCTAGCAAAATGGAGTGTTTACCCCGGGCTCAGTGCAGGAGTAACGATATCATCATCATCATCATCTGGGGCTGAAACAAAGCAGGACTTCATCTGGGGGGCACGGGGATATGATAATCAGGGAGAAATCAGAGACCAGATCTCAAACGAGGAGAAATTGGTGAATTTCCATGAAAAATCAATGAGGAGCTGGAGTGACTTTTTTTTCTCCCCCTCCTACCTCTTTTTCTTTTCCCCTGGGTAGAAGAAAACTGATATCAAAGTCAACAACCTCAGAGCCTACCCCGGTCTGTGGAAATTTCAACATACATTACCTGCTTTTGACCTTTAGCAGAGCAGCAGAATAAGCAGCGTACACACAGGGCGAACGGCAGCGGCACCCAAACATAGTTTCATAGGAGAAAATCGGGTGGAAAAAATTCAAATACATATTTTCAGTCGCAGCTTGCCACTGGAATCACCCCCCTTAGAGCAGACATAACTGGTCTGCGTGGTGGTAGGAATTAAAGCACCCTCATGGCCTTTCCTAGTGTGATAAGGCCCTGGCTTTGATGGCAGCTGAAACTCCTGGAAAGTTCAGCAGAACAAACAAACAAACAAAAAGGGGATGTGTAAGCTCTCAGGGTCAGGTTACCCCGCTGCCTGTTCATCACCCAGTGCCATCCCCTCTAGTCATTTTCAACTACATTTTTGGGCGCCTGCACGCTGCAGAGTGTTTGGCTGGTCTCCCCATCACGAGAGAATCAAGTATGCGCAGCGTTCCAGGGAGTGAAGATCGTGGGATGAGGCTCGTGGGATGTGGTCTTGGGCAACGATGTGAGTCTAAATAAATGCTTCACGACTCCAGGAGAAGTTGTGCACGGACCTTCTAGTTAAAGTCAAACAGCAATAACAACAGCATTTAAAAAGAAACAGCAGGGCCAGAGCGCTCCGTAATAAACCCTAATGAAAATTGCGCTGTGGTCATGACTGTCCGGGCCAGTTCTTAATCACATGAAGACAGCGGCTCTGTAGTCCTGCAGATGAGTAGGAGTCACAGAATCACAGAACATCAGGGATTGGAAGGGACCTCGAAAGATCAGCCAGTCCAATCCCCCTGCCACAGCACGATCACCTAGACCAGGTCACACAGGAACACATCCAGGTGCAAAGTCAGTGCCTGCTGCGCTATCCTATAGAAATACCTGTGGCTCTGCCCTCATTTCAGCTCTCGGTGGATCAGGGCTTTAGGGCCGCTGCCTTTCCCATAACTACTGGCCCCTTTGTGGCATTTTTTTTGCCTTATTGATGGTTTCATTAAAAAGAGATAGAAACCACAGGCTGGCCATGATGCTAACTCAACGTGCTCGCATCACCTTCCCTCCAGCCTTCGGGAGGTGTTTCAACCCAAATGCCTCTGGAGCCGAGATCCCGTCACAGGCAAATCTCTGGGCTCAGATATTGGGGGGGACGGCGGGGAGGGCGGTGGTGAAGTATTAGCTGATGAATGAGAGCAAGGAAAGTATTTTTGCCCATGATTAAAAAAAATAAATTGGTTTTAAAAGAACTTCTTCTATTTATTCAGTTTTGAGTTTGGCTGAGGTTTGTTATAAAAATAGTGCTGTAATTTTTTAAGAAACATTTTCTGTTTGGATAGATTAACTGTACACACAGGCACTTCAGCTCGTGATTCCTTTCAGCGAGGTAGTAACATTCGCTGCCGCCCTCAAAAGCTGCTCTGAACATCAGCTCTTTGGGAAATCATCTCTTTGAAATGTGGGCTGGGGATGAGCAGAGAAGGAGACTCCACCCAGCCCACCTTGCTTCCTCAGATCCCTTCACAGACTCACAGACTCACAGAACATTAGAGATTGGAAGGGACCTTGAAAGATCATCTAGTCCAATCCCCCCATGCTCTTGGCAAACTTTTTGGCTTCCCATGCAGTGTGGGAAAAGCCCATCAGAGCTGGACAGCTGGCAGGAGGGACACTCAATCCTTCTCCTCTGCCCTTGCCCTCAAAATGTCTCGGTGCACCCATTGCCTTTGGTTTCTGTGCTGGTGGGTTACTGTAGCTAATTCCTCTGACAGCCTGGGAAGGTTGTTCTAGCCAGTAGTTGCCTTCTATCCCTTTGTATGAGCGAACTTCTTCATGGTGAGGGTGGCAGAGCACTGGAACAAGGTGCCCAGGGGATTGTGGAGTCTCCTTCTCTGGAGACATTTAAAACCCACCTGGATGTGTTCCTGTGTGACTTGGTCTGGGTGGTCCTGCTGTGGCAGGGGGATTGGACTAGATGATCTTTCGCGGTCCCTTCTAATCCCTAATGTTCCGTGGTTCTGTGAACTCAGGATGAGATTCATCTCAGTCAAGTTTTCACAGTCCACTGAAAATCCCTGTTTCCCTGAACCAGGGCTGTGACTCCGAACAACTATGCTGACACGAGCCATCAAACCTGAGTCATCAGAGGCAAACATTATAAAAAATAAGCTACAAAGACAAAAACACTGAAAGGAAGAAGCATTTCTCTACATTTTCAGTGTCAGTGGCCACCCTAGGTTCTGGCAGGGTCCAACTCGCTGGTGCCACCCCCATGGATGCCCAGCTTTTCCTAGCCTGCTCGAATTTACAGGGCTGTTAGAGGCTCAGCTCTCTTTATTGACGTTGTGCTGCAAATCCTGCAGAGTTTCTGAGCCCCTCAGTTGGCAGAAGCTGCATTTTGGGGGTTTTCCACTTCCGCAGTGCTTTCGCCTCGGCTCGCACACAGACGCGCTGCCAACGCAACCGCGAACGCACCCAGACCCCCGATTAAGCAGCTCACTGCTCTTTTGACGTTTTGGTTTCATCTTCTCTCTCTGTTTTCTTTCTTCCCTCTTTTGTTTTTTAAGCAAATTAGTGGGAACTTTATCTCCCATCAGATCCCAGGATTTCGTGTAATTCAATTATCCCTGTTCAGGGTCTTCTCTTCTTTAGCCTCACTGAAGTGACACGTACGGTTGTCCTTCTGTTTCTGGGCAAACCCAGATCACCCCAGAATCATCTATAGCCACGTTTCTGTAGTCCCAACAACACCCCTTATGCTTCATCAGAAAGTTCTGATCTGGTTTTCTATTGTTAAACCATTGGAGCAATGTTCTGTCTTCAGGGTTGGTGACTTGTTCCTGCGGCAGTGGTGGGGACAATAGGAACAGAAGCTGTCGGAAGCCCCACTGCTTTTCATTAGCCGTCCTTGCCAGGCTCCCTGTCAGCTCGTATCCCCTTCTCCTCATCTGTGAGATAGAAATAACCTTGGGACTGAGACAAATGTGTGTTTCTCACAAGCAGAGTGGGATGGGGAAGGCTTTGCTGTAAATCGAAAGCAGTTGGCTTCTGCGAGAGTCCCGAGGCAGAAATTCACCGCCGCTGGTTCGTGTCAGCCGTCCACCTGCAACAGGCGTCAGTCAAAGGGGGTGAATTTCAAACCTAAAGTCCTCCTTGTTCGTACTGCTCGAATGTGAGAGCCAGGTGCTTTCCAATGGAGCCGGGCTGGTGTGGGGCCAGGCTGGGATTTCCTGGAGGCTGGAGAGAGATGTCTCTGGTGAGGGGATGGGTTATGAGGATCTTCTCCCCAGCAAGCTTCTTCACAGAGTCACAGAGCATTGGGAATTGGAAGGGACCTTGAAAGATCATCTAGTCCAATCTCCCTGCCAGAGCAGAATCACCTAGACCAAGTCACACAGGAACATATCCTACCTTGGGAACCGGTCTCTGTTGGGAAAGTGGACTGGGATTTGCCCAGGGCAATTCTTCTGGTGCTACCTTAGGCCTTTTTAGGTGATGTGTCCACCAACAGCCTCTTCTCCATGACACCCATCACAAGTCTTACACTGCAGCCCTGCCTACACATGGGCTGGCAGCGTCTGGATGGACAGACTATTTTGGCTACTCCATCCAAACTGTTTCACCAAGTTGCCTTCTGAGTCACACTTTGCCAGCCAGCCATCGAGCAGAGGTTCTCTTTCCCTGCACAGCTCGCACTTTCCTAGGCAGATGTGAGGTCTGGACGCACCCCAAGGCCACAACAGCGGGCATCCCCGCTCCTTCACCCTCCAGTAACCATCCGCACCCACATGTGGCCAAGCAGAGCAGCGATGCTGCTAGTGCCTGTTGTCTTGGTGTTTAAGAGTGACGCAGCCTGGGAGCCCTGTGAGAACTGGTGCTGTCGGTTTGACACATCTTCACTCAAAAGCCATCAAAGCCAAGGGATGGGTGTCAGCGCGCAAGGCTGGGCACGCCGGGAGCAACACGCTCTGCGCAGGTGGATTGGTATGTGGAGAGGTCACACCTACCAGCTTCTTAGGCCTCTGGTGTGAAAGATAAAGCCATCTGGTCACCATTTGACAGCTTAACTTGTAATGACACCATTTGGCCTAGGAATTGCTGCGAGCCACTGTTTGAAGCCGCCGTGATCCAGCTATTCCAGCGCCGCGATAGGCATCAAGCCATTCCCCAGGAGCTGAGTTACTGGAACTCATCTCGCTTCATCTTCTTGGCCGCTTTTTGCCTCCCACAACTTATCTCCTCGCATCCTTCGTTACGATTGTGAACTTGGCAGCGGCTGTTTGGCGTAAATACTCCCGGTCGCCGATAACCAGTAACACCTGCCGGCCCATTACCCGGAACAGGAGGAGAACACGGGCATCTCCAGCGAAATTCCACGGCGGCAATATGGAAGTGTTTAAAGGAAGACCCGCACGGCTCAGGGTAGCAGAGATCTGAACCTTTAAATTGCAGCCATTCCCAGCCTGACGATAAGTAAATAAACAATTCACAGCTGCACGGGCTAAACACAGAAACACATCTATCTCTTGCAGGCGTGATTGCTGAACAAGTAATTAAGTGCGAAATGTGAGCCCTCAATGTCACTGTGAGAGATGATAAAGGTCTCCAGTTGTAAATTAACTGAACTCCGTTGAGCCCTCGATATTAACCCTTCAGGAGCCCTTGGGTGGCAATGGGTGCCTTCGTGTGACTCCAGCGCAATCTGCATGCAACTGCTGCTGACATTTGCCCCTGGGAATACGGAGGTGTTGTCTTAACGAATTGAAAACACAAGGGAGGGACTTGCCTCCTCTCCTCCCTTTGAGCCAGCGCAGGGCACCTGAGAAGATGGAGATGCAGTCCCAGGCCATGGCTCTGCGAGGCTCATCCATCACACCCCCTATGGCAGTCCTTGTCCTGGGAATGGCAGAGGTGTCACAAAAGCCAAGATACACTCAAGACTGCCAAGTGCTCAAGCACTGAGATAAGAGGACTGCTAACTCAGATGGGCAGATATCCATCAACGCCTCGAAATGAGTGCGGCAGGATTCGCCCTCAGAATAAACATCCAATGGACACCCAGGAATCCAGACACCACCACTTGTTAAGTAATTCATTAAACAAGTTGTGGAGTCTTGGGCTTCCTCCTTCTTCCCCTTTTTTCTGATTTTGTTTTAAACAAATGACCTAGTTGAAAAGGGTCTTTCTTGCTTCTAATTCTGCTTTGCCCAGCACCGGATGATTTATCTGAAGGGCTCAGCTCCTGCAGTTCACATGACTGCACTCGCTCTTCAATTCCAGATCCGTATCTCTAGCTCTCAGAGCCCGCAATGAAAGTTTTGGCAACGTCCTTCCAGTGTCCAGTTTTTGATCCAAGAGGTTGGAAACTACCAGACAAAGAAACTTAATTCAAAGTAGATTTTAAAACACTCGATAATTTTTGGTCACACAAGAATTGTTGAGCCCTAAATAGCAACTTTGAGACTTCTGGGGTTGTTGGCACTTGATGCAGTTTTGCCCATTAGGTGATTCACAAGCTTAGGGGATGTATTTGGTGCTGGGGCTGGATTTGATTCAAAGCCCTGACTCTGAAGCAGTTGTACTCATGCAGCTGGAAAGACAGATCTGTAGATCTGGACCTCGAAGTTCCTAGACCCCAAGAGCCTATGGACCACGCGGGGCACCACACACTTCTTCTGGCTCCTTGTTAATTAACAAATATGTGAGGTGAGCCCCATCTTGCATCCCCAACCAGCCAGTTTGCACTGGGGATCAGCAGAGCCTTACCCCTGCCTCTGGCCTCAACACTCCTGTTTTGGCCAAATGCAGTCCAGCCACAGTGCAGCGTAGGATGAAGAGGGGAGCAGAGGGGAACGTACAGTCATACTTGGTGAGATGGAGTCGAATTCCAGACAAGAACTTTATCAATAGTATTCCAAACTATAGCTCAGCCCTGTTCCAAAGAGGTGACTTCTCAAGGGGATCCAGCACTCCAGCATTGCCTTTTCTTTTATGTCACAGCAACTGCAAAGGAGAAGGACAGGAGACAGAAAGCAGGACGTAGGCAGGTGACAGCATACAGTCCCACCTCAGCCTACAAATCCAGGCAAAGGAACTCCAAACCACAACTGCATTTGTGCTGTGACCCATTTTGGGCTTCAGACAACCCAGGATCAAGGTCAGAAGTTCAGCAAACGGAGTGCAACAGCTAATGGGCTGGGTTCTTGCAAAAGTTAATCTTTTTGGGCTCAGCACAGGAGTGACCCCACTGGGGTTCAGCACGAGACATCCCAAGTCAAACAGATAAATCAAGAGGGTATGTTGTTGCACATATGAACCTGTTATAAGTACTTTAACTCTTGGATAAAGATTGCTGACCTTGGCTTTTGTGCTGCAAGTATTCAGTCTTTTCATCTAAGATTCCCTCGTGTCCCCCTTGTCCTTCCTAACTCTCCATAGATAAGGAGAAATCAGTAGAAGTTGTTGAAATGAGGCTCTGGTACATCTCCAGTAGGTAAAGTCAGGGGACATAACTGAAACACTTCTCCTAAAGACAGGTTAGAGAGCTTATGGTAGAGCTATTCCACCCAGTAGGAGGTACATGAGATGGTTTGACAATTATTGGATCATAGAGTCATAGGTTCATGATCTATGATTCTATGATCATAGAGCATTCTAGATATATCAGATGGTTCAACAATTATAGGTTCATAGAATTATAGGATTCGAATTGACCTCCAAAGCTCATCTAGTCCAAACCCCCTGCAACAAGCAGGAGCTTTGTCAGTTCCTATGTCCTGACAAAGAATCAAGCAGATACGTTTTGCTGCCTGTGTTGGTACCCTGGAGATACACTGCATCTCAGCAGCTCCAGCCCAGCCAGGCTGCTGCTGGTAAAGCGGCGTGTCCCCACCGAGCGCCACAGCGCCAGGGGTGCAAACAGCAGATGGGGACATCAGATAACCAAAGTGAGGATCTCCTGATTAACCAGGAGAACATCTTCTACCTTTCCTCCTTCCCAAATCACCTCTATAAAAAATGACCCAGCGTTTTTTTTCAGAGCTGAAGCCATGCAGGAGCCACTTCCAGCGAGGGGCCCTGGGAACTGACAGCTTTCACAAACCAAGCTGTGAAGGAGCAGGAACACTCCCAAAATGTCCCTGCTAAAAGGGAGCCTCCCTTTTGGGTTCAAATTGCTGTCTTTGCCACCACCCGCGGTAACCTCGCTAGCAAAGAGCTGAGTGTTATTCGAAAGGAGCCGAGCATGGGTGGGAAGGCAAGAAAACAAAAGGAAGTGGAAGCACTGGCAGTCGAGTTTCCATTTGAATCTCTTCTTTCATCTTCTTATTTTTTAATAAGACGCTCCGTGAGGTTTATCACGCCGCTGTCTGTTTTCTTTCAGGGCGTGTTGTCCTTCGCCACCGAGCCGAGGACTAAAATAAGCCTCGGTTACTAATTAAGGCTAGAAATGGAAGTCCAAAGATTTGCTTCTCCTCGATGCCAAGCGGCAAATCCTTTAATGCTCTGGGATTTTGCTCATAGCTTTGAATTTCCCATTGGTATTTAGTAATCTGCTGATTGCATTTACTTTAATTCTTTGGTCTTCGGAGTTTTCGTGTTCAGGCTCTCACTTACAGTAGCTCAGTGTGTTAAGGGCAGCGAGTTAAAAGCTGCAGGGTTTTCTTATTGAATTCCAGCTCTGTTTTTCCTGTTCAGTTCCCAGCTACTGTGTTATGTCATGCTAATAAGAGTTGTCCTCTGGCCGGACAAATGGCAGCGAGTTGCCGCCTCCTGCGGGAGCCGTGACGTCATTTTCAGTTTGCTTATCTGAACCGCTTCAGAAAGCGAGGGCTGGGCGGTCAGCAACTGAACCGCAGGCTCACGCCAACCCACCTCGCCTTGCCCTGAAGTTATGGGAACAGTGTCACTGACCAGACTCCACTCGCCAGATGCTCCCTGGAGGGCCCAGATACATCTATTTCCATCACCCCTAAAGGGCATCTAGGTGCTTAATGACCCATCAGACCCCTTTGCTATCCCTGAGGGATCAACTGTGGAGTAGGAGAGGACACCACGTCCTTCAAACCGTGTCCCTCAAGGTCTCCTGCAAGTTTAAGGGCACTGGTGAAATCTTCCCAGCAGTTTTTTTATAGAGTCTCACAACCTTCTTGAGACTGGGATCAACAAGACTAAAGATTGGTGAAATGAACTGGGGCAGCTTCGATGTCTTTGACCGCCTTTGGGCTGTATCATTCTTCTGAGAAAATACTAACAGAGAATCTTGGACTGATAGTTACTGACTCACTGACTGCTTTTCTAACCTAACCCAAACTTTTGACACTGGTTGGTGCAATGGGGCAACCTGGTCCAGTGAGAGATGTCCCTGCCCATGGCAGGGCAGCTGGAACTAGATGATCTCTGAGGTCCTTTCCAACCTAAACCATGATGTGATTCTATGATTCCGTGATCATATGATTCTGTGATCCTATGATTCTGTGACCATGAATGTGTGATCCTATGATCCTATGAGTCTGTGATCCTATGATTGCACAAGTTTCATACATCTAACTGATCCCTGCTTGATCCAGCGTCTCCCCACAGCCCCCAGTCGGGATGCTCTGATGATTTCTTAAGCTGCAGCTGCCAGAACCTGGGTTAAACTCTTTCTATCCATCTGAGTAAACAAGGTTTGAAGGAGAGACCCAAAGCTGTTGTTTTCTGACTTGGGAAAGCAGAATCACTTCATCAGTGGCAGCAGCTTTCTGCTAAACCAGTGCCACAAGCTCCTGAGCACCTGAAACAGCTGACTCGGCAGCTACAAGCGAGGACCAAAGGCTCCCCGCAGCGGGGATGACATAACTGCGTGAGGAAGACCTGTTCACATCACCAAGATAACGTGCTTCTTTAAAAATAGCAGGGTCAGGGAGGCAGTAAAGCTGTCAGCGTGGCAATTGCAGCAGCGCCTGTGCTCCACCAGCCAGAGGGTGGTGGGGAACGGTCATCCGGCTGCGGACCAGGAGGGTGGGGAGCTCAGACAGAGGGTAAACAGAACTGTGGCCATTCCAGAGGGCTATTGTCCGCTGAACAGGTCTATTTGTGCCAGGGATATTTCCAGGTTAGCTCCTCCTAGACCCATAAAAATCTCCATTTTATTCTTCCAGCTGTTTTTCTTCTCCTTTTTTTCCCAGCGCAGTGATAGATGGAGTGGCCATCAGTCCTTGCGGCACCACGCACGAAATCCCCAAGGCCCCAAGCCAGGTGTGGAGCAACTGGTCACCGAGCAGGCTTCCACCCAGTCCCAGGTTTGGCTCGCGTGTGGCTGTTTTCTGGTCGCGGGGATGCTCTGCTCTTTGTTTGCTGGGCAAATGAGCATCTGACTGTGGGAACATCTCACGCTGAAGCCCAGGCCAAGAGTGGAAATCCATCAGCTCCGTACAGCTAAGCAGCCTTCTGAGGTATCACACAGCCCAGGTGGAACACAGCCCGGAGTTTTTGTTGTGTTAAGAGTATTTGTTCCCAAAAAAGGAAGATGCTGTGTAGGGTTCACATCCTGTTGATGCATCAGATACATTTCAGTTACTGCAGTTTCCCTTTGGGAAGCATTTCCCTTGGCTGAGTCTCCACTTTAGCTGAACTTGGACAATAAGTCACAATGATGCAACCAATCGAGGGGCAACCTTTGTGGAGAGGTGCTCTGGGTCAAAGTGTCCTGGCAGGGACTGTGTATGGGCTGAGAAATGTTTAGGACTAAGACTTGTACCAGCATATCCAAAGTGAAAGATAGACTTGTTCTGCTGATTCCACACAGAATCACAGAACATTAGGGATTGGAAGGACCTCGGAAGATCATCCAGTCCAATCCCCCTGCCCCAGAGCAGGATCATCTAGATAAAGTCACACAGGAACACATCCAGGTGGGTTTTAAACGTCCCCAGAGAAGGAGACTCCACAACCCTGCTGGGCAGCCTGTTCCAGTGCTCGGTCACCCTCACTGTGAAGAAGTTCCTTCTCATATTGATGTGGAATCTCCTCTGTTCCAGCTCACACCCATTACCCCTTGTCCTATGACAGCCTGGCTCCATCCTCCTGACATCTGCTCTTCACATATCCATAAGCATTAATGAGGTCAGACCAATGTTAAATGTTTTTGGCTCTCCAAAAGGAATTATGGTCCAGACAACCTGCTCTGGATCTGCAGGCTCTGCTTTGCAGGTATCACTGGTCTTCCCTGAGTCACCAGGAAACTGCAGGAGTTTCTCTGCCAGTTGAACAAACTCCTAATGGTGACCTGAAACACAGCAGCTTTCTGGTGCTTTGTGGGAGCAGCCCCGCTTGGGAAGGAAGTTGAAGGCTGCTAATTTCTATGATGATAACAAAATCTTTTAATGAAGGGATGGGTTTGGCCTACAACTCCTTTGCCTCAGGGACCGGGCGTGAAGTTGCTCCTCACCCCTGGGGCTGCCATGCTGTCTGTAGGGGCGTGAGAATCATTGTCTTTGCACATCTGCCAAGCTGTTCCCTACTGGTCTTGAAGCTGCACAAAGCTCTTTCCTGCAGAGGGTTGCAAGGACTGTCTTGGATTTGGCTTCAGAAAATGATTTGGTTCATTTTTTTTTCTTCTAGGTGGCTTCATGCTGTTAACAAAGAACAAAAACTCATACGTGTGCAATACACGGGGCAGAGGACCCCCATCACCTGCAGTGATGGTGGCCAGGGTGGCTACTCATTTGCACTGGAGCAACGAGTCAGCATTATTTTACCTCCAATCCTCCATCCGATGCAGCGGCAACATCTTCTGCACCACGGGCCTTGGAAAAGTTGAAATGTTTGCTTTACAAAACAGACATAAAATCTCTCCTTCAAGGTGCTAAATTTGTGCTGAGCTGCTCCAAAACACGACTGCATCTGGCTATGTCTTGTGTCTGCTACTCAAAAAAAATGTCCTAAATTCCAGACAACCTCTGGGGCTTTGAAATAAAACTCGTTAATCCTGCATTTGAATTTAATATTTGAAATTTTATCCTAATCTTTTTTTTTCTTCCACATGAATTAACTTTAGAGAACTTGGAAAGGAGCACAAGGGTGTTTTTTTTTTCTTTTTAGAGAGAGAACATTCTTAACAAAGGGTATAAAATTAAACTAGATTTGACCTCTGCCTCTAGCAGATTTTCCACCTGGTCTGTGCAGGAAATCAACTTCTATATAGCAGCTCTTTCATAAGGAATAACATACATGGGTCTGCGAGTGACAGTTTTTCTTGGGTGGACAACAATGTTAGTGACTTTTTTATGATTAATTGATAAATGTTTTGATATGGTGCCTGGGCTCCGAGTCAAAAATCACTCTAGCTAGATGATCCAACACTTGGGAAGCGGAGCCAATTACAGCTCAGGCACAGTGAAAACAATTCTGAAATATTTGAGCCTAAAAATGTGCATAGTTGCTAAGGAATCTTACACGTGGGTGTATGGTGGTATCCTGAGTTACAACTACTTGGTGGGCCAGTTTCTTGAGGAATGCAGGGAAGTGCAGGGATTCAAGACTCTTGCATCTGTATTTCAAAAGACTTGGGAAAACACAAGAACCACACGGACTCTTGTGGCTGGGCACGTGCTGAGGAAAACCAGACTGTGGGCCAAAATGTACTTTCAGTCCCTCGGGTTAGACAAATCCCTTTGCTTTTTTGGGAAGGCTTGAGGTTAGGAGTCTCCTTCCCTTGATTCCTAACCTTCTCCTCTGAACGTGCTCTTTTTCACTCTCTACACCAGGCTTTTTATTCTCTACATCACGTTTCCTACCCCATCCTCAGATTCGCACCCTAAGCCCTAACGTCTTCTAAGTAGTTTGAACTCTCTGGGTGCAGCTTGGCATCGGTGTAAGGCTACATTAGACACAGCTTCTTCTTGTAGTGAAGGTCCTCCAGCAGAACAAGTTACCTTGCAATTAAAGACTAATTTCTCAGATTATGAGGGAAAAGAAAAAACCCTCCGTATTTTTCTTTCCACAGCGAATACGGTGGCATTTTTGAGTAGGATTTTGAGGTCATCTACTGAAAGACCATTTGGAAAATTCCTTACTGCAGGTTGCTAAGGACTTTGCGTGTGACACCGCGCCAGCTGCTCCCAACAGAGCCAGCGGAAACAGTGTCAACCTTCTTTGCTGGTTCCACAGTCTGCTGCACCTAGAACATCACATGGAGTTTTNTCAGTGGAAACAGTGTTAACAGTCTGCTGCACCTAGAACATCACATGGAGTTTTGAGGGAATTATGCCTGGATTTTGAGCCACCACAGATCTAGAAACTGTGAACTTCACAAGTCTTGATGGCTATTAGCTGCCCCTCATAGACCTCTGTATTTTTCATGCAAGGTTCTGATCTTGACCCCAAAGATCTCGTTGCTGTCAATTTATTTCAAGGTCAGGGATCACTTGATAAGTTTTAATGTCTGATGGATACAGCAACTCCTGGAGGTTATTTGACATCGCTAAGATCATCAGCTCCTGAAGGGTTTACATCTGATTGTCTGCTGGAACTGTTCAAATGGGCTTACATCCAGTCATCACTCCATCTTCCATCCATACAGAAGGACGTTTCTTCCAGCCTACTAAGGGGTTAAAAAAAATCCGCTTTCCCAGCAGTTCTCTGATGTCAGGTATCATTTGAACAGCACGATACCCCCTTCCCACCCTTCCTCTATCCCCAGCTTTCTGTTCTGATCCTGGCTGCTGGATCTAAACAGAGTCCTGCTTTCACTTCATTGAACACTGGAGGATTTCTTCGTCGCTGATACGAAAGGAAAATTTTCCTAGAGCACGCCGTCGGCTTTCCTGCTCGTGACTTTTGAATCATGCAGATTTTATTTCACATTAAGCTAGCAACTGAACTCTTCTAATAAACAGAGCAAAATCTAATTAGGCTACTGGAAGGGAACAGAAGGATTTATACTCCTCCAGACACACAGACATTATGAATTCTTCCTCAAACGTACACACAGGCTTCCTGGCAGCTGTCCCTTTCAAAGAGTGGCTAATGATCATAATAATTCGCACTTAGCTGATACTGTTAGGAGTTCCTTGCAGATGGAAAATACACTTCTTCCGTGAGATCGTTCGGGGTAGCGCGGCCTCGCCGATGGTGCAGAGCGAAAAAGAAATCCCAGTGTCTAATCCCACGGCTCACGCTGCTTGCTGTGTGGTCTCTCGTTCTCGCCCTGTTTCTCCGTGCGCAGTCTTCCCCAGCCAGCCCATTCGTGGGCTTGTGATGATTACTCAGTCATTTGGCTGTAATGGGCTTCAAAAGCAGAAGGCACAATTAAAGCTCCGAGGCACTGTGATTAGAGGCTCAGTGGCACCTCGAGAGTATAAGAGATTGACATCAAAGATGAGTTTGGCTGGTTTCTTGTCATCATTTGGTTTACAACTGTTTCAAGTATTGATGGCAAGGGAGCTCAGAAGCACAAAGCTGTGCCCCATCCAGCCTTGGGGGAAGCTGACCCCCATTCAGGGGGGCACATCTTCCCCAGAGAGGCCATATAGCCAGGCAACACCCAATGTGTTGGGGATCTCTCCAAGCACACCTTTCCCAGCCTACACATCCATGGTCCATCCAAACAGGTGAGACCATCTCAAGATTTTAATCCCTTACAACCAAAAAAAAATCTCATCCAGCCAGTGGGTTCAAGCTTGAGGTCTCTGCTAGTTTGATCTGGGAATGTTGCATCATGCAAAGGGGAGAGAAACATGCAGAAAATATCCTCATGGTGCCTTGCAAAAGATAACCCAGATGTCCCACAGCAGCCCCAGTTGTCCACAGTCTTGACATCGGGAATCATGAGATCTTATGGTTAGAACTGAATGCACAATTGTAGACTAGATGCACAGCCGGGGAGGCAACAGGTCAACCGGGTGCTCAAGGCTTTTCTCCAAGGCTAGTATATTCTAGTAGCCTTTCTTTAGCTGGAGAGCTGTCATCTACTTCTCCAAGGCTGTTTAGCAGTTCCTGTGCTACTTGTCAGGGTTGATCCTATAAAACTATCAGTCATTCCTTGGGTTTGGTGTAAGTACAGGGAGAGAATAGGGGAGTGAGCATTAAAAAGAACTACAATAAAATCTGGGGTTTATTTGTAAGTAAATAAGACCTGATCCAGCCTCTGGCAACCTCAGGAGCCATCTTTCTATCAAGCGCATTAGGGCAGAGCGCCAGCCAGCTCTGGCCCCTAGAGACTTAACTGCTTCAGGGAGGATTCAGGTCCCACTGGGCATAGGTGTGTTCAGGGAAGGGTGTAGCCCCAGAAGTGGGAGGAGAAGGTCTGCCTCCTCCTACTTCAGGTTTTAAAGAATCACCATCACAAAAAGCCACAAAACCCCAACAACTGAAAACAAAGCAAAACCCAAAGCAGCCACCCTGCAGTGGGCTGAAGCTGATGGCTCTTCTTACACTACAATGAGGTTTTGTGAAATGGAACTGCTGGCCTGAAACCTGGAGGCACTGTTCGGCTTTGACTTGTGCTTTGTTCAGGCAAAACTCCAGCTGATGTGAGAGAGCACTGGGTCATATTAGGATTTGGCCCACATGGGCAGAGGAGAGCCAAGCTCAGAATGTCTCATAAACATATTAGCTAGAGACTTGGCTTTGCCCAAGATCCCAGGGATGGAACAGGGCTGTGATCAAGTCTTCTGTGGAGAGGTTAAATTTGTGCTGCATAGAGCATTAGAATAACAGGATCCAAACATTCGTATGAGCGTGCGACTTGGTCTAGGTGATCCTGCTCTGGCAAGGGGATTGGACTAGACGATCTTTCGAGGTCCCTTCCTATCCCTGATCTGTGATTCTGAGATCTGAGGTCCCTTCCAATCCCTGATGTTTTGCAATTCTGAGATCTGAGGTCCCTTCCAATCCCTGATATTCTGCAATTCTGAGATCTGAGGTTCCTTCCTATCCCTGATATTCTGCAATTCTGAGATCTGAGGTTCCTTCCTATCCCTGATGTTCTGCGATTATGGGATCTGAGGTCCCTTCCAATCCCTGATGCTCTGTGATTCTGGGATCTGAGGTCCCTTCCAGTCCCTGATGCTCTATGATTCTGTGATCAGTACCTTCCCTTGCTCCTCCTGGAGAAGTCTGGAATATGGTGTATGGCAGGTAGAAGCTGAGCTCTGATCTTGTTAACCTGCTTTGTGGAGGTGAAGCAACAACTAAAACAGACCCCACGGTTGCTCTGCTGAAGTGGAAAGCGTGTTCCTTCTGGTGATCAGGTATGAAGAGGGCATATTGTTCACTTAAGCCACACTCTATCGGTTTTGCAGTACAAAGTACTTTTGAAGGTTTACAGCTGCAGCAGAAATTCCCCGGAGCTTAACCGTCAGCTCTCTGCCAGTCACAGAGCTGAAGGCGCTCCGGCTGGGGCTCCAAAAGTGACAATTTAGCGTTGCACGTCTGAAACGCGGCGCGGTTTTGAGAGAGCATCCTGACAGGTTTTGAACTCCGAAGAAATGGTTTTCTGGTGCCAAGCTACACAGTCTGGGAAACGCTGCGGGCCGCACGCCACGCTCGCTCCCTGTGCCGCTGCCAGAAACCAAAATATATCCCGATAGTTTTAAAGAGGAGAAGAAATGTGGCCCCGGGACGAAGGTTAGTGGATGCATTTCAGCATTTAATGTATGAGCTGCTCTCACAGCTGTAAGAAGCTGGTACAGGAAGAGGTCCGTGTGTAGGTGTATCGGGTAGCCACACCGCGGAGAAAGGAAAAGGAAGGGCAGGAAGCGCCTCAGATGGACCAAAACCCATCTACAGCCTGGAGGAAACGTTAAACGTGGCCCAGTGCCCTGCAAGACTATTAGCCTAATAGCTTAAAAGTGCCTTTGCAGTGGTTTCTGAAAGGGGAAACACGGGCATCTGAGAAGGTGTAGATGTGAAGGCACTGATGTGAGAGCTGTACTTCAGAGGACAAGAATTTGTCGACATATCATGGGTGCCTCCACAAAATGGTCAGGAGGAAGTTTCGAATTGTTTCTTCCCCAGAATGGTTGTGAGATGGAAAGAAAGAAGTTTGTCTTCTGACTCTATGACTTGGTCTAGGTGACCCTGCTCTGGCAGGGGGATTGGACTAGATGGTCTTTTGAGGTCCCTTCCAATCCCTGATGACTCTGTGATTCTTGTACTTCGGAAGGGTAACTAGAGTAGAGATGAGCTGGGAGAGGAACAGGCAAGGTTGTTAAGACCTTGAATGGGCTTGTCTTTTAATTAAGGCTTTGGATTAACCGCTTTGCAATAGTTAATTAATAACAGGTTTGTCTTGTATCACTGTAACGTGATTGCTTATATAAATCACAGAATCACAGAACATTAGGGATTGGAAGGGACCTCCAAAGATCATCCAGTCCAATCCTGCTGCCAGAGCAGTATCACTTAGACCAAGTTGCACAGGAACATGGCCAGGCAGGTTTTAACTGTCTCCAGAGAATAAATCAGGGCTGGAAAGAGCCCCCTGATGGGGAACAGCACAGATGTGGTTCTCATGCTTCTCCTTAAGTGCCCTGCTCTGGCCTGGACAGAGCTAGGGCACCAGGTAAGAACTCTTGAGTTCAGCCCCATCTGATGTCCCTGCGTGTGGGAGGCTACGTATATGAAAACACTGTCATGGGTTCAATGACTTTGGCCCGGTACCTTCTGTTTATTTTTAATAAAAGTCAATAGAATTGTGGAAAAGAACAAAATGTCAACCTCTGACCGTAGGAAATTCGTGGTAGTAGAGAGAAAAGAAAGAAACACCCCCCACCTTTGGTCCATGCTTTGTCCCTCACGCTGTGCTGGGATCCAGAAGCAGAAATCTTCTCTCAGGACTGGGGCTTAGGAAGTCAGGATTTTTTTCTCTCTCTGTGTTTTCATTACAGTTAGTTAAATCCTCAGGCTCCTGTTAACACCGAGCTGCAAGCTGATTTTTTTGTCAGAATGCTGAAACCCAATTTTCATTTAACAATTTTCTCTTGGAGGCCAGCGTCAAATTAGTGTGCTTTCCACTGCAGACCCCGGCAATTTGGTAGGCGGGAGGCTCACACGTACTTAAGTTATTCAATACATTTTGTTATAGTCTGTACCAAAAAAAAGCCTACAGAGAAGCCTGATTTATGATATTCCTCAGGTTTCCTGTTACTTTAAACCACCAACATCCTATGGCCAAGCCCTTCACAGGCAGCCAGCACATCTGGCCCAGAGTGCTTCTGTTGCCTATCGCCAAACTGCCATAATTATAATCAAGACATAATAGAAAAAAACCCCCAATTTATGATGACAAAGTGGAAAAAGAATAATGGAGTAGGAAAAGGCAAAGCCTGTGGTGGACCTCTGTAAATAGGATGGGGTGGTTTTACAAATACATACTCCAGAAAAAGAAGAGCATGTAGCACAGTGGTCTTTCCCAACCTGGACACCTCCCTGATGAGGAAAGGCTGAGGCACCTTGAGTACTGGGTCCAGTTTTGGGCACCTCAGTACAAAGGAGACATCGATCTACTGGAGCATGTGCAGAGGAGGTCAACGAAGCTGGTGAGGGGCCTGGAGAATAAATCTGATGATGAGACATTGAGAGAGTTTAGGCTGTTCAGTCTGAGGTGGAGGAGGCTGAGGGGAGACCTCATCACTCTCTACAACTATCTGAAAGGACATTGGAGAGCTGTTGGTGCTGATCTCACAGGTCATTAGCAACAGAACCAGAGGGAAGGGTTTCAAACTTCAACAGTGGAGGTTTAGACTAGACATCAGGAAAACTTCCTGGAGAGATTGGTCAGACAGGGTGGTGGCTGTGCCCCCATCCCTAGATGAGTTTAAAAGTTGCTTAGTTGTAGTACTGGGGGATCTAGTTTAGGGGTGACCTTGTAGGGTAGGGTTGATGGTTGGACTCAATGATCCAAAGGGTCTTTTCCAACCTGAATGATGCTGTGATTCTCTCGAGAAGGTGCTCTTCACACAACGTACAAAGGTCTTCTCCAGCTCTCAGTGATAACTATAACTCTTGTTGCTTCTTTTGGCCATCGTTTTACAAGTCTCCTTCAAAAGAATTAGATCACAGTCAGTCCCACCTTAACCACATATTTGTTAGATGAATGAACAGGATGAAACCAGTCCAATGGTCCTGTCTGCTGGCAGAATCAAGCTCTTTCAGTGCTGCCAGACCGGTTCCAAGGGTAGAGGGTATTTAACCTGCCTCTCTCATCCCAGCTTTTGCTCTTGGCCAATGTTAGATTCCAGCAAATGTTTTCAGCACTGCCTTCACCATCACTGCCGACAGCGTGCAAATCTGAAAGACAAATTCATTCACATTTGAAACAGCAATTTTAGCAGCATTAATTGCACAATAACAAAGAATGTGCTGCAAGCACGCAGCCAGCTATTTATTTGTGCTCATTTCTGAGCCATAAACCCATAATTTGACATTTAAAACCTATTTGAACAAGCAAGATCACTCTTTCATTTGCAAAGCGCCTAAGGAGAGGCATTTTCAGAGCTGTTTAGGCAACGCTACGAAACGCAGGGTCCCTGATGAACGCTTCCCTGCACTAAACATCACTTTGCCACAGGTCAGCCAAAGCCGTGTTGCGACTTCCTTGCATGGAAGTGCTCGGAGCTCGGCGGTCTTCTTTCAGTGCTGCTTTTAAAGATAAAAAACTAAAAGAGGGGTTGACATTAATGATGAAGATAAGTGATTTGATGAATCATTCTCTGTGCCTGGATGTGTTTAAGGATCGTTTGGCTGTCGAGGTGTTGAGGGATCTGGTTTAGGGGTGAACTTGTAAGCTGGGGTAGATGGTTGGACTCGATGATCCCAGGGGTCTTTTCTAACCAGAGTGATTCTGTGATTCTGTGAATTTGGTTCCTACTGTTTCAGAACGAAAACTGTGGGCTAACATGAATTATAACGATTTCCATCACTTCTTTGTGTTCTTGTCTTGCTTTTTCTTCATATGACAGAGTAAGAGATGGTGAAATTAAGGCAGGTGCGAGGAATTGTGGAAAATATTGCATCTACTGAAAGAATCCTGACTAGGACCTGCACATCAAGGCAGTGGAGCAAGTATCAGCATCAGCTTCATCTTTACATTCTCAGTTGTCACCACTTGTCTAGCTTTACTGTAGATTTATGAAAGATTTCTTTCATTTTTGTTTTTAAGGACACCAACAACAAATGCTGGGGATAGGAAAACCTTCCCCACTGGAAGAAGACTGTCCTGTGACAGATGGATGATCACGTACACACGGCGCTGCCGAGCACAACAAAAGCAGCCTGGATGCGCGGGGACAGCTTCAGGTGGCAGAGTGGGGAGGCAGGAGGACTTTTATGGGGTATTAATGCAGAATCACACAGAGTCACAGAACATCAGGGATTGGCAGGGACCTCGAAAGATCGTCTAGAATACACTAGGCTTGAACCTCTGGGGATGCTGGCTCCAGTTTGAGCTCTGGCTGGGAAAGAAAATAGGTATGGTGGTCTCATTAGTCCTCATTACAAAAATCAGCCACAAGATTAGGTACCGCTGGCAGCCCTTGGCTAGTTACATCCAGGGCTGCAATAGCAAGGGTGGACTGCAAGCCAGGCTAGAGGTGCGTTGGCAGGGAGCGGAGGTTTGCACAAAGCCCGGCTGTACCAAGGCCAGTGTTAACAGTCTCTTTACTTCATTTTGCTCTGAATTCACTCACATATTTGCCATCAAAACGCTTTGAAAGCCTTTAAAAGGAAAGAAAGAAAACCAAGGAGGGAGTAGAAGAGAGACAGAGACACAGGTTTTGAATTGTAAAACACACAGCAGACCCCATTCACAACAAACTGTTGCTGCTCCACTAAGTCCCTCAGGTCTACCTTTAAATTAGCTGAATTAGAGAGGATGTAAAACTAATCAGAATGCTACCACTGAGCTGCTCCTTTGTCTGCAACGCTGGAATGTTTTTTTCTGGTAGAATAATTATACAGGTTATCGATCATAAATAACCTTTTGTAAAGGACTAGGAAATCAAGTTCTATTTATTTTCAGAGGCAGGTTTGCGTTTCTTGGAAGACTATCAAATCATGTTCTTTCTCTCCCAATCAAGCAATTTCCACATTTGAATCTCAGCAAAGTGCATTTAATGAAACGCTCCCTGGATTTCACAAGCGTTTTGCAACGCAGTTTGCTCCGTCCCACATCTGAACGAATTAGGGTGGATGTGTGCATGTAGGTATCCCCCCCTCTCCTTCCCAAGAGAGCCTCAAATGAGCCAAATATTCGGCTGATGCAAATCAGTGTTGTTCCAGATACTTTTCGACATGATACAACTGCATTAAATCAACAGGCAGCCTTCTGCGACCGACTCCATCGCCGTGCCTGGCTGCAGCTGTAATTAAAGCCTGTGTTGCTCAGGAGTCAGTGCCCGGCAGCCTCAGAGGATTAATTAGCCCTGATATTTATTTCTTTTGATACAAAACCCAGATGTGTGCAGTTAAGCCAAAAACCATGGGGAGAGCCATCCTGCTTTTTTTTCCAGCGGACAGAGGAAAAGCAGTGCTGCCCACCCAGAACTAAAGAACAGAAGCAAATTATTATCATCATGGAACAATCTGGCAGTGGTGTGGTTTCATAATCTGCTAAGCCACTTTACCTGCCTGATTATGAAATAATTCAGACGACTCCCACTTATTTTTTTGTGGTTGTTTTTTTGTTACCAGATATTGTAGTAGATGTGTGTTGATTCATTTGGCTGAAGGCTGGGAAGAAAAATATGTGGAGGGAATACTCTTGCCCTCTGTGGTTATCGACTTATGTTTCACTTCAGGTGTAAATTATTGAATGCATTATAAAAATTATAAAAATATTAGAACAACTCTAATGCTTAGAGGGCTGGAGCATCTCTTCTGTGAGGACAGGTTGAGCAAGTTGGGGTTGCTCACTCTGGAGAAGAGGAGGCTCCCAGGTGATCTTCTAGAAGCTTTCCAATAGCTGAAGGGGGCTACAATGATGAAGGAAATGGAGTACATCCCATATGAGGAAAGGCTGAGGGAGCTGGGTCTCTAGTTTGGAGAAGAGGAGACTGAGGGGTGACCTCATTAATGTTTATAAATATGTGAAGGGTGGGTGTCAGGAGGATGGAGTCAGGCTCTTCCCAATGTCATCTAGTGACAGGAAAAGAGACATTGGGTGTCAGCTGGAACATAGGAGGTTCCACATAAATGCGAGAAGGAACTTCTTCACAGTGAGGGTCACAGAGCACTGGAACAGGCTGCCCAGGGGGGTTGTGGAGTCTCCTTCTCTGGAGATGCTTAAAACCCACCTGGATGTGTTCTTGTGCGACTTGGTCTAGGTGATCCTGCTCTGGGGCAGGGGGATTGGACTACATGCTTTTTCAAGGTCCCTTCCAATCCCTAATGTTCTGTGATTCCGTGATTCATCTGATATCAGCTTGCACAGCATTTCTTATTCAGCCTTTTCTTTCAATGGGGAAAACCACCCACTCCCATAGATATAATTCTCAATTTTTTCTTCATTAGGGAAAAAGCAGTAAAAAAGGGGTGGTTTCCAACATTCAAACCAAACTTGCTCTTTGGGGTGTGTGAGCTGTCTAACTCCCAGCCATGTCTTCAGTGATAAAATATCAGAAGTAAATCCAGAGGAGTGGGAATCACCGAAACCCAAATATCGAAAAGAAATAAGGAAAGATCAGATCATTAAGGAATTATTTCCTTTAGTCCAGCTGAAAGTAAACTGAACATTTGCAACACAACATATGGAAATTTTTCTTTCTAATAATTTCTGATAGTCCTTTCTTGTTGTCAACCTGATTATAGATTCAGACTAATGAGGCTTCATCGAGTTTTGGATGAAATCCCTCGGAGAGATTTGAGCCAGTGATCTAATGATAAAAGACTGGAAAGCCCATTCCTTTTCTCTGATGCAGCCAGCCAGCGCATTATACTGGAGATACACAACATTTTTCCCCTCTGAATAATTCCTACAGAGCTTTATGAAGACTGGTTTGTCTCTTTCTCACTGACTGGATCAGTGTATTTGATAGCATCTCCATAAGATTCAGGCTATAAGGACAAAAATCGGGTTAGGAACAGCAGATATCCTTTTTCCTTTTGGATTATCAGAGAATCACAGAGTCAGAGAACATTAGGGATTGGAAGGGACCTCGAAAGATCATCCAGTTCAATCCCCCTGCCACAGCAGGATCACCTAGACCAAGTCACACAGGAACACATCCAGGTGGGTTTTAAACGCCTCCAGAGAAGGAGACTCCACCACCCTCTGGGCAGCCTGTTCAGGTAGACTGTTACAAGCAGGTTTCTGCATGGCTTCCCAAAGCATTTCCTTGCTTCTTTGCAGCTCGTTAAGCTCAATTTTTTTGTTGTTTTTGTTGGGTTTTTTTCAGGCCCTTCCACAGGGGCATCTCAGAGGTCTCCACAGCTCCAAAAGTCAGCTGAAAAAACAAGAGCGCTCTTTTTAGCTCCTCCAGTTGATGCAAGACTCGGGAAGAAGGGAAAATAAATAAATAAATAGATGGAGAAAGAGAGAAGTAAGAAGGCAAATCCATTGCATTTGGAGTTAGAGTCAACTGCTACTGGTAGAGTGTCCTTATCCTCCTCCCTTTCCAGGTTCTGGAGAACATCAGCCCGAGCGACCTCAGCGACGGGGCACAGCGTCGCTCCCTGCTCTCCCCAGGTCTCTGCCGCGCTTAGTACTGTCAGAAAAGCCCCCGGCAAACATTTGTAATTGCAGGGAGAAAGAACACTGCTGTCTTTATTTTTTCCTAACTTGGCATCTATCAAATTTAGTTTAAGCGTTCCCCCGGGTCGGCTGAGTTGTCGAGCTATAAACTAAAAATAATTAAAATAAAATATTAAAAAAAACCCAGCCCCCGAAGGCTGCTTGCCAGCACCGTATCTTTGGGAGTCAGCAGCTCTCCATCACGTGCTTCGCAGCGTCAGAGCAGCTGAAGTAAGGCAGGAGGGCTCAATGCAGCATAAAACTCTAGGTCTTTGATGGCTGGATACGATGGGCTTGATTTTTGCCTTCGAGACAGAAAGTGACGCCTGCGGCAGGCGTTTGCAGTCGAGGTGCCTTGGTTTGCTTCAGTAGTCCAGTTAATATAAACTCGATAGGGCTTGCTCGATGAAAAAGAAAGGCAGGGAAGGGTAGAAGGATTTGCTCTGGCTAACACCTCAAATCATTCAACCCTTGCCCTGACAGTCACTATAACAGAGAAGCCAAGTTACCTCTTCATACCATAAAAGATGACTTTGCCAATGTATTAACCCCGCCCCCCCCCAGCTTGGATGTATCAGCTCTCACCAAAATTGGAAAGTTGAGTTACAGTGACTTACAGTGTTGGCTTAAACTAGACCAGACAAGACAGCACGTTCCCAGACTGGTCACATTCATGAATGTCATAAAAAACATAGTTGTTCTATGACACGCGTGCAGTACAGTTCTCCAACAAGACATCTCTAACCAGAAAGGCATGAAGCAAAGAATCTTCAAGCACGTGATGGGGAGGGAGGATGGCTGCGAGTGGTGTTTTGACATCGGCGGGCTGCTGAAATGAAGCTTCTGCAGGCTTAGCTTCGACATTGCTGTTGGTACTTGTATTATTCTTATAGGTCGCAGAAACCGCGTGAGGTAAGATACAAAAACTTCCCTGAATCAGTCAAAACATGGGGCAAAATTTTAGCCTAACCTGTTCTAGTGTAAATTTAAAGAGAGAAAATTAAGTCAAGGATCATGTTCTGGGGGTGATCCTGCTCTGGTAGGGGGATGATCTTTTGAGCTCTCTTCCAATCCCTAATGATTCTATGATTCTATGAGTCTATGATTCTATGATTCCATGATTCCATGAGCAGACATTGATGTGTGTCTAAAGACTCAACCTGAATCCATCTGCATCTTATGCTGCCCAGGGGGGTTGTGGGGTCTCCTTCTCTGGAGACCTTTAAAACCCACCTGGACATGGTCCTGTGTGACTTGGTCGAGGGGATCCTGCTGTGGCAGGGGGATTGGGCTGGATGCTCTTTCAAGGTCCTTTCCAATCCCTAACGATCTGTGATGCTGCGTGATTCTGTGATTCTCATTCAGTATCTTCTGCATTTTGATCATAGATTTGTTTTTACACTTAGTGAATGGAATCTGGAACTTTTTCCACTCTAAGGATGTTACTGCAGAAAAACTCTAGGAAATGGTTTTTTAACAAAAATTTGGCATTGTCAATAATAATTTTATTCGTAAAAATCAACGATTTTGTATTTTTACCAACAGGATTCACAGACTCACAAAATCACAGAATGTTAGGGATTGGAGGGGACCTTGAAAGATCATCCAGTCCAGTCCCCCTGCCACAGTGGATCACCTAGACCAAGTCACACATGAACTTGGCCAGGTGGGTTTTAAACATCTCCAGAGAAGGAGCCTCCACAGCCCACTCTGGGTAGTCCGTTCCAGCCCTCCTCTATTTGAACATGATACAGTCATAAAGTCGAGATGGTTGTTGTTCTCTTGAAGGTCTAACCTTCAAGATCAGAAAATTCACCTTTTCAAGCCCTCTGAAAGAAGAATAACTTTAATTTTTGCTAATGGTTCGTTGCAGCTAGCTCAAAATCAAAACCAGACCCAATATCATTGCTCTGCTCTTGTCAGCATTGCTGAACACCCTCCCCAGCTTTAAACCAAATCTGTGTCTCACCTCCAAAATGTTTGCACTGCTCTGGTACAAATTGCCTCCCCGTGACACGGGGCTGAGCACCCTCACAGAGGGGATGCCCTGGGCTCAAGGGAGCAACACCCAGAGATGGCTTGGTCCAGGACTTGGAAGCGAAACGCACTCCAGCACGCAGACGAGAGGTGGTTGGGACTTTTCCAAGGTACTTACTTGGCTGAGCGTCACAGAATGGCAATTTGTTGAAACTGAAACCATTCACAGGGGAAGGTCTGTCTGAGGAAAGCTCCCAGCTCAGAGTGAAAAACAGAAAAGCAAGTAAGAAAACAAAAAAGAAAAAGAGAGAGAAAAGGGAGGAGGCTGGGGAGTAGAGACTGGTGGTTAGAAAAACTGCCCCTTCCTGACAGTCCTGGAGGAAAAAGTTACAGGGTCTGGCCTGGGGTGATTCTTGCCTTTCTTGCTGTAAATGGCTGTTTGTGCAGAACATGTTTCTTAGAAGAAAATGTCAAAGTGGGAGAGAAAAGCAGAAGGTAAATTCACACACTCTGGTTTCTGGAAGGGAACCATTCCTGAACTTGTTGAAGTTTTGTTTTTTCACCCATTTCTGCGGCCACATTCTGCTCTTAATGCCGAGAACTGCTAAAACACTGAGTCAAACCAGACTGATCAACAGTATCTGATCTCACAGAATCACAGAATCATTCAGGTTGGAAAAGACCCTTGGGAGCATCGAGTACAACCATCAACCCTACTCTACAAGGTCACCTCTAAACTGGATCCCCCAACACAACACCTAAGTGACTTCTAAATTCTGGCAGGGGGATTGGACTAGCTGATATTTTGAGGTCCCTTCCAATCCCTAATGTTCTGTGATTCTGTGATTTAAATACATCCAGGGATGGGGACTCAACCACCACCCTGGGCAGCCCATTCCAATGTCTGACCACTCTCTCAGTGAGTAATTTCTTCCTGATGTGTAGTCTAAGCCTCCCTTGTTGAAGCTTGAAGCCCTTCCCTCTCGTTCTGTCACCTGTGAGAAGACACCTACTACATGATCAAGCAACTCGTATCTGCAGGATGTCTTCTGTCAAGCCTGTTCTTTATGGGGAAATCAGTCTCTTTATCACAGTATCAAAGAATCACAGAACATTTGGGATTGGAAGGGACCTCGAAAGATCATCTTGTGGGTATCAGGAGGATGGAGCCAAGGCTCTTATCAATGTTATGTAGTGATAGGACAAGGGGTGATGGGTGTGAGCTGGAACAGAGGAGGTTCCGTGTAAAGATCAGAAGGAACTTCTTCACAGTGAGGGTGACAGAGCACTGGAACAGGCTGCCCAGGGGGGCTGTGGAGTCCTCTCCTCTGGAGACATTTCAAACCCACCTGGATATATTCCTGTGTGACGTGGTCTAGGTGATGCTGCTCTGGCAGGAGGATTGGACTGGATGATCTTTGAGGTCCCTTCCAATCCCTAATGTTCTGTGATTCTATGAGTCCCCCCACCCCAGCAGGATCACCTTTGGGTTGACTTCTTGTAAAGACCAAACACAACAAACCCAAAGTCTTTTAGAGAAAGAAGCAGGAGTTCCCCATCAGAACTTACAAAAGCTGCCCCAAGAATGGATTTCTTGACTTGGTTACCTTGGAATAAGGTAAAGTGACTTTAGGATCGTGCCAGAGGGTATTTCCAGTGAGCAGATGCTGCTGCTCCGCTTTCTTACAGGCGGAAGAGAAGGTTTATGGCTCCGTCACGACACGCTTGCTCTGCGGCAAGGAATTATGACCTGGCTGTCCTTCGCCACAAATTTCCGGGAGATGTTTTCCGCCCTCTGGGACTCTGCCTTCCAGTTTTTGAAGGAAAATTAAAAGAAAAGCAGGCTGAACACGCACAGGGTGAAGTCAGACTTGATACGAGCACAGCTCTCCCCAGCGCGGTCACTCATGTGGGTATCGGCTCTGCTGTTGGTCGTGCATAGGCTGAACACATTTTCCGTGGTCGTGATACATGTCAGGCAGCAAAGACGCGTGAGGTAAAGCTGCCATGAGTTTGGTCCTGCAAGGTGGGAGGACAGAGAGCTTCGCCCAGGGTGGGACATGCACAACCAGCATTGCACAAAGCATGAGGGCTGCTGGACTTCTAGAAATAAGAAAACTATCCCAAGGGCTGCAGATGCTGACTTAGTGACTAGCTGTATGGAGATCTGGCTGCAGGCAGGTCAGGGATGGGCTTTAAGCAGCTCTTCATCCCAGAGAGAGCACCTGAGCCTCAGTCAAGAGCTGGGAGCTGCTCTCCCTCTGCGTGGTGATGGTGACAGAGCATGGGAACTGGCTGCCTAGGAGGGTTGTGGAGTCTCCTTCTCTGGAGATGTTTAAAACCCACCTGAACATGTTCCTGTGCAACTTGGTCTAGGGGATCCTGCTGTGGCAGGGGGATTGGACTGGATGCTCTTTCCAGGTCCCTTCCAATCCCTAATGTTCTGGGATTCTGTGATTGGACTGGATGCTCTTTCCAGGTCCCTTCCAACCCCTAATGTTCTGTGATTTGCTTGCAATAAAGGGAGACAGGATTTGAATATCTTCTTCCTGTAGAAGCACACTATATCCTTTCACCCCAATATTCCTTCTCCTCCCGTTATCTCCACCCCAGACCTTTACTTAGCACTAGCCTAGAGAGAGAGAGAGAAAACAGACAGAAAGAAAATGCTGCCTGGATTGGAAAAGTCATCTTTTCCCAGGAGCAGCGTAATAATGTTAATGGAAGGGAGAACGGGAAAGAGGAAATGTTTCGCTAACGTGGAGAATTTCTGGCCTGGGTTCTTTCTGAGGCCTGTTTGTCAGGGGGAAAAGGAAATTGGTGGCTGGATGAAATATGAGCTGATGCAGCTGCATTGCCTTTAAATACAAGCTTTTTTAGGCACACTGGTGCTTCAGTCTGGGGATATAAGCAGATGCTGAATGCCTTTCCCTACTTCACATGGGGCCTTTGCGTGCTGTGGTTTTAAGACCAGTGTTCAGGTGATTAAAAAAAAATTAAATATATATATATATATATAAAAAAAAGGAGGGGGGGGAATGAAATGTCATTTTTGGAGAAGCAAAAAATACTTCAGGCTCTTTGGCGCGCGAGTCATAAAGGGCTTTTTGTGCGCGGGGAGTCAGTGCAGTGTCAAGAGAAATCACTTGCACAAGGTGGAGTAACACTATCTGAAATTGAATTCTGGCCTCCGTTTACAAGGAATACTTTAAGGTTGGGGTTTTTTTAGAAAAAGTGCTTTTTCTGTTCAAGAAATGACACACGGAATCGCACAGAACATTGAGGGTTGGAAGGAACCAGATCGTCCAGTCCACTCCCCCTGCCACAGCAGGGTGATTGAAGAGAGCTCAGAGACAACCTCCTCCTCTTCTAGACAATCATAGATTTGCTGTTCTCCCTCTCCACAACACGAGAGCCCCAAGCACAAGGTGATTAGCAGAGCTCATCAGCCAGACCTAACGAGCACATGACAGCTTTGGACAGTGGGGTGAAGACTTCTTCACAGTGAGGGTGACAGAGCACTGGAACAGGCTGCCCAGGGTGGGGTGTGGAGTCTCCTTCTCTGGAGACCTTTAAAAACCACCTGGACGTGTTCTTGTGAACTTGCTCTAGGTGATCCTGCTGTGGCAGGGGGATTGGACTGGATGATCTTTCGAGGTCCCTTCCAATCCCTAACTTTCTGTGATTCTGTGAAATCTGGGTGGAGGTTTAGGAAAGAGTTTGAACTGCAAAGGTCTGAACTCTCGCGCTCTGGCTTTCCAGGCTCTTTGAGCCCGATTCCTATTTACACTAAGTTTCCTTAGCATAAAGGAGCCTTCAAGTGGGCATGCAGTGCAGGAACATTTCAAGGCAAAGAGCATGCAGAGCAGCTTTCGCTGCCCTCCTTGCACCTTCCGCGAACAAGCCCCTCACTGTTTTCTTACAAGGGTGAAATGCCAGATGTAGCTCCAGTCCGAGGTGGAGGAGAAAGGCTCTGGCTTTCAGTCCTATTGAAGCTCTTTTCCACTGTGCTCCTGTGCCTCAAGGACCTAAATAATTAGGAGGGTTTTTTCCCCTGGATCTGGCTGAGTTTTTACTCCTGCTACTGAAGTCCTGATTTCTTACTCTTTCCCCATTGCTGGAAAGACAAAAAGTCACCTCGAGGTGGTCGTCCGAGGTGGAAGCTGTGCTGACACGCTCTGGAGATGTCGTTGGAATATAAACAGCAAACAGGCAATTAAAAATCATTTGTTCCCTTGAATGATTGCTTCAGAATTTAAGGCTTATTAGCAGCTTCTGAGATCTCCTTGGCTCAGTCCCAGCTGGGACCTTTCATTTATTTTTAAATGCCAGCCAGTTCCTCACTCCTGAGGAAATTAAGGAGCACTAAACACCCTGCAAACCTGGCCTTCTGTCCAAAGACAGTCGCACAGTTCTTCTGTGACAGTATTTATGAGCTAAGAGTCTCCTCCAGCCGACCAAAGTGCCTGAGGAAAACCTTCCTCACTATTTATACCTGCTCCTCTGCCAAGCAAAAATCTCTCTGACTGTGGAACAATCTCCCAAAAGATGTGTTGGAAGCCTGGTTTGGCCCCTTCTGTGTAGCTGAACCGATCAGCATTGCTGGTTGTCATTTTGAGAACTAATGATTTTTAACAGAAACGGCGTTCTCGAACCCAAAACCCTTTGTCCCAAGCTCTCGACTCGTGGACTTTCTGTCCACATTTTCCTAAGGTCTTTTGGTTTTGCTGTGACTTGCTCACCAAAAATGTTTCAATACTTTGTCTTAATCCAATATCCTCCTCAGAAACAAAATGAATCTGTTTCAAAGCATCATGATTTCTTGGAGGATCTATTTTGACCTCAGAATATTGAAATTCAGAGTAATTGCAAACGCAGGTTTTCAACACAATCGGGTTTATTTTCTCTGCAGCAAACCTCACCCATACGCCTGCGGGGAGTAGCTGCGTTTGCCAAACCCAACTTTTGGTGCTCAGGAGGAGTGGGATATATAAATAGAAAGTGTAAGCTTTTGGATGCACAAAATGGGGTTGTAACTCAAGGCCTCCCAGCCGGTGGCAACAATTGTCCATGTCTTGCGGGGTGTCAGTTTTCCCTCTTCTCTTCATTTGGCTCAGCAAGGCTCCTTCTGCGATCACGGTTTAAAGCCTTGGCTTATGCCTGCCCTGTCTCCTATCTCACGTCGAGTCACCATCACACAGAATCACAGAACATCAGGGATTGGAAGGACCTTGAAAGATCATCTAGTCCAATCCTCCTGCCACAACAGCATCACCTAGAGCAAGTCACACAGGAACATATCCAGACAGGTTTGGATCTCTTCTCCAGAGAAGGAGACTCCACAACCCACCTGGGAAGCCTGTTCCAGTGCTCTGTGATCTTCACCATGAAGAAGTTCCTTCTGGTATTGATGTAGAACCTCCTATGTTCCAGCTCACACCCACTGCCCCTTGTCCTATCATTAGATGCCACTGAGCAGAGCCTGGCTCCATCCTCCTGACATCCACCCTTTATGTATTTTTATTCTAAGTAGCAAGACCTAAACCCAAGGAAATCCCTGAGGCAGCCTGCTCCAGTGCTCCATCATCCCACTGAGCTGCAGGGTGCTACCCTCTACTCTGATACTGGAGTCTCTAGACCTGCAGTGGGAGACTGGATGGGGCTGGAAAAAAAGGCTCCAAAACAAAAAGACACCAAAAAAAAGCACAAAACATCACAAAACATAAAAGCACAAATCTCTTCTAAACGATAGACTGAATCACACATGATTTCCCCGGACAAACAAAAGCCGTAGCGGTCAGCAGAGTGAATCGTGTACGTCGCAATTTTGACAGCGAGCACTGAGGTTGAACGGGCTCTTTAAACAATTTCCCTGCGTGCGCCGCGTCGCTGTTCCAGTTCACCGCGAGCGTATGGCAAGCGCAGGAAAGATACTCACTGGTGCCAGGGCATGACCAAAATCTATAATAATGTTGTTTACTTTCACCAGCCCTGCGAGGAGGAACGTGGCCTCGTGCACTCAAACGACCTCACGCTTTTGTTTCGTCAATTATCAGCTCAAAACACGCATTATCCCCAAGGGACACAAGGACCCGGGACGTTGGCGCCAGCTGAGGCAAACCCTTCTCTACAGAGTCTCACTCGTCTGCTGGAGAAACCCTACGGACGTTTTCCCCGTGACGTCGGCGCGAGTGGAGGGAGGCAGCAGAGGAGCCCAGCTTTGGGAGCGCGCTTGGCTTACGCTCTTTTTGTTGTTGTCATTTCTGATAAAAATCAGAGCGTTTCAAAGTCTTCTGCAGACAGAGCTCTGCCAACTTCCTTCTCCGGCTAAATTGGCCGTTCCTGAGCGCTGCCAGGAAAGAGCGTATTTTAGCATCCTAGCACTGCGTGGTCTGGCAGGCGAGCGTTGGGAGGCTGAGGTGGTTGGCCACTCCTCTGCAGAAAGGTTATAACATCCAGGGCTTGGGGGGGTTGGGGGGGTTTCCCCCACACTTTTGTCCGGCTCTAAAGCTGCCCTAACGGTGTGGAGCCACGGGACAGTGCAGCCTTTGAAATTCTCGGGGAATAAACAAGCTCCAATGCCGGTGGAAACTCCAGCTCTTGCAGAAAAAACATCCTTCCTCATGACCAAAATCAGAATGTCAACAGTAGGGGAGTCTTCAGTTCACTTTGGTTTGAAACTTCGTAAGGAAAGAAGAGTGACAGCCTGAAGGTACAGGATCTCTTAAATAAAGACCTAGTGTGTTGAGGGAACAGGAGCCGGGGAATTTGAGCGACGTTGCAGTGATTCATTTAATAGCTCAGGTAAATTTCCAGTGACAGCAATGGCAAAGACTAGGGCTGCAAAGGTTCAGGAGATGCTGTGGAAATGGATCCGCGTAAAGTAGTTTCCCAGTTGCCTGGAAAGCACACAGACATGGGTTTCAAGCATCCAGAAGTCTGAAAGCTGTGAGAAGCTGAGTTGAACCAACCCCTAAGCCAAGCAACGAGAACTAGGACTCTGCCTCTGAGGGCACGCTGCTTAAAATCAAGGTTTTCTCCGCTGAAGACAGTGTTTGCACAAGACTGAGCAGGATAACCTATTCCTGGAGTCATAAATACTCATTCACAGAAGGACAGAACCTCATCAATTCACATTTCCTCCTTTTAATGCCTCCTAACTCATTGCATCCTGTCTCATTTCTCAGCCATCAGAGCTATGTAGCATGTGTACACCGAAACGGAACTGATAAGGATTTGAGAAACCAATGAACTCAGAACTCAGATAGAAACGAGATGTCTTTCTAGCAGTTAAAACTCAGTTGCAGTGAAGTCGCCTGTTGACTCCACTCAATGGCTCATAAAACGGGCAATGAACTCACAAGGTTGGAAAGTGTCGAACAGATGAGAGAAGGTAGCACAGGGAGATGAGCAGATGCCCATCTGTAGGGGCCCAAACCCTTTGGACTGACCGAGTGGGGTTCAGCTGGAGTCTTGATAGTCTCTGGATGGAGGCAGAGCTGTTTTGGGCTGACCAGCTCAGCTGGAGTCTGTCTGGATCTGCATGAAGCTAACTCAGATTTTTCTGTACTCGCACTACATTTCATACACAAGAAAAGAGAGTCCTCACAAGAGTTCAGGAGTTGACTTACACATCTGTTTTGCCCTAGGAAGAGGCAGATGTTTCAGGAGCAGAGCCATCCTGAGGCCATCCAAGGGTTCAGCCTCCAGCAGCTCTATACATAAAAAAAAATATTGAAGAATCAGATTGCAAAAGAGAGTTCTCTGCCTGAATTTTCTAAACCTTTGCACACATTGCATTGGTGGTGACTGGGTGAGATACTCACATTTATTACAGGTCAAAGATGTTACAGAACATTAGAGAACATTAGGGACTGGAAGGGACCTCGAAAGATCATCCAGTCCAATCCCCCTGCCACGGCAGGATCACCTAGATCCCGTCACACAGGAACACATCCAGGTGGGTTTTAAATGTCTCCAGTGAAGGAGACTCCACAATCCCTTTGGGCAGCCCCTTCCAGTGCCCTGTCACCCTCACCATGAAGAAGTTCCTTCTGATATTGATGTGGAACCTCCTCTGTTCCAGCTCACACCCACTGCCCCTTGTCCTATCATTAGATGACACTGTGAAGACCCTGGCTCCATCCTCCTTTATGTATTTATATTCTGAGTAGCAAGACCTAAACCCAAGGAAATCACTGAGAGCTGCTCTTTTCAAAGACCTTTGGGTCACACTGGCAAGGGCCATAAGCTAAACCCCAGGGAACAGACTTTCTTGCAGGTACTGGAGCGTGGTGGACCCAGATCACACTATTCTGCTCATCTTGGAGCAAACCCAAGCATGGGGTTTCCAACCCCCAGCCCCTCAACGTGTTGCTCAATGGTTAGTTTTGATTTCTGCATGCGATACGTTCCCGGCTGGGACAGGGCCACTACTAATAACAAAAATGCAGGCATCAGCATGGAGCACGGCCCTTCTCTTCTGTTGGTTTTTATTTCTTTCTATTTTTTTTTTCATTTTTTCCCTGAATACATGTAATTTGAAGCATAAGGTCACATCACTGCCTGGAGGGGGACACTTTCACTCTTGTCAGGTTCTCCATCCTTTTAGCTTAGCCCTCCTACAACTGGTGTGTTCTCAGGTAAGTAGACAAGCCAGACAGGACTCAACTCTCCCACTATTTCAATTTTTTTCTTGGAAATCCAAGGAGTCTCCTTCTCTGGAGACATTTGAAACCCACCTGGACATGTTCCTGTGCGACTTGGTCTGGGTGATCCTGCTGTGGCAGGGGAATTGGACTAGATGATCTTTGGAGGTCTCTTCCAATCCTTAATGTTCTTTGACTCTGTGATATGCATCAAAGAGATGTTTCTAGCAATTCTACAAGTTCACGTTTGAAAGCTCACAGAATCACAGAACATCAGAGATTGGAAGGGAGCTCGAAAGATCATCCAGTCCAATCCCCCTGACACAGCAGGATCACCTAGACCAAGTCACACAGGAACACATCCAGGTGGGTTTTAAAGGTCTTCAGAGAAGACGAGTCCACAACCCCCCTGGGCAGCCTGTTCCAGTGCTCTGTCACCCTCACTATGAAGAAGTTCCTTCTGATATCATATAGAACCTCCTATGTTTCAGCTGACACCCCTTGCCCCTTGTCCTATCACTAGATAGTATTGAGAAGAGCCTGGCTCCATCATCCTAACACCCACCCTTCACATATTTATCAACATTCATGAGGTCACCCCTCAGTTTCCTCTTCTCCAATGCTCACTCATCATTTAGATTAGTTCCTTTAATTCGACAACTTCCTCTTTGGACTCCAAACTTAAGAACCTTCTTTTACCCCTCTGGGTGACTCCAAGATTTAAGATTAAGATTTCTCCTCTGCTGTGAAAACCCCAGTTTTACCAGCAAAAATATTTCTAAAGAATAGGGCATAATGGGAGACCTGAGTCATCTCTTAATAAAATATGTGAGAGAAGGAATAACAACAGTGAAATGAATGGACTTAACAGAAGAAAGGCATCAAAGAAATGTTGCTTCTCCATCACCACGTGGTTATGCAGAGCAAGCTACAGCCACATTCAATCATTCCAGAGAGGTCAGTTACATGATTCCCAATCCCCAGTATCACATAACTTTGTGGTTCCAGGTCCGAGGAGAATCGGAGGTGCTGAAATGCAGAAAGATAGGATATCCTCTTTGTCTCACTTTTCCTACTGGAAAGAGGAAATAAGGGAAATCTTGCAAGATTTCTGTTCTCACGAGACTTTCAGCTTCTTTATTCAGCCCAAATGGTCCTGGCTAGTTCAGATAAGGTCACTTTGGCTATCTACCCATTGTAAAGTAAATTATCAAAAGGCTTCAGGCTTGTCTGTCGTTAACAAAGGTTGAAAGCCCCTCTCTCTTTCCCACGACAGGGTTAAGAAAGCAATGGTAAAGCCTATCTCAGGTCCAAGAGATGCACAAGTCAGTGCCAAAAGCATTCCAGTAAAAAGGTGTTAGCTTTCTCCACCGATTTCTACCTGTGCATGCGTTTGCCTCCTAAGTCAGAGGAAAAACTCTTTGGGCACATGTCTGTTCATTAAGGCAGCCTTCAATAAATTAACTTTTCCTGTCTTTTTTAGGTGATTTTCCATTCTTCTGCATCATCTTTATTTAAATGGAACCTGGTGGAACATTTGGAGCAGTGCTGCTTCTAGCCTGGATGGACTGTTCTTCGCCTTATGAGGCCACAAACTCCCAGCTTTGCTGGTGAGCAGTCCTACTGCTGGGGGCAATCTCTGCTTGAGGCAAGATAATCACCAGCCTGTCCTCAGACCTTTCCAGACAGCCCATCCTGTCTCTTCAGCTGAGCTTCCACAGCTCTACAGCAACCCTCTTCTCCTGCCTTGCCTTAGGGTCTGGCAGAAGAGGAGAAGCAGGACAGCAGGAGGAAGCTGAGTTCCCCCTGGCACTGCCTATAGCAGAGGCCCCTGGAAATACCAGCAGAAGATTTGTTGCATCATTGGGTGATTTTTCACTGCCCCACTGTACCTCTCCACTCAGACACTCTTTGTTTATTGTATGCCCTTCTAATCCTGGCACTGTCAAAGCCTGGTCCATTAAGCTTAGCATTATTATGATTTATTAGCTGTGCATGGCTAACAGAGTGTTATGACAGTTGGGATGAGATTAGGTTGCAGGTCAACCTGCTCCTTAGACTGGAACATTTTCAGGTCTCTTTGGATCTGAGCTCTACTTTTAGTCTGAGGAAGTCCCAGAGGAGAATGAAGGGGAGGTGTGTGGTGCTTCTCTGACCTATGCTCATGACACCTTTGATAAATGGCAGGAGAAACCCACTTGTTAGAAAGCAGAGGTGGAGGAAAAAATGGTATTTGATGAAGGTAGAGCAACAGTGCTCGTTCTCTCATAGCAAGAAGCTCCCAGACTGAGAGAAAACACTCATGTTTTCCAGCCCATGCCTAATTTCAGACATAATTTATGGGATCAGAACCCCTCAGTGACCAGAAATAGGCACTTCTTGCATGTTTCTTCATTGGACACAGTCGGGTAGATGTTCAGACTCCTTTTACCTGCCAGAAATCCCAGCTGTATATATCAGAACATCCTCGAAAATAAACCCCCCCAAAAATCCTCTGGTTTGCCAACTTCTGAGCTCCTTCTTTCATTTTGCCAGGCAGTTATCTCTTTGTTTGTCCAGGGCAATATCTAGCAACTCCCTGTTCACACAAGGACACTGACCTTCCCCTGCAAGAATTTCCAGCAACGTGTTCGGTGTCTTGTTCGGACGCCCCTTTGGATCCGACGTGTTCCATCACTCGGCACCAGGACGAAGCGCTGACCCTTTCCCGGCAGCAGAATCGAGCGTTTGCTGGGCAGGAGGAGGGCGGTGCTGACGGCGCTCCCCTATCAGTCATCCGGATCCACCGTCGTTCCGCGCACACATCCAGTAAATTGTTTCAATCAAGCTGTGGTGGGGAGAAGTATGCTCCGTATAATTCGCTGCAGCCTCCCGCCCGCGGACTCCTCTGTTCATAGCACGGCCTTAATTGCTTTCCCGGCTCCCCCCTTCTTTTCCTTTTTCCTCAACTGTGGAAACACAATTGAAGTTAATGATAAAATCCTTCACCAAACCGCTGATAGCTGAGTGTTGCCTGGCTGGGATGGACAGATAGTGACTTTAGTCTGGAACCCTCTATAAGACTCATAATGTGTCGAAATTGTGCAATAATATAGCATGGAGATAAATTATTTCATGGCAAAGGCTGATGTATTAGACCCTTCCAAAGCCCAAGGGTGCAGCAGGCAGGATGATTAAAACAACTGGGTTCTCTTCCAAGCATTAAAGCTGAACGTCTGCGCAACCGGCACAAGCCATTCAGCCTCAGCGAGCCTCAGTTCCTTCCTCCTCTTCCATCTGTCGTCTCCATGACACTGCTCTTCTTCCTGCCTCTGAAGAGCAAGCCACCACCCTATTCTTAGCCTGTATTTTTGTTATCACCTAAATAACGCGGCTTTGATCTCAATAACCATTTCAGACGGTCTTGTAATAATTAATTAAAAATAGCTTGAGCGATATTTTGGCTCCCATACGACCTAAATCCTTCTGCCTAATCTTCCAAATCTACCAGCTTTCGTTACACCCCCGGGCAGTGAGTGCCAACAACCCACTGTCTACCGCGTGATGCGTTTTCCGCAGATTTTAAAGCCTTTCCCTTAAAGGCAGCGGTGGGTTTTGTCTTTTCTTCTAGCGGGTAAGCAGCCTCATTAGTACCAGGTGATTCATTTAAAGCACAATTACACAGGGAATTCAGCTAATTGATTGGATAACCCTCCATTCGTTTGTAAAAACACAATCCTCCAACCTGGAGAGCTTGGACTTAGTGGTAGTCATGTACCGAGAAGTTTACTTTGAAAGCAAACGTTTAGGCTAATGGGATCCATATGATATGAACTCCTAATAACTTTGCCATGGGTGGGCTTATCGAACTGCTTATCATAACAGAAGCCGGGCCGTTTCAAAGGAGCTTTCTTCTGAGGCTTTCTGAAGACTTTTCTTTCACCCCAGATCTACAGAAAATTCCACTAACTCACCATTGAGAAAATATTCGAGCCCCCTCTCTCATGCCGTGATTCCAAGGGATTATTTTCAAAATGTATATTTTTTAACCCTTTGCTGGCAGCACATAGCAGGGGGATTGGATTAGATGGTCTTTCAAGGTGCCTCCCAATCCCTAATGATTCTATGATTCTATTTCATGCACATGTGTGATCCTTTGAAAGGAGATGAGCTCTGGGTGGGCGTGTTTGTGATGCTGCTGCTCTTGGATCCGTGATCACAGAATCACAGCACCACAGTGATCGGAAGGGACTTCGAAAGATCATCCAGTCCAATGCCCTTCCAGAGCAGGATCGTGGAGACCAAGATGTCACATTTACATCTGAATGTGGGTGGGGGTTTGGACTAAAGATGCAGCTCTGAAAGGAGAGCTCAAGAATGATTTGGGCTCTTTCATACCCAAGGAAGTCAACGTGCATATTCCAGTTGCCCTCTGTGTGTTTTGAATCGGATCTATAGAGAGAATCTAACCACTATTTCTAATTCCAAAGAGGAATCAATGAGACTAAACATCTCCAAAAGAGGTACTAGAACATTCAACAATCAAAGGACCAAGACCTCCTGTACGGTTCGAAGACAAATCTTCCTATGCAGAACTAAATCATCGTACAAGTGAGCAGAGAAGCTGCTGCTACAATAACTAACATTTCTTCATTTATTAATAAACATTTTCAAATTAAAACCATGTCACATTTGCCAGCAAATCTGCTACTTGAAACTTAAATCTTCTCTCTGCTTCCTGTGTAATACTAATGTTGATTGTACCTCTTTTTTGAACACCAATATAAACTTCATACATATAGACAAATACAGAAATAATTGTAAAGAGCCAAACCTGAAGGCAGAGCCTTATATAAATATGTATATATGCAATTAAAGAGAACTGCAGCATCCTGATAACATCTGGGAAAGAACATCTGCCAGCATCACAACAGATATGAAAGTTGTCATCAGTTCATTGAAACATAGAATCACAGAACATTAGGGATTGGAAGGAGCCTCGAAAGATCATCTAGTCCAATCCCCCTGCCACAGCAGGATCACCTAGACCAAGTCGCACAGGAACATTATACTTGCAGTACTTAATTAAAACAAACCCCCTATCCCTCAGCAGAAGAGGAGAACAGCATCATAAAACATAATCATATGGATAAGATTCCTGCTGGGGTAGCTGCATGGACTGAGAAGAAGAGAAAACATTAAATCCGCCAACTGCAGTCGTGTCTGGCATTGACCTATGGGGACGTTAAAGTGATCTACAAACATGTGAACAAGGGTGAGCGAGAGTAGTTCTGTAAGATGGCTGAAACCAAGTGGGAGATGGAGAATTAGAATGGTCGACTGTGAAGGGCAAAACAAAGGTGAAGTTTCAAGGAGAACCTTGGTGATACTGTGTGTGTGTGTGTGTGTGTGTGTGTGTGTGTGTGTGAACTTCAGAGAAAGAGCTGCTTGGTTGCAAGGGGTTTGCCAAGGGCATACCCTGCTGTCACCATTCACAATAAATCATAGTAAACACAAGTCCCATGCAAGGATCTGGCACAATCAAACCTAAACTTCTGTGATGCTTTGAAAATTTGAAGTCAAAAAGAAAATTAGCACTACTTTGAGTGTAATTTAACTTCAAGCTAAGCAACCTGTAAGAGAGTCTAGTATTCACTGTCATCCTTGTCTTCAGTGGTTGGTCATAGAATCATAGAATCATGGAATCATTAGGGATTGGAAGGGACCTGAAAGATCATCTAGTCCAGTCCCCCTGTCACACCCTTAAAGATCGTATAGTGCCTTTTTGAAGCATTCAGTCACTTGTCCTACACAGCCAACATCTTAAATAGCTCCATTTCACTGCTGTGAGTGCTGCCCAATGAGAGTAGCCCAATGCTACTGCAAGGAGTGCACCGGGGATCGCTGTATCCCGTTACAGCACGAGGGATAACGGTCTGGCACGTTAGGAGCTGTACAAGGCGATGAGAGGCCGGCGTGTTGACGTACCGAGTTTCCAAACATTAACTAACGCAGAAGGGAAGTCGACACTGGAAAATCTTGTTCTTGACCGTGGCTGGGCAGCTGAACACTTCATAACGCTATCAATTAATATGCTACAGCCATTGAGGAGAAGGCCAGGCTGGAAGGAGCTCGGAGATGGGCATGTCACAGGTGGGCTTGTTGGCAGAGAAGTGTGGAAGAAACCAGTAGGTTGCCTGTCAGCACTTTACCTGGCCCAGACCAGGTGTGTTAAATCATGGGATGCAAACCCACACGTGGATGTACGCAGCAGGGAAGACAAAATAGCAGATGCTCTACAGCCAGGTCCTTCAGACCAGCTCTAGGTTTCTTCTCCTTTTCTCAGGAGTGAGGAAAACCCGTTGAACCTCATCAGAAGACCAAAACTTTCACAAAACTACACTTGGCTAGGGATGGCAGAAGCTCCAGAAACCTGCTTTTCCACAAATTCCGCCTGTAGGAGGCCTCCTAAGTAATCAAAAGCAGTTAGAAGCTGCGACCCCTCGTTGCTGGGCTATAAGATTATTGTGTTAGGGGCTTAACAGGCTTGAAAAAGCCGGGCTGGAGCGGCAGTGAAAGAGAGAAGAGTGTTTATTGAGCAATAAAAGAAACGTTATGTTTCATTGCTCAGTCAAGCTGCCCTACAGAAGCCAACCCCTCTGCCTCAGAATACGGGGTGTAATAAATACTAATAGGAGAAAGGGGTCTGCTGGAAGCAGCCAGCAGGACCCTATCACAGTGTAATCAAGTCTCCCGTTAAATTAGCGTCTCCCTTGCGCTTGCCGCTTTATTGTCTGGCGGGAGCGACCGCCTGGAGGTTCGAACGCCAGCTCCGGTGGGGTTCACCTCCTGCACGGCTGCACTCTGGTTACCCTCTCTCAGGGACATCTCTCTGAGGCCAAGGGTTAGGTTTCCTCCCAAGGATTAAGCGGCGGGCTCATGTCAACAAGGTGGTCGTGGAGATACAGGCAGAGCAGGAAGGACTTGTGAGGCCGGCGGAGAAAGATCCAACTCTTCCAGGGCTGCAGATTAATCCTGATAATGCTGCGTTGGGCCATTTCTTTCTGTTTGGTTGGGTCACGTTCCCCCAGCAACCGCAAAGCCTGTCATTAATAAAATTAAAAAAACTCAATCACACTTTCCAACCTCTGTGCCCTTTGCAGAGGCGCAAAGACAAATTGAATATAAAATGAAAGCCCTGCTTCTTGGCCTTTGAAAACCTCTTCTTGCTCTTTCGCCTTCCTTCCCAGAATTCTGCCTTGCTGACCTTCTTCCAGGCTCAGCAGTCCTGGGAGCTCATGCAACATATGGACCTCATTGTCCTCCGGAGTGAGCAGGGCACGGGGATACCTTCCCACTGACCTTTTCCTACAGAGGCTGGGGGGCATTACTGCCGGCATCTGCACAGCGCTACCTGGGCTGGGCTGTGGCGACGCTTCCCATCGAACCTTTGTCTGATATTACAATTATTATCACAAGCTGAGCTGCCTTCCAGCGGTTCTTTGGAACAGAAAAGGCCCTTTTCTGGTTTTTTCTCTTTTTTTGTTCTCTAACTGAATTTTTTGGCTAAAAAGTCTATTTCTGCTAAGAAGATTTAGTCACAGAATCACAGAGTATTAGGGATTGGAAGGGACCTCGAAGGAGCATCCAGTCCAATCCCCCTGCCAGAGCAGGATCCCCTAGACCAAACCCCACTGGAGGTTTGCAAGGAAGCAGTGGTTGCAAACCAAAAGAGAGACAAACAGGAACATATCTTGAAGATGCCTTAATTTTCAGAAACCAGAAGTAACTGAAGAGCAGTTGTTAAAAATTGGAAAAGTGTTAGGTTTGGGGTTTTTGTCGGTAAACAAGGATGTTTCTGTGGAAATCTATGGTTTTACAGTTGCTTACAAAAAAAATCACTGGAGAGCTACCACACTCCAACCACCTCTTTTTCATTTTCTTCTGGTCACATAACACCAGGTTTCCATTTGCTGGAAATAAACGAGGAAGCCATGGGGTACCCCTGCTCTTTTTATTCACGCAAATAATCCCATTAAAGTCCACAGGAGTTCTCGTATCCAGTGGGCAGGTTCTGACCCCAATTGTTTTAACAGTTCTTTTTATTCTCACCTCATATTGTAGCGAAAATATCTTACAGAGCTTGACAGAAGGCTTCAAATCATGAGTTTGCCCAAAGATGGAATGAGTATTACAGAAGCAGGTTGCTTGGTTGACTTCACTCAGGTGAAAAAGAGGAGAAAATAGTGCAAAAAAAAGTGTTGGAGGGAGGCTGTGGAGTCTCCTTCTCAGGAGGAGTTTAAAACTTGCCTGGATATATTCCTGTAAGACTTGGCCTGGGTGATCCTGCTATGGCAGAGGGATTGGACTAGATGATCTTTCGAGGTCCCTTCCAATCCTTAATATTCTATAAACAGATGGCAGAAGTTTGGTGAATCAGGCTGCTGCTGCCATCCACTTCCTTAGAAACCACTATCAACCCATTTTTTCCCCTCTGTGCCTCAGTTTCCCCATCAGCAAAATGTAGTTTATCAAACTCCTTTACTCCAAAGAGTTGTGACTATAAAGTCAGTGATAAACTTCAGGTGATCAAATGTAAGAGAGAGAGAGCAGCACTTTCCTTCACATAAATTAAAAGTTGATCCTTTTTGGTAAAGGGATGATCTTTTCATCCTACTATCCTGCTGCTACTCAGAGTCCTTCCCTTGCCAATGTGATGGATGATGCTACATTTACAGACGTGGAAAAGAACCCAGAGGTGACTGATTCAAAGTGAGCAAGCCTCTACACATGCTCACACAGCTCCATGCTTCTCTTCACAGAATCACAGAACATTAGGGATTGGAAGGGACTTTGAAAAATCATCTAGTCCAATCTCCCTAACTGAGCAGTGAGGATTAGGTCTGCTTAGGGTCACCCTATGTCATCATGCATGGGGGGCAGGCCACTCCAGTGCTGTCCCTCAAGCTGTAGATCCTGCAAGCTGAAGCCATGTCTCCAGTCAGGAGATGCTGCTAACTAGAGACATGGGCTGCTGCTGGCAGGGCCAGTACCAGGGGGATGGAGATTGACCATATGGATCCTATAACTTGCAGGACCCTAAAATCCCTCTTTAGCTACCAATCGCCCAAGGAAGGGGCTTCAGAAGAGCTTTTGGTTTGGGCAAGGGTGAGCAACGAGGCTGTCGCCCTTCCCCTGCAGTCTAGAACAGATTTTTGAAATAGTATCATTTTAATCAAACTCCTTCAGAGTTTCTAGAAAACCCTTTCCTTGCTGTAGCAAAAAGTGTTTGCCCTTCCCAGGCTGAATTCAAAGAGCAAAATTCATAGCCTCCCGTTAAAGATGCTGTTTATTCAGCAGCACGTACGAAACAAGGCAGCTCCATTCCAATAACCTCCCTCACATCTCAAACATCACAGTAGCCAACCTGACTATTCCGGCTTTGGAAGAAACAGAAGTCACCTCTAAGTTCAGACTAAACATGAGAAATTGTAGCCAGAAAGGACGTGTTTTTGGAGAAAGTGATGTGGGAAGATATAAAAACAGTGGGTTAGAATGGAATGACTCTTTCCACTCGGGTTTATTGTGTTTACAGTATTAGTCAAGTTCTGAGGAAGCTAATAGCCATCACAAATCTCACCAACATCCCGTTCTGCAGGGCTCGAGTTTTCTGCTGGTTTACAGTAGAACAACAAAGAAGGTTCTTGATAGAACAAGCTCCAACGTTAAAACCACTCTGACACGTCGAGATATATAACCTCACTCTGGGGCAACCAAAGCCTCCGCTGCAATTTTAGCAGCACGTTTCTTCCCCTCCCCACAACCTCTGCTGCATCCCATAATAGCCTCTATGTTTCCAAAGTGGGGATCCACATCTGTAATGTATTATGTGCATGATTTGCACTTAATTACCGACCACATTGATTAAAACATCGCACAACAATTAAACCTCATTATGTTTTTTTACAGTGCCTTCACTATTCAGCTGAAACCCTCCCGGTGTCTTCTCAGCTCTAACTGAAGCACTCGCCGGAGACGTTTGACTTCGAGTGGAATCACCGCTTCTCTCCAATTTCAGGTGAAGGCAAAACTGGGGATTAACAAATGCGTGTCAGCCTGTGACCCAGCGTGAGCCACTTGGCGTTCCCAATTGTTTCCATGTGGATGTCAGCAAAAGCTCATCTCAGCGCTATAAATAGATGACCAGGCTGCCCCCACCATGAAATTAGACAAGTTCTGTAGCACTTAGTGGGGTTTCAGTTGCTGGTGAGAGCTGGGCTGTGGAATTCAAAGAGTTTTCAGTGATATGGAGAAGAATCTGAGGTGCTCTTTTTCTCAGGCACACACCTGTATCCAGAACCACAGAACATGGGTTCCTGTGTGACTTGGTGTAGGTGGTCCTGCTGTGGCAGGGGAATTGGACTGGATGATCTTTCAAGGTACATATCCAGGCAGGTCTTAAATGTCTCCTGTGAAGGAGACTCCACATCCTCCCTGGGCAGCCACTTCCAGGGCTCTGTCACCCTCATCGTGAAGAAGTTCCTTCTCATAATGATGTGGAACCTCCTGTGTTCCAGCTCACACCCATTACCCCTTGTCCTATCACCAGATGCCACAGAGCAGAGCCAGGCTCCATCCTCCTGACACCCACCCTTCACATATTTATAAACATTAATCAGGTCACTCCTCAGTCTTCTTGTCTCCAAGCGCAAGTGCCCCAGCTCCCTCAGCCTTTCCCTATCAGGGAGGTGTTCTACTCCCTTCATCATCTTTGTAGCTCTGTACTGGACTCTCTCCAGTAGCTCTGTGTCCTTCTGGACCTGAGGGGCCCAGAACTGGACACAAAATTCATAGGAGAGTGCACTTGGCAGCTTTTACAATATGTCTCTTGCTTCTAGTGATTTGACTAGGGTGATCTTAATCTCTTTCGCAGCTGATAGCGTTGCTTTGGTGACTTGCCCATCCATTCCCGAGGAGAAAAAGATTCCTCTGAGCTCTTTCAAATAACAATTTCAAGCGAGAAGTATTTTCCCTCAAGTCACTCAGTCACCGGACTGTGGAAACAATATGAAGAGCTGCACCAGGAAAGTTCAGAGCACCTCAAATCAGTGGAAGTTCTTTTATTTTTGAGCCTTCCCCCCCCCGCTTCTCTTCTCTAACAAGTTAGAAAGAAAAAAAACAGCGGCTCTATTTCATACCAAACCTGCCCTGGGCACTTCAGCAAAACAGGAGAAGCCAAACTTCTCAGTGCCCACCCAGCACATATCTGGGCAGGGTCCACCTTAAGAGGGCTGGGGGCAAGCAGCTATTTTTAAGCAGTAGGAGAGTTCAAGACCCCTTCGTGGTTCACACGGAGCCTCCTTCCAGTGTTCCCAGTGACTCCTCCCTGCGAGCGCGAAATGCCATAAGGCGCTGCGGTGATGCCTTCATGAATGGCTTGTTTGTTTCTCCCTCTCCCCTGGCAGCCCCCTTATTTTTATTTTAGGATTTTTTTTCCCCTTCCTTTTTCACCCCACACTTGTCCAGTGGCCCAGAGCGGTTCAGCAGATATGGCAGCTCGCATGAGTTATGACAACGTGAACGTGGCTCCGCTGACCGGTGCCTCGCGTGCTGGCACCTTGTCGGGAGGGTTGTTTTCGTTTTCTTCTTCGTGAAAAGGTAGAGAACAAGGAGCTGCTTTTATTATGAGATGCAAGGCTCTGGGCACCTCGTGTGCTCAAGCAGGAGAAATAATTGGTCACTTTTAAGTCGGCGTTTCCCAGTGTAACCCCAAGGCAGAAGGGCTCTCCATCACCGGTGGCTCCAGCTCGGCTCAAACACGCCGTGTCTGGATTCTGCAGCCGGAGCCTCGATCCAGGGGTAGTTTCTGCAGGTGGTATTCATCTCTGAAATAAATCCATATCTGGGAGACAACCAGGATCAGGCTGTGTGCGTTCCCTTCTCCACAGCACCTTCCAAAGGGGCGGAATTGATCTTCTGCGCGCTCTGGGAGACAGGAGCTTGAAAAATGTTGGAAGAGTTTGTTTGATTAGGTGGCCTTGCAGTTCATTTCAGAAACGCTGCTGGCAAATCACCCAGCCCTCTGCCAGGGCTGATGTTAAAATCTGTTTCCACATTTTCTTGTGGGGGGAAAGAGAAAAAAAAGGTTATCCTTCACCCTTTCCAGCAAGCCAGGAAAGCTTGAAACTGAAATGGTGGCTTCATGCCCAGACAGAGAGGAACTGAAATAAATACGAGCAGGGTTAAGAATTTTCTTTATTGAGAGCACCTGCTCCAATTTTATATGTAGCACTGCTAAAAATTCCTTCATTACCGTGTGCTCAGCTCTCTGGGAGTTCAGTGAAGCCTTTGGTGCTGAGAAAACCCAAACGAGTCCTTTGGACTTGGCTTTTCTTGCTCTCCTCCAAATGTAAGAAACGCCATGTGTCCAGCAGGAGTAGGGAGGGGCTGTCCCTCTGCACTCAGCACTGGGGAAGCCACACCTTGAGTACTGGGTCCAGTTTTGGGCACCTCAGCACAAGGGAGACATCGAGGTGCTGGAGCGAGTGCAGAGGAGGGCAACGAAGCTGGTGAAGGGCCTGGAGAATAAACCTTATGAGGAGAGACTGAGAGTTGGGGCTGTTTAATTTGAGGAAGAGGAGGCTGAGGGGTGACCTCATCGCTCTCTACAACTATCTGAAAAGACACTGTAGAGATGTTGGTGCTGGTCTCTTCTCACAGGTCATTAGCGACAGAACCACAGGGAAGGGTTTCAAGCTCCAACAGGGGAGGTTTAGATTAAACATCAGTAAAAAATTCTTCTTGGAGAGAGTGGTCAGGCCCTGAGATGGGCTGCCCAGGGTGGTGGTCGAGTCACCATCCCTGGATGGAGTTTGAAAGGTGTTTAGATGTGGTGTTGGGGGATCAGCTTTAGGAGTGAGCTTGTAGAGTAGGGTTGATGGCTGGACTCAATGATCCCAAGAGGCTTTTCCAACTTGAGTGATTCTATGACTCTACAAAAGTCTATGAAAGGTAATGATTTACAGCTAGAAAGTAGTCAACTTTACAGGTAGAAGCATGAAGAGAACCCTGGCAAAGACAAGCAATAGATGGAAAGAAGCCATGACAAGGTGTGAGAGCCAATTAGCGAAGTCTTGTTACCTGTAAGGATGGCCATCCAAGGAAGAACCAGCTTTCACCCACTTTGTTAGCTGCAGCTCAGCATGTCCTGCTGGGGGTGAACAGTTACAAGGAGAAGGAGCTCAAGCTTTCACCCCAAGAGCCCTGCCCTGTCACCCCCTAGGCAATCACTGTGCAGGCATGGCTAGTGGGGGGACCTATGGCAATGAGTTCCCAGGACTAATTGCAATAGGGCCAGCCCTCTCGCAGCAATCCAGTGCATGTGTAGAAGTGTACCCTATCTAACCACGACTGTTATGGGTCTCAGTCAGGTGGAAAGATCCCCCTTGCACTTGGTGTTGAATAAACTCATATCATAGAATCATAACTGCCCAGGGGGGTTGTGGAGTCTCCTTCTCTGGAGACCTTTAAGACCTGCCTGGATGTGTCCCTGTGCGACTTGATCTAGGTGATCCTGCTGTGGCAGGGGGCTTGGACTGGATGATCTCTTGAGGTCCATTCCAATCCCTAATGATTCTATGATCCTATCTGCTTTATAAGTCTCTGTGGGTTATAGGGTTTGATCCCATAAGTCAGCAACACGATGACAGAGCCATGTGTGCTGATCTCGGGGACAGTTGCAACTGGAAATGCACATCTGGCCTTGCTATGGATGAACTTCAGGGCACAGAAGGGAAAGAAATGAGCTAGGAAAACCTTCTACTTGGGATGTTTCATGTTAAATGGCATTTCCTGCTCTTTTTTGCAGGTAGCTGCACGACCCCTGGGTGTTTCAGATACACCCCAAGGTGAGCAACCCCTTCTTGTACCTGCTCCAGCACCTTCTCAAGCACAGAGAGCCTGAGGAGCTGCGGTATGAGCTTGTTTTGGAGCTAATCATGTCAACACTTTGGTGAGGAAGACAACATGTCAGCAAAAGGCAGTATGTTATCAATCAGGCTGCTGTCGCTGGAAAATGCAGACGTCAGACAGGCCAGATCTCTGGGTCTTGAGCAAGAAACGTCAAGCTAATTTCTAGGCAAAAAGACTGATTCCAAGTTTAACTCCATGATGTTAATCAGGGAGCCCGAGACTCTGAGACGGCGCTGTTCTTTTGACTTGAGTCTGAGGGCAAAGCAATTAGGGACTAATTCTGTAAATGCTATTATTTTTGGAGTTGAGGCTGATTATTCACAGACCACTCAAGCCTTCTACTGCTGCCGTCAGAGTCCAGCTCTCCAGGGGTCTCTTGCTGCAGCTGTGACGGTCCAAGGACACACAGCCTGTCTAAGGAGAGGCACAGCCTCTTGCTTTGCCCCTACTTGCAAACCAAGTCTCTCTCTATCCTTTCACGTGGCTTCATGGAAAAACAGGTGGTCTTTGGCTTCAGAAGTTTAATCTCTGTGTTGACATTTAGTCTCTTGGTGGCCCTGGCTAAGTCTGTCGTTCTACTGTTTTGTGCTTTCTCACACAGACGATGACTCCTTTGTTAACAATATTAGCAGTAACCTTGGTCAGAGCCTTTAGATGACAGAAGGGCTTTAGGAGGTGCTGCCTGAGCACTAATAACAGCTATTATGTGTAAGAAAACAGCAGCACGCTGGAGACGGCCAACAGATTCAGTCAGATCATCGTGTTTGGCACAAAATACCTCCCCAGCTGCAGACAGAGCCATCAGGTACCAGGCTGATGCCTCCTGTAGGGGCTCCACAGACTGACCACACCAGTGGATTGTCAAAAGGCAGTTAAACAGCCCATAGTCCTGGAATGCCTGATATGTGGCACCACAGTGGAGAAGAGGACAATGGTGCTTTGCATGGGTTGAGCAGCTGAAGAGAAATTTGGGACATACAGAGACCACCACAGAGCTATTTGGGTCTATCTGACGTGGACAAATCTAGTGTAGATCTAGAGCCTTTAGTGTAGATGTGACGCTAGAAGACAAGATTGAGTGGGCATGGTAGCATTGGGTTGATGGACTTGATGATCATGGAGGTCCCTTCCAACCTTAATGATTCCAAGATTCTATGACAAGGGAGAAATCATAGAACCATTAGTGATCAGAAGGGACCTTGAAAGATCATCTAGTCCAAGATCCAAGGATCCCCTAGACCAAGTCACACAGGAACACATCCAGGCGGGTTTTAAATTTCTCTGGAGAAGGAGACTCCACAACAGAAGGAGAGCCCCTGGGAAGTCTGCTCCATCACCCTCACTGGGAACAAGTTCTCAATATTGATGTGGAACCTCCTATGTTCCAGCTTGTAACCATTGACCTTGTTTGGGCTTCCTCAGTGCTGGGGATTTTCTGTCATTTTTCAAAAGTGAAACCTCAACTAACATCAGACTGAAGCTGAGGAGGGTGACTGATGCAAGCAGGAATTCAGCAGTGTCACCAAAGTGCAAGGCCACGGCGCACCAGAGGGCAGTGACCAGCACCAGTAAGAGAGGGAGATGAAAATGTTCCCCAGCATCCTGTCCCATTGTTAACAGACAGCCCCTGCTAAATTCCAGACCTGCAGTGGCAGCACAGCAACAGACAGCTTTCCCTCTCTCTCTTTTTTTGGTACCAGATCTCGAAAGCCACAGTCATACCCCACAAAGCACCAATCCAGTATAAACTGGGAAATGAGACAGGAATGCTGCTGTGAATCCGTACCTGACCCGCAGCCAGTAGCTGCTGCTTGAAGGACTCTGCAGCGAGTAGCGCCGTGGGGAGCCCAGCGAGCTGCCACCCCAGCGCGTGGGAACCCTCTCCGGTGGCTGAGGATGGGCATGAACGTGGGTGGGAAGCAAGTGTGTGAGGCTGCCTGGATCAGCTGCTTCATTCAGACGTTTCCCCAGGAGCTGACACAGCCTAAGCCGAGGAGCTGGCAGGGTCTCTGCTTTACTGGGACAGCGGTAACATTCTTGGACTTAGAGACATTACAAAGCTTTACTTGGGGATAAATCCAATCAGATTGCATCCAAATGGTCCATCTATAAATTTTAGCTGCAGATGTATCTCATTTTCTTAATACCCAAGCTGCTTAGAAGCTTTGGCGTGTTTGTTTTCCTTTCACCCCTTGCGACGTAGGGATACACTGTCCCTATTTTACCGCTGGGGAAGTTACTCGCAGAGAGACCTAAGTGTGAGTATTCATGGCAGTCACTGAGTAGAACGGAATTCTGCATGGCTGGAAAACCCACCTGAGAAGCTGGGTAAGTAGCTCGGTGGTCAATGCCAGGAGAACCCACGCTAATTCACCGAGAGCAGGCTTAAGTGCATCTACTTGCACTCCCTGCAGGGTAGAAATGGTTTAAATGATTTCCACAAGATGATGCTGGGAGGCTGAAGCGGTCCCGGGAGCTGGTCTGTGCCCCCAAAGGTGGTGGTGGCTGAAGCCTGCTCCCTGAGTAGTGGGTAGGGGCTCACTGACCCTAGAGCATGGAATTACAAGATGAGAGCTGGATGTGGGGTGGAGGCACTGCAGTGCTTTAAAATCTCTGCTTTTTGCATTCTCCTGTGTTTTTCCCCTATAGCCACATAAAAAAGCATCCACCAGCCCAGACCAAGCCACCAAACCTTCCATCCCTTCCTGTCTCCCAATCAGTCAGTCAGACTCAGTGAATTCACTGCTTTCCTTCAGAGGCTTGAAAGACCTTGTGGGGAAGCAAAGGGCACAATGATAAATCAGAGCAGCAACACAAGCATGAGTGTGGCACCACAGCAGAGACCATTCTTTGGGTCCCAAGACATAATTAACTCCCTGAAGGACAGAAACCTGACAGGAAATCCAAAATGTCTTTGCAATCCACCAAACATTACAGGAATGAATGGCTGGCACCGGGCAAGGAATGTTGGCTGGAAGTGAAACTTTTCAGCTTGAGCTTTTCCTGGGCTGTGTTTATTTAGTATGTGGCTCGGAGGCACTTGCTGTTTCATATCTAGGAATGGAAGGAACACAGATAGCATTGCGCTGCAGGATGGAAGGGTTGCAGCTCCATCTGCTCTTACCTGGAGCTCAGTTCTGCGCCTGCACGGGGCCTTGGGTGGTGTTTCAAACTTTTGAAGTGTTTAACTACAAGGAAAGGATGAGGGAGCTGGGTCTCTTGAGCTCGGAGAAAAGGAGACTGAGGGGTGACCTTGTTAATGTCTATAAATATGTGAGGAGAGGATGGAGACAGGCTCTGCTCAATGTCATCTAGTGGCAGGAAAGGGGCAATGGGTGTGAGCTGGAAAAGAGGAGGTTCCACATCAGTATGAGAAGGAACTTCTTCCCAGTGAGGGTGACAGAGCACTGGAATGGGCTGCCCAGGGAGGTTGTGGAGTCTCCTTCTCTGGAGGTGTTTAAACCCACCTGGATGTGTTCCTGTGCGACTTGGTCTAGGTGATCCTGCTTTGGCAGAGAGATTGGACTAGATGATCTTTCGAGGTCCCTTCCAGTCCCTAATGTTCTGTGATTCTGTGTTGTGTCTAACAATTCAAAAGGTGTCTGTCTTGCATATCTTTGTCCTCAGACCACGATGGCCAAGGTGTGATTCCTGCTGGCTTTTTCAATGTTTCCCCAGATGAAACATAATTAAAACCCTAAAGAGTCCCACATCCCACTCTTTCTCCTGCCAAACCAAAAAACCCCACTGGAGATTCCCCAAGAAACTGCACCTGAGATTCAGTTTCCCCCAGGGACGTGATGGGGGGCAGGAAAGGCATATGTTGTGCGATGCCACGTCACCACTGCCAGAAGGTTCAGGTATGACATGGTTCATGCCCCATGAGAATTCGAATAGAACATCAGAGTCACTGCAGTGATGCTGCTTCACAAGAGCTACATGTTGGTCCCTTCCTCAAGAGCTCTGGCTTTGCCAAGCTTTGAACCGCAACCACCCTTTGTCTTGGGGTGACATTGCCCATTCTTTCCCCACTTAGATGTGATTGAGGGCATCACTCTTGGCCGGCTCATCTCTGCTGCTCGCTGGCCAGGCAAGACCAAAGCCCCCGGGGTAACCCCAGATGGCTCATGCCTGCTCTGTCCCAAAGCCACAGACCTGAAATAGCAAAGGGCTCAATTTTATGAGGCATTACGGAGCCCTCGGTGTTGAAACGCAGGTGATGGGTTTCCAATCAGATAAGGCGATGGGAATTCCAGATGACCCTGCCATCAGCTGCAGGAATTGCCATGCAGGGAATGTCAGGATTAGGTTTCACTCGGAGCCTGGTCACATTTATAATGTTTCAGTAAAAGAATAGGGAGTACTCTGACCCAGCTGGGAAATTTATGGCCTTGGTTGTGGCTCTGACAGGACTTTGGAGTGAGATATCATGGGCTTTGGGGGTGGAGGCTCATCTTAAACTGAAATTGGGGTGGGGGTAGGGGTGAGAAGCAGAGATAAAGCAGCTGTTGAAAAGCTTAACTGTGTGTCTCTGGCTAAAAGCAGCTCAAGAGAACGCGTTCACCAAGGTGTCCACTGTCTATAAAGCACCCATTAGTTGAAAAATATTCCAACTGGACTCTGAAGGACAGATCAAGTCCCACGTTGGGGGTTCCAGGAATTCCCCTGTGAACTGTGCAGACTGCAGTCTCCACAGAAGAAGGCAGAGCAGGAGTAGCTTAGTGGGAGGAGAGGTAGGTCCTGACAATGTGCAGCCCTCACAAGGCTCAAGTCTGGTGAATGTGCCACACAGCGACCTTCCACTCCATCAGCTGGGCTCACTCCGGGGTGGGACTAGGGGTGGGACTAGGGGATTTCTTGCACCTTTTGGATTCTCAACAGCATCTGTTACACAATCTAAAATGAACTCTTCAAGAAATGGAAGCTAAGCTTCGCCTAAGCCACGCACTGCGATTCGCTGGGACCTTCCTGACTAGTACTGAGAAAAAAGCCCTTCCTTAAGAGCAGAGAGTGAAAAGCAGGGTGTAGAGATTTACTGGACACTTACAAGTGTGATAACGTTCTGCAGCCTGGCTTGCTCTGCGATAAATCATTCTTTATTGCCCCAGAAAACCTGAGAGGTGATGACCAGAAGTACAATAATTTTTGGCTTTGTCTTTGGAAAACCAGACCCAAAAACCTTTCAGCTATGAATGGAAGGAAGTTTGAGAGCACACAACAATCTGAGGTAACCAGTCAAAACACTTGCTGTGGCTGTCCAACCCAAACCAAAAAATGCCTGGAAGTAAACAAAAGGTGTCTTTTCTGAGCCACTGAGAAGGTCTTTATCTCCCCTCACCCCCACTTTTGATCTTGAAGAATCTTTGGGGATTTTTTCCCACAGAAGGTACTGAGGTCAATCACAGAATCCCAGAACATTAGGGATTGGAAGGGACCTCGAAGGATCATCTAGTCCAATCCCCCTGACTTTAAATTCTTTTTTTACATTAAAAATTACGAATGTTTGGAGAAAAGCCAAGAGTTCTTCATTTGGTTTGTTTGAAAAATGTCAGCCAGCTGTACCCACGAAACTGGAAACCAGGTAAAACTTGCCCTGATCTAAGCTTTTTTGTTTTTTCAAACAGAACAGGCAACCAAGGTTCGTCAGAATGGTTTTTGAGTTTCCAACTGACTGTCCTTGTCTTGCTGGAGGCTGCTTTCAGTTTGGTAGGATGACTTAAAATCCTGAATCGTGTGGCGTGGAGTGTCCTTCTCTGGAGATGTTTAAAACCTGCCTGGACATATTCCTGTGCAACTGGATCTGAGGGACCCGGCTGTGGCAGGGGGATTGGACTGGGGGATCTTTTGAGGTCCCTTCCAATCGCTGATGTTCTCTGAGTCTGTGATTCTGCAATTGGGACCAAAAGCAAATTGAGATTGACTCAGAGACCTCTCCAGCTGAGTTGCACAGAAATGAGATTGAGGTTGTGATGAAGTAATTCCTCCTGTCATTGACATGATTGGGAATCAGGGCTTTCTCTCAACAGTCACCACCAAAACAATCTGACTCCTGGTGTTGTGTTTGTAAATAAACAGTGGTAGCCATTGTTTATCCTATTTTTAGTTCCTCTAAATCTTCCTACTGAGGAGAGGCTGATCAATGTATAGCATAGAACAGTAGTTCTTTCTCAAAATCTAGAGTAGCTTAAGCATCTTTCAAGTTCAGAGGAAGAAGAGATGGGTATGTCTACCCTTTCTTTTCACATAAGTAGCTTTTCCTGGGAGCAATCTTTTTCTGCTCCATGTTAACACCATCTCCAGCACCTGATTCACGATCCATGTGTAGGACATGCAGGTGTTAAGCAAGATGAATCAGGTAGACAAAAATGGCTGAATAATTGAATGAAAGCTGCAGAATCACAGAATGGCCAGGGTTGGAAGGGACCCTAAAGATCATCCAGTTCCAACCCTCCTGCAGAGGCAGAGACACCTTCACTAGAGCAGGTTCCTCAGGGCCCCAGCCAACTTGGCCTTCAACACTTCCAGGGATGGGGCAGCCACAACTTCCTTGGGTAACCTCTTCCAGCATCTCACCACCCTCCCAGGGAAGAATCTGTCCCTCATGTCCAACCTCATCTCCCCTGTTCAAGTCTGTAACCCTTTCCCCTTGTCCTCTCACCAAGAATGTTTAGTCTCAACTCACAGGTGTAACCGAATCAAACTTCTCTCAGCGCCCACAGTCTTGGAGTTAAAATTTGAGTAGCGAGCTGCTAGAGCCCCAACCTATTCCAGGACTCCTTGCTGGGCAGTTCACCTGCAGCGAGAAGCAGCAGTTGATGTTGTGGGCACCCAGCAAACCAAAATCAACACCGCCGCATCTGTTTTTTCAGGGCAATCTACACCTTTGCAGCAGCTTTCCTGGAACCCAAACCATCTCACACAGCACAGAGCACTGAACCGCTGCCAGGAACGACAAACACATCCCATTTTTCTTCCCTTATCTCCTGCCTTTTGCTAATATCACCTCTCAGCCCCTTCCGCTCACTTCCAGCAGCTACTATCAGCAGACAGCAAAGAAATCTTTCCCAACCAACATGTCTGCAGCTTTGGTGTGGGAAATTTTCTCGCTCGTGCTCGGCGCGCACATCGAGTGTGATTTACGTGAGTGGTGATACCGAGATTGATTACAGGAGCTTAATTAAGATCAGTCATGCAGCAGGTAAAATACCAGGGTGGACCATGACACAACTTCTTAGATCTCTGATTACGTCAGGTCCCTATAACACATCGCCACAGAAATCAAGTGGAACATTCCTTTGGCTAGTTGAATGGAGGTTCAACACTGGCTGAAAGCCGCAGGCTAGTATTGTCAAACAGTGATGCTCTTTGCTGAACAGCCTGTGTGTATTACAGTGAAAATGAAAACTCGGGAGGGAGAGACAGACCAGCTTGCCATAGGCTATTGATTTGGGTTGTATTTTTTCCATTACCATATGTGAGTGACATAAAAAACCCCAAGTTAATATGTTCTGTTGTATGAATCACAGAATCACAGGACATTGGGGATTGGAAGGGACCTCGAAAGATCATCCAGTCCAATTCCCCTGTCACAGCAGGATCATCTAGATCAAGTCACACAGGAACATGTCCAGGCAGGTTTTAAACCTCTCCAGAGAAGGAGACTCCACAAACCCCCTGGGCAGCCTGTTCCAGTGCTCTGTCACCCTCACTGGGAAGAAGTTCCTTCTGATATTCCTATGGAACCTCCCATGTTCCAGCTCATGCCCATTGCCCCTTGTCCTATCACTAGGTGACACTGAGAAGAGCCTGGCTCCATCCTCCTGACATCCACCCCTTCCAGTGCTCTGTCACACTCATAGTGAAGAATTTCCTTCTTGTATGGATGTGGAACCACCTGTATTTCAGCTGACACCCATTGCACCTTGTTCTATATCACTGGATGCCACTGAGCAGAGCCCTGTTCCATCCTCCTGACACCCACCCTTCACATATTTATCAACATGAATGGAGACACCCCTCAGTCTCCTTTTTTCCAAGCAAAAGAAACCCAACTCCTTCAGCCTTTGCTCATTGGGGAAACGTCTAAATAAATTGGAACGTTCCTGGGTAGCGTCTAGAAAGAAACGTAGATGACTACATCTTTTTTATTTAATCACCTATATTTCATATTCTGCGTGGAGGGAGGGAATCCACCATCAGCACTTTATTCAGTGTGCAAAATTAACTTGATAAATGCAGTCTGGAAGACAGTGCAGTTTTGAGCATGACAGGCTCCCAAGCTCGAGGCGAGCTATGAAGTCCATTCATGATTAATAGTAACTCATATGAATTAATACAAGATTTTTAATGCTTACAGATGCCATGGCGCTCAGGTGGGAATAAAAACATTTTAAAATAGTGTCCTCCTGGTGGAAACCCAGCTCAGTAATATTTGCTACAAACGTGGGAGTTGCCGAGGGAGAAGCCAATATTGCATTCCTCAGGTCTAGGGCAGAGAAAAGTGGAGGAGTTAAGATGAAGTACAGATTTGCTTCTAATCAAATCCAGAAGACCTGCCGTAAACCTTACTCTGAGAGATCTGATAAGTCTGCAGCACGAACATGACAGGCAGGCAAAATTGTGGATTTGATCATTTAAAAACCTGTGGATTCCTGGGGTTTTGGCTACGGGAACGGCTCTGAGAAAAGACACGCTGAAATCTGCCGAGGGCTGTTACCAGACCAACCTGCCAAAGGCTTCGTCTGCCTCAGTAATACAGAGAGCAGCTGGTCGAGCTAACTCCCAGTTAATTACCTCTTCATTTCTGCAATCACTCCATAGTTTGTTTAGGGCAAGGTGGACTGGAGCTCTCGGTGCCCAAATATTTCAATTTATTCTCTCGCTATAGAAAACAAGAAGTTGGAAAATAAAGACCTCATTATTGTACATATTTTTTCGTTTAATTTGTTAGGGGCGTATTACAGAATGGCTTTGTGATTTGGGTAATCATACACAAATGTTGGGCTCTGCCGCAGCGCGCTCAGATCAAATGCTCCGCTGGCTCAACCTGGCAGGCGGTGCTGGTGCGAGCCCAGCTCGCTGGGAGTGTGGAGGTGATTGATTAATTGCTCCCGTAAATCTCACAGAGCCAGATCCTGATGTCCTCTCGCGCTCAGAACGGGGTAGGACTTTCAGTGCCCAGGATACGTGTTTTATGTGAAAGCCACCACATGCACTCACTTGGCTGAGGGGGCAAGTAAAGACACGGCCATTTCATGGCATCCTTGTAGGACTGCTTCATGCAAGGGGGGTTTTCACATCCTTTGTCCCATCTACTTGATATAAATACCACATTGTAGATCTTGGGGTAACAGTTCAGTATGACAGTCAGCCCTAACTTGCACTGCTCAGTAAAATCCCTGTAGATTATCCCAAATAGTCGCTCTTTTTCTTCAACATTTTTTATACAATAGCAAATGACAATCTCCTACAGTGCCAGCCTTGTTTTAACTCTGTAGCACATCTAAAATCAGCACTGGAGGAATGTTTCAGTTGTAAAGTCAGGCTCTGAGAAGATTAGGAAGTGCTTGGATCCAGAATACCCAAGCAACCTTAAATTGGCCCCATCCTATAAAGCCTTTAAATATCCGATTGCTACAAGTTCATGCCCCTTCCAACTACTGTGAAAAAAGAGGCGAGACCTGCAAAAACTAGTCCATCTTGAGGCACAGCCTGGACTCATTCCCGCTGTACTTTCCATCCAAAGCTTTGAATGAAGTAGGGAGTTCTATGGAAAAAACACAGTGTGATCATGTAATTAACCTTCCCTTGTGTGGAACTACAGCAGCCCCTAGTAATGGCCAAGAGAAGATGGAAGAGGGTTCACATCCCCACTTTCTCAGAACCACAGAACATTAGGGATCGAAAGGGACCTCGAAAGAGCATCTAGTCCAATCCCCCTGCCAGAGCAGGATCATCTAGACCAAGTCACACAGAGGAACACATCCAGGTGGGTTTTAAACATCTCCAAGAGAAGGAGACGCCACAAACCACCCTGGGCAGCTTTGACAACTTGCTGTGTGAAATTAGCCCAACGTCCTCTCTGGAAAGACCTTGAAAGGTTGTTACTAATTTATTTTGTCTTAGTGATGAAGGGTGTCTTGTGAAGGAATACTGAAGAATCACTTGAAAGTCTGATACTTCATTGAGAACTTCTGTCTTTTACCCATTTTACTCCTTCACCAATAAATCTCTCATAAAAATCAAGCTGAAGCTCCTTCAAGAAAATGCATCTCAGTTCTTCAAAGGGTCTTGATGCCTCTTCCACAGGACTTTTCATCTTTTCTGTCTTAACTCAGATAATACACCAAGTGTATTATCTGTTCCAAGATTTGTACCCACTTGTCCAAAGACTCAGCTGCTTCTCCAGCCCCTGCCTTTTCCATCCTCTATTTTAGCTCTACATTTAAATCAAAGAAAAATAAATCAATAGAAACCCCCACACAAAAAACCCCGTTTGGATTGGACTAGATGATCTCTTGAGGTCCCTTCCAATCCCTAATGCTCTCTCTGTGTGTGATTCTGTGTGTGATTTGTCCTGATCAACCTCTTCGAACAGTGGTGGCGGGGAAGCCTTCCCTAGCCCTTCCAGAGCCTGACCTGACAGCTGTTTTCTGAAGGATTTACTGCAGTAGTCTGCCCAAGAGGCGATCCAGCTGGCTGAGTGTCCCAAGGGGCTGGATTACAGTGCCACAGACAGGAAAGACAACCCCGTGTGCTTGACATCAGCACGGAGGCAGAGGATGCCATGTAATGTGAAGTGTTCCACTGTCACACTCTTTAGGAAGCCAAGCAGGTCTTAATAAGAGAGAAGACTGTTTGATGCAGACATCTTCTCTGTGCTCTCTGTAATCTTCCTTCTCAGCTCCTCAAAGAGCACAAACACATGCAAAATGCAGCGAGATCCTTTTTAATGTAGCATCCAACTACAATCTCTGATAATTCCAGGCTACTGCTATGGAAGAAATGACCAAACCTTACTCAAGTTTTGTTGAGCTGTTTGTTTCCAGCTGACTTTCCTACTGCTGTACTTGCTTGGCCTGAAAGGGGTTTGGCTTCTGCAGCACGGGTCCGTTCAACATGGCCACGAGGAGTTTACGAGACCTCACAGGGAAGACCTCCTACAATCGGTGGTGAATGCTGTCGCTTCAGTAAGAAAACATCTTCTTAGCTTCAAGTAGGTATTGCGTCAGTGTCCCAGGAGAACGGTCTGCCCTTGGAAGGGTCTGCTTTCCTTGAGAGCTCTCCAGATCTTGACCAGTCTTTCACCCAATGGCTTTATGTGAGCACTGTGCCTATTCACTCCAATATCCTGTCAACATCTGAGGGTGTTTCCATCCAGAGCAGGGACGGTTCTTTCCAAAGCCAGAAGTTCTTTATGGAGAAAGCCTTACTCACTTCCCTCTGTTCACAAGTTATCCTTTTTTAAGGTCCATTGCTTAAGCCATCTAGAGTTCTAAATGTCAGAAGTCCAACTGGAGCTGCACGGCTCACAGATCTCTGTCGTTACTATTTTGTTCCAGTGACCAACCTCAACCCATCAAGTGGGTTGACCAGCTTCCAGTCGATTAAAGGTGTTCTCCAGAAGAACAGTCTAATTTGAAGTTGACAAAGGCATGGAAACTATATCTGCTTCCAATAAAGCTCCCTGCCTCCTTGCCAGGCACAGAAGAAAAAAGATCTGCCTTCAGACTCCTGGCCATGAACTCACTTCATGTTTTAGCATTGCCGTTCTCCTTGCTGTTTTGCTGCAGGATTGTGAAGGACTTACAGAATATCTGCTGCATGCAAAAGCAGCGTGTTCTTTGACTTATTTTCTCGTCCCCATCCCAGCAGAGCCACCTTAATGTGATCCAGGCTGCGAGCTGCCCTTCTTCTTTCATGCTAGTCCAGTAAACTCCAAAGGCTCAAACTGGAAAGCGCTTTGGGCAGAGGTGTTATTCTTTCCTCTGCAGACACCCCTAATAGCGTGTTGGCCTGGCTTTTGAGAAATGCTTTGGAAGAAGGTGACATGTTGAAGCTGGTTATTGCTTTCTGATGACAGTGCTGGAGGTGATGATGGCCCTGCAGTGCAGTGCATCATGCTGGATTCATTTAGCGTGTGTTGCGTACCCTGCGGTCTGTGATTCATTGCGGCACTGCAACGTGCTTTTTGGGATCACACTCCAGCAGTGACTTTCTGACATGCGGTTCAAATCCTCGTTGCTTCTCAGAGCACACTTTTATTGCAGTGAGTAGATCCATATATAGCTTCAGACTGCTGCAAATTTCCGAGGGCCACGTCCCAACCAGTATCGCTTTCCAATTTCATTCCCCTCAAGAAATTCTGTCAACAGCTTCTCCCAGTTCCATTAATCTCCTGTTTTACCATCTTAAAGCCTCCCATTCTCTCAGCTCCCTTAAAGATGTGACCAGTGCTTCTCCTTGAGTGCTGACAATTGCTTTCTCATTCTTACGTGGAGCCGCTCTCCCGGCTAAGAACCACATGCAGGTTTCAATAATACCCATTCATCAGTAATGCGCAGAGAGAGCCAGGTCTAGATTTCCACGCTGAGGTACTGATGTGTTTTACATACCTTTCCTTTCTCAAAAGGGATTTGCTGTCTCTGAACACTAAATATGAGAAGCATTTTTCAAATACTTTGACAGAATGCTTTTAACATATCAGCAGGGTTAATAAATCTTCTCTAGTCGTTCTTTTCACTTTTGTTCATGGTGAAGTATTGATCAGGAACAAGAAGGGATTGTGAGGACAGTTCTTGAGTGAAAGTGAGAAGAGCTGCTACCAGGATGCTGATAAAACCAGGTTTGATTGGAGCTGTGGGCCATTGGTCCCAAGGATTTTCTCCCAGCAGCAAGGAAAACCAGAAAGAGAATGTTCAACCACACCAGACCACCAACCTGTTGGAGCTGCATTAATCTCACATTTCACAGAATCACTGAANTATTGAACGGAGGGGCCCGGAACTGGACACAATGCTCCAGCTGTGGTCTCACTACAGCAGAGTAGAGGGGGAGAAGAACCTCTCTCAGTCTGCTAACCATCCACCTTCTGATCCACCCCAGGATGCTGTTGACCCTCTTGGCCACAGGAGCACATTGTTGGCTCATGGTCAAGGACCCCCAGGTCCCTTTAGGAGAAATCCCTCTGCCACAGGAGGATCACCTAGACCAAGTCACACAGGAACATACCCAGGCAGGTTTTAAACGTCTGAATCAGCTTCTCCATGGACAGATAGGTCGACGCCTGTGTTCCTGCATGTCTTGGTTGAAGGATAATTTGTGGATCCTGCAAAAGCTCATGATCACAGGTCATCCACAGGATGGTCCTCAGACCAGAACGAAACGGGGTTGTCACATACACAGACTCAAGCTCAGTCTTCTGAGGCTCAGCCAGTGCCATAGAGGATTATTCTGAACTGGCAAAGAAATGTTCCCATTGACCTCACTGCTTTTCCATTCCTCTAATTTCCATGAGTCTGTGATTTCTTTTGTTCCTGTCTTGCTTTTCACACGAAAATTCTTGTCTAGGTGCCGTTCGAAATGCTGGGGATACGCTGAGTGTTTGTCAGCCCTGGCAAGGAGGCAGGGCCGGTGCATGCGATGCACCAAGGGGAACAGAATGTCAGAGCGCAGTCATGGCGCTAGGAGAGCCGGCAGCCTTTGGAGTCGGGAGTCTATTTTTAGTGGCTAAAGATTGCTCCAAGGTTAAAGGAACATACAATTCTAGGGGAATATTTGCCCTCCCTGGAGGGAATCCAAGAGGATTGCAGCGTAGGAGGTCAGAGGAGCAAAGGGAGGGGAGGGCTATCTGTGACACAGCTGTTTTTGAAAACACAGAGCGGGGAGAAGAGGGCAGCCTGGATGCTAACCCCTCACACCGTGTCCCACCGAAGCATTTTGCAGAGTGGAACAAATGTACAGTCATATTTAAGGCTCCGGACCACCTACGTCTTAACAGATCCACAAATTGACGTTAATGAAGCCATTTACATTAAAAAAGAAACTGAAATTCAGCTGGAAAAATAGAAGCAAGGCTGACACACTGGCTCGCTTGTTCCAACCAGCTTTCCAAAGCAGTGTTTGATATGTTTGCTGGAGAAAGGAGCAGCAAGGACAAAGCTCTCCGAGGAAGATGAACCTCAGGCAATACTTTCCTCCAGCGTGTTCCTGACCCGCCACGGAAGGGCTTGGGTTGTACCAGTGACAAACACTTGCGCACAAGAAGGGAAGCAGCAGTTTGCTTTTCAGCAGGAAAAGCAGCACTTGGATCCTTTTGGAGACATTTAGTGGAGGTGAAAATTGCTGACACAGCAAGACCTATCCACTGTAAATTGGCGTCACCCAAACTGGAACACATGGGGTTGTTGGGTTTTTTTAAGGAGCACTTGCAAATTATTGACATGTTGGAGGGTTTTTCTTGGGTTTCCTTAGGTTAAACCACATTTTCTCGTTGGGAATATTGTCTTCACTCACTTCTTCAAAAGGAAGGGTAGCAGCTCAGCATCTAAAGTGGGGAAGGGCACAGGAGCCTATTTTGTCATTGTTTTCTCTTCTTGAAGATCCATGAGCGTTCTCCAAGGAGATGCAGGGTTGAGTGATGAAGCTGAACACACAAGAACAAGCCAGCATGTGTTGCCCAGCACAAGTCAAACCACTTTTCACGTGGGATAAACATGTGCTCAGCCATTTCTTTTCACCTGCCAGTCCACAGTTGCCACCACAAGCCTCGGATGTGCGCGTGAGCCTTTCAACAGTTGTCCTCCGTGTGTAAGGCTCGAGTAGAAAGCAAACATTGCTCATTTGAGGTCTATTTTTAATGGCTGTGTACAGATTGCTCTCTGGAGTTGCCATAAATATCCTGTTTGCTTTCTTTGTTTTCTCTTCCATTTAGCTCCCCTGGTACCAACCAGCCCATTCTTTCTAAAACCTTGTACCGTGTCCCTGCTGCTCCCATCGGAGGAGGGTGAAACCAGGGAAATAGATTTGCGGAGGGAGAGGTGTGTTTATTCAGCAATGAGTGACTTCTAAGAAGAGTTAAATCAATTCAGCACAAACTTCTCAGCAGCGAGCCCTCACCTTTGGACGGAGATCAAGAATGGAAGCTCTCAGACCAGAAGGAATTCGTGCAGGATGTAACGAGGACTCAAAAGCTACCTGCGTGGCTCTGGGGGGTGCCAGGACCAAACGAGCACCGGGTCACCCCGAACTGCCAGGCAACACACTGCCTGGCTCCCTCTCACACAGCTCCCAGTCGTGTAAGGCTTCGCTGAGAGCATGAAGCCCAAATCCAAGTCCCCACAAGGATTAATTTACGTGCCCGAGCGGGGAGCTGCGCGCAGGCGGCGGGGCTCTGCCCTCAAGTGCTTCAGTGTCTCCCACGTGTGCGCAAATCTGCAGTCAGGCACTCGAGTGCCTAGGGAGCATTTTCTTGTCGTGAAAGGCATGTGTGAGACCTGGCTCATTGACATGGACTCAGAGCCACCCCTCTTCCTGCTCTGGTCCACCTTTCTTTCCGCTGAGCGTCGGAAAAGCAGATCGCACTGGTTCAGCTGCTGCCTGCAGCATCTGAGCTGAGGTTTAGCTTCATCTCCTTTCTTCTCCCTTTTTTTTTCCTCATTTTTAAATTCTTAGCTACCTTATTCAGAAGCTCCTGAAACAGAGGAGCTCTCCTGGCGCAGAGAAGCATTTGCTAACTGGAGCAGAGGGGTTTGGGGATTTTATAAAGCAGACATGACATTTTTAGGACGGCGGTGCTGACCTTTCTTCCCATGCACATTCTCCAGGTTGACACGTGCAGACTCCAGGAATTCTGCTGACTATTGTCCCTCGTGCTTGGAGCTGCAGGCCCTGCCCACACCAGGGGGACTCCACATGAGCCTTACCAGCAAGCCAAGGAAATGCTTTCCAGCAGCTTCTCTTACCTCGTAAAACCTGGGGTGTCAAGTGTTGGTGCATATTGGGGAGCCTGCAGGCTCTGGAGATGCCTGATTGCTTGTGTTCTTCAACCACCACTGGCCCAAGTCCTTTGAAACTCCTCCCCATTGCTGTTTTGGCAGCAGCATCTTTCCCTCCTGGGTTGCTCCTCATCCTCTCATGATGAAACGTGCTGCTGGGGACCTGCAGGTGATGACGTGAGAAAGTGGATCAGTCCCAACCTCTTGTGATTATCAGAGAATCACAGAACATTAGGGATTGGAAGGGATCTCAAAAGATCATCCAGTCGAATCCCCCTGCCACAGCAGGATCACCTAGAACAAGTCACACAGGAACACATCCAGGTGGGTTTTAAACCTCTCCAGAGAAGGATACTCCACAACCTCCCTGGGCAGCCCCTTCCAGAGCTCCATCACCCTCACCAGGAAGAAGTTCCGCATCAAAAGGTTTTCTTGCAGCCCAGCCAGTCATCAAGTCTATGGCTTTTAGAATCATCTTCGGCTCAAGTGGCCCAGGCAGGAGGCAGGTGGTGTTTGCGCTAACCAAACCATCACAGCAGTACCTCTGGGTACCTGCTGCCAAAGACCTCAGCATTTCTGGGGTAAAGCCAGCAGTTGCAAGCAGAGGCAATAGCCAGAGTAAAGGCAGAACACAAAGTCATGGCCATGTTGGAGGTTTTGCTCCTCAAGGATTGATAGCACCTGCGTCCCCAGGGAAAGATCAAGGGGAACTGTAGATGTCTTTGTAGCGTTGCCTGCCGTATTAGGCAAAGGGACTCAGAGTCTGGCCTCTGCTCGCGGGGATCCCATTCCCCTTTGCCCAGCAGGAGCTGAGGTATGCTGAGTTAGGATGATATATTCTCTGGGCAGGTGGAGAAGGGAATAGTTTCTTCAGACAGAAGAGAAAGATCCACAAGTAATTAGAAAGATTCTTCTGTGTGGCAGCATACCGGTGTCTTTGGGTACCAGGAACGTGCACATTTACTATTTTACCTTGTCTGCAGGGGAATCTAGCAGGCTAATCTCGCTAGATTATCTGATGTTTGTGGATCCCTGTGGTAAAGACACGTATCTACACAACTATGCTCACCCAGGATGGAAAGGTAGTGAAGGGATGGCATTGCTTGAATATTTTCTGCATCTGCATGCAAGGAATGTCAAACCCCAGGTCCTGCCCAGCACAAAGTCTAGGTGTTAATGAGCTGCTTGGAGAGGGTGAAAGAGTGAGCAAGGAAGGAGGGGGGACAAGGGGAGGATTCTCAGGATGGTTTGACCTTGATGTTTTCTGCCTTCAGAGGCCAGTGACTCAGGCAAAGATTTCAGATATGACCTACTACATCTCCATCGGATACCCTGGTCCTCGGCCTGGCTGTCCCCAGCAAAGGAGGTGAAGAAACAGCTCCTAGAGTGGACGGTGGGAGATGCTGGTGCTCCTTGTGGGTGAGAACACTTGCTGCTTCAGAAACTCGATATTCTGAAGAGTGAATCATTAGGAATTGGAAGGGATGTCAAAAGATCATCTAGTCCACTCCCCCTGCCACAGCAGGATCACCTAGAAGTTCCCCTGATGGCTAGGGAAGATTGGAGGGAAGGACTGGGATGGTATGAGGATGGGCCAAACAGGAGCATTTCCAGCAGCCTACCAAACAGGATCTTGCCACCTGTGTGGCATCTGCACCACAACAGAAAATCTGCCTGCTCTGCAGTCCTCGTAAGGAAACCTGACAAATGGTCACACCATCCATCCATCTCGTGCGTAGGGGAAAGGTTCCCACCCCAGGCACTTTACCCCACCATTGACAGCCATCCCTGACAAACCCCAGGCACCCATGAGACCAAAAACCAAAGCTTCTGAGTTTTTGTCCTTGCTGTAGAAGGCTCCCAGTGAAACCTGGGCAGAGCGTGGTGTTTACGTGCTGTACGTGAGTAAAAATATCTCCCTGTGTTCCCCCAAAGCTCTGAGGAGTCAGCAGATGGACCGGAGTGGTTACACTCGTTAACATCACGTTCACTTCCATTGTGAAGCTCCTGGCTTGACATCAGAGGGCAATAAAACACCAAGTGCAGCACGATGGCTGTTATGATCAGGAAATTTGGGACATGTGTTGTTAGGGGGAACAAACAGGGCAGCAGAGGTGTCTGGCAGTGCCGTTGCCGCGTGCTCGTTGCCATTCGCTCCCCTCCACGTTCCTCTTGTGCCCTTTATCAGCTTCCTCCGACGCTGGGTGCAAACAAAGTCTGGCTCTTACCTGCGGGTCAGAGAGATGAGAGACAGTGTTAGGCAGGATATTCCCAGCATTTTCGATGCTTCCTCTTCGGAGCGCTGTGAACGTCTGACTGACACGGCCAAGCGAAAGTGCTGGGGGTTCCCGCGGGACCCGGGTGGCCGTAAAATTCACAAACATAATAATAACAAAGTCATAAATTCTGACCTATGGTACAGGCTGAGTCGAATAACAGCTCCCCAGCTGTGGAATATGTGCCCTTGCTGTGTGAAGGTGGCAGACCCGGGTGTAAAGTTCACCTCGTATTTGTCAGGTTGTGTAGAGCCAGGCCCATTTGATGATCTAAAAGCAGCCAAAAGCCCCAGCAGCAGGGCAGATGCCCAACAGTTTTTTTAGCCTGTTATGATTTACTGATTATTTTGTGAGGAGGAAAAGCTTAAAAAAACACACGATGAGGGACAGATAACGGAGCCAGGGCAACAAGTGGTGGAGATCCTGTCACAAAGGGTGGGTTTATCGCCTTCAAAACACCCAGGACCTTTTATCTTCAGACCTTTAACCAGTCCCTCAATATCTTCGGGGCATGAGGACTGGATGCAGCCCAAGAGGAGAGGTGCAACAGCCCGTGGCTGTTTCTCCTCCTTCCTGCAGTGATTTCTTTCTGGCCACAGAAATGCTGAAAGACAGTAGGAAAGCACCAAACCTCATGGAAAGGTGCAGAGATGAACCCAGAGAATGCTAGAGAAGTCTGACTGAACCACGAGTTCATTCAGATCCTTCTCAATAGAGTAAAAAGAGGTTGGTGCTGCACTGAAAACCCCCCAATATCCCTTGCCAGCCTCTGGGATAGGGTAAGGTGGGCAGGTAACAGAGAAATGCACACAGATGAGGTTGAGGAGAAAGCTCAATTAGAATCAGCCATTCTCCAGAGTGGGTTTTCAAGGGAAAATTGACTTGGAAGGTTTCTTCTTCATCCCCCCATCTCTTCTGTCAGACTGGGATCGTGTCCATCTCAAGCATCAGTGACAAGCGGGAGCAGACTGCTCGCCATCCGGAGAAGGAAGGACGAGATGATTTGTTTTTGTGTTTTTCTTTCCATGTCTGCTGCTTGGAAGGAAACATGTCTGCTTTTAGAGAACAATGCTGCCCAGGGCCGTGGGAGTGAGTTACTGACGTGTGCGAATCCTAACCCAGACCCCGTTCCCAGGCCAGCCCTCAGCAGTGCTCAGCTCTTCTCCAGCCCCTCACAAGAGGGTCAGATGCAAAATAAGGGGAGCTGGGGGCAATTGGGAAGTGCAGCCTCATCCTCTATTTACAGGGATGCAGTACCTGCTTTCCCTGAGCTGTTGTTGATGGGGATGCTGTGGGGCTTCTTGAATTCCCCTCCAAATCCTCAGTCTCCAACCCATGACCTACCCTATCACCGCTAATTCTTCCTCTCCTTCTTAGCCCAAATGTTTTCCCTTGACTTTTCTTACGGCAGTTTCTTCTCTCCCATCCACATGCAAATGGATAGCAACATGGGAATTGGACAGACACCAGGTGTCTTCCTCCTCTGGAAGCAGGAGCAGTTAAAGCAGATCTCCTCATCTTGAGACAATGTGACACTTCTGAAAGTTGTGGAACTCCTACCACACTTCCTTCATCTCTGTTAATCACGTCAATCGTCACATATCACCCTTCTCTAAAACCTGCCTTTGGGAGTAGAGAGGGCTCCATATATTGCTGCAGAGATGTTTAGCCCCTACCTAGTGCTCTTCAGACATCAGGCTTTGATGATGCAGCAATTTGGGCTGCAACCTGCTAACCTGGCTTGTGATGACTGCTGTGCTGTACCCCAGTGGGACAAATCAGCAGGTTAAGGATTCCCAGCCAGCTATCCAAATGGCCCTTCTGGCTACAAGCGCTTGGCTCACGTCAGGTATTGCTCAGGCAGGCTGTAATTTCCATCTGCATCTGAGCGACGCAGGTTTGGAAGCAGAAGGTGTCATAGAGTCAAATAGTATGAAATTGGAGGTATCGAGGTGAAGGGAACCAACAAGAACTGCAAAGATACCTTTGGCAGAGTTTAGGGCAGCTATCCATGATCTCCAGGAAAGCACTGAGTTGAGAAAATATGTTCCAGCAACAGGGACTAACCAGGTATTTTACAGCATTTATCATCACCTCGTAGGTTCCCAGCCAGCACATTGCGGTCCTTTGAGCCCAGCCGTGCTCAGAGGTGGGAAAGGCTGCAGATGGAGGTTGTCCTCTCTCCCAGCCAAATCAAGCCCTTTTGGGATCCCTTATGGCGATCCTTAAGGTCTGCAGCTCTCCTTTAGTATAAACTGTCGCGCTGGCACTTCAGGGAGCACTTAAACAAGGCGCCTTAACATACACCCCGTCTTCGCCCGGCGCACTCCTCCTGCCATCCGCCCGCCCGAGCCCGGCTATTGCGGCGTTGAATGGGACCTTAGTTTGAAGGATAAACACATCCATCACAAAGCTGTTTGGCGATCACCGGCGCTGGCACTCTCATCCCCTCCATGAAACCTCTTTTGAGGGCTCTCTGTCCGGAGACCGCATCTCTGCTCCAGTTTCCACTCCCCAACCTGCTTTTTTCCAGCGCTGCCCAAGCACAATCCCGCAGTCTACCAGGAACGGGAAGAGACACGAGAAAACAAGGACAACTTTAACCCTTGTTTTAAAGCTCTATTTCCCTCCTGCTTCGGTCTATTTAGCTTGGGCACAGTTCTGAAACAAAAGGTATAAAGGAGCCAAGTTGTTGGGGCAGGGGGAGGGAGGAAAGTTGGTTTGATTTTGGGAGCCTTGGAAGATCATTAAAATTTCATAACAGGCAGGGGGAAAAAAAAGAGATTGTTTGCTTATAAGGTCTCTAGTGTTTAAAGAGCTAGAGACACAACTGCCGAGCACTGTGTTCCAGTTTATCCTGTGGAATAGGAAGGAATGGCCCCAGACGCAATTACAAGTAAGTCGTGCAGCGAGAGAGGGGGGAAATCTCAGGAAATCTGATGTCTAAGGACTTTTTTCCCGCTGGAGTTTCATCAGGTTGTTTGTTTGTGCTGGTTTCTTCGCGCTCTGCCTCCGTCCTAACGTATCGGGTCCTCCGACGGGGAAACTGCAGGATGGGAAGAATTTTTGCTTCTGCAATTCGGTGCCGCTTAGAGCGAAACCAGGGAACAAGGGTGAAACGTGAAGCTTGTTTTGTGAGTTTAGGGAGCTGAAAGCCAGGGTGTGGGGTTTCACCAGTGGTTCTGCTGCTTATTGAGTTTTAAAGGGTTTTTTAGCCGCTGAACAAGCAACGTGAGAGGGATTTTTACAAAAGCAGGGAAATGATATCTCATTAATATTTCTACCTAGCAGGGGAAAAAAGAAGAAGGGAATAATAACATCAGTGGTTATAAAGCAGCAGGGAGATGATGATGAATGTTAGGCTGCAGAAGAGAACTATACAAAGCTGTATAGTTTTCAAGAAAGATCTGCTATTTCTGTTCTGCAGCTTCACTCCTTAAAAATACATTAAGGGGGAAAAGGAATTAAAAAGCTGAATAACAACGCTGGCAAAATATTTCTCTGAAACACTGAGCTCCTGATCTGCAAAACAAAATCGGTCGTAAATCACAGAGCACATTAACAGCCATGATGCAGAGACTGAACCTCATGAAACGCTCTTCTCAGTGCAAAACAACATCAACTGTGGGACAAATGCTCCTGCAGGTATTAGATGACCAGTAAAGGTGCAGCTATCGGTTCCATTCCAAAATCACAGCATAGTCCTGAAACAAGAAGTTAACAGAGTAAACCTTTCCCTACGTTACATCATAGCAGCTCGTGAAACTCAGGGACTTACTCACAGACTCACAGAACATGTTTCCCGTGGTGGAAGATTCACATCTTCATCTTCTATTTTGTTTTTTAAAAAAATCCTAGGAAAAAAATGAGCTGGCTTATAATTTCCAGCTGTTAAAATGACTGCTAGGTGAACACAAAGCAAACACATTGATTTCTTTCTAATGCACAATAATTGCTGTTTTTTTAATTAGTGCAGCACGTTATCCTTCCTCTGTGTGCAACTAATGTGCACACTTCATGCCCACAAGAGCAGATTTATAACTAAGGGAATTTTTAGAGCTATATGGCCACACTAAAAGCGAAGTCCTATTGTCTCTCGTGGGATCTGAGCTCCTGGGATCATTAAGCACATGAAGCTGGCCCTCTGTTTTGAGTTGTTGGTTCCACAAGGAGAATGAATTTTTTTCTATGAGGATGGAGTTTTCTCCTTATTTTTTCTCTCTCCTGGGAATAGATCAGCTTCCTTCCTTTTTAGCTTTCACCTACGTGAACACACAAGTACAACCCCAGGATTAAGCCTGTAGACTCGTGTATGTAAAAATCTCCTCGTTGTTTTAAGGACTTTCCCAGGCAAGAGACTGATCCCAGCCGTGTTGAGTCAATGAGTCATTGTGACCTGCTGCAAAGGGACTGGGCTCTGAATACTGGGCTCCTTACAAACTGGAGGCTGCACTGTAGTAAAAATATTCACTTTATCCTCCTGCAAACTCGGGAATAGTCGCCCATGGAATGGATAAGTTTGGTCTGATCATCACAGACTCACAGAACATTAGGGATTGGAAGGGACCTCGAAAGATCATCTAGTCCAGTCCTTGATAATGATATCTTCCTCCGTGTCATTTGGACTTATGATGGGCTTTGTGGCTAACACAGCACGTGCCAGCTTATTTCTCGCCCGTGTGCTGTACAGCACCGAGCTTTGGCTTAGTGTCTGCACAGAAAATCCTCAAGGGTTTTTGTTTCTAGCTAATTTGTTTCTATCACTTTTCAAAATACAAACACTTCTGTTACTCATGGAAATGTTCCTTCTGCACGCTGGTACTGAACGGAGCAGCCAGCCTTCTCGTCACCTTTATCAGAAAACAGAGAAGTCTCAGGCTTTACAGGAATTCTGGAGTCAAGGAAGGTTCAAGGTCGCTTCCTTTCTCTCCGGTTTTTACACTGCCGTTCCTCGCCGTTGCCCCGGCGCGTGCCTGTTCACAAAGCCCTCATTCGGAGCGGGGAGGAGGGTCTGAGAAGGGTTCACTTAGACTAAACACGGTATGGAAACAAGGACTATGTTGTCACATCGGGTTTGCTCAACACTCAGACTCTGACTGGGGTCTCCACGTCCTGCCGTCATGCAAATGAGAATGTTCTCGGTGGGAACATGTCACTCCCGTGAACGTTAAGTGCTGTCATGCAAGCCCCGTGGGAGCCCGCTGCAGCAGGGTCTCCTGATTTAAGAGCTATTACTGATGCTGCTATTATTACTTTACAGGGGTGCAGCAGGGATCCACAACCTCCGTTCTCAACCTTTTTACGTGGAAGGAAGCGAAGTGGCAAGGCTCCCGGCTAGACACATTTGTCGTCTCAGTATGTAGGCGTGAGCGGAGCAAGGTTCCTGTTATGGGGTTTCACTGGAATAAGGAACATCCCTCAGATGCTTTTCCAGGCAGAAAGCTCTGAAAATGTGAACTCCTGTTTAAATCCCCCAAAAGAGAATCAGTGGGTGCCCTTGTTTGCACGTGCTGTCACAGAACACACAGAATCACAGAACGTTAGGGATTGGGAGGGTTCGTCTGGTCCAATCCCCCACAGACCCCATTCATGAGCTCAGAAGGCTTCTGAGCTTTGCCAGCCCCGAGCTGTCTTAATGCTGCCTGCGCCAGGCTTGCTGACACTGCAGCACTACCCTCCCTGACCACCTCATCTGCACCTGATAATTCTCCAAGTTAGATGAGTCACCTCAGAAAGAAAAACATCACATGAAGAGATGGTTGAGGAACAAGCTTCTATGGAACGAGTGCAAAGTTAGACTCTATTTAATTCCTGTTTTTCCTGTGGGCTTATGCAGGCATCATCTACAGGCCCCCATGGGTAAAGAGCACAAAAGAGCATCAGAAGCATCAGGGGCAACATGTGGTGGACCTTTCCCAGCAGCATACCCAGTACCACTGACTTCCCAGTCGGCTCCCACCTCAGCACAGCAATCTTTGCTGGCTCAGGGATGCAGTTTGCAACCTCTCTGCTCCGATGCCTGCAAATAAAGACCTTTTCATCTCAGATGAACATGACCTCTGGCTGTAAGAAGCATATCATTCAGTGGCTCTGCTGAGGGCACACCAGCCCAGTGTTCAGCGCAGCATGGAAACGCGTTCTGCAGGCTTGGAGCCGCAGGTCTGTCCTTTCTCTTCCCTTTGCCCGTTGCACTTGATTCTGAGGCAGCCAGTCACGCGTTGTTCTTTCTGGAGGGTGGCAGCCCGGAAAATGCCAAAGGTCTGATTTATCTGTGGTTAAGAGAACGGTCCCCTCCTTTTTGTTACAGTACCTGCCAAACCCCTGAAACTCGCAGAAACCTCCCTCAGCACCGGCGCTGTTACTGCAGCCCCAGCCCCTCTGCGGAGGCTGCAGTCCCTTCTCCCACCTCTGCCTCAGCACAGCTGCTGCCTGCAGCGGGGGCAGGACAGGGGATAAACGAGATTGCAATAGGTTGGGGAGCAGATGCAGAAGCCAGTCTGCCAAACTGAGCAGAGAGGCAGCCTGCTCTTTCCTACTCCAGTGCAGCCCTTTCCTTCTGACAGTCTGCTCAAAGGACGTCCGCTGTGTGTAACCCAGCACATCGGGGAACTCACTGCAGGCTGGTGCTTTCTCTGGTTGGTATCGCAGTGGCTCGAAATGAAGATGTGGAAGGACAGTTCAGCTCAGATCTGTGACTCCACGCTGCATCTAAGTGTGGTAAAACGCCGACGAGCACTGCCGTAGGAGAGCCCTGCTCGTCCCGCCTGATCCTGAATGACACTGACACCCGCTGACTTTTCTGGGTAACAGATGCTTAGGGGGAAAGGAGAGAATTTGAATAAATGGTAGAAGGGAAAAAAAAGAGGCCGATTTGCAAAATGCATCCTTTAAATACAGGGCACTCTACATGTGTGGAAGGGATTGAATAAAACATGGACCAAATTCCCCCTGTGTGCAGATCCACTTGTCCTGACTTTGCAACCTGACTTTTGCCTTGATGGAGAATGAGAAGAAGGGGAAAGGACGAAACCTTCCCAGGCAGCAAAGCTCAAACCTCTGCTTTTCCAGCTCCATAAAGGAACAAGGATAGCTGGTGCACTGCAGAGAGTTTTGCCTTGGGCAGTTATCCCACCTGTACTTTTCCACTGCCTGCTAGACCCCCTCTGGGTGCTGCCTGGCCAAGGGCAGTGCAGAAGAGGACAGTGAAGGCAGCAGGACCCTCCTGCCTTCCCCACGCAGCAGTTGCACTACAAGGCAGCTGGTGGTTGTGTTGTGCTGTAGAGGAGACACCTTTCAGCCAGACAGCGGGCTGCCCACCGTAGGGCGTCTGTACCCGAACGCCTTCCCCTGCCCTTTACCTTAGTTAGCCCTTTGCAACAGGCTGCAATGGAATAGCATCCACAGAACACAAAATAACTCATGATGTGCCTCAAACTGTGAGAAAAGTGTATTCGATCTTCCCCAAACACAGACCTGCTCACTTCAAAGGGGGCAATATTTAGACAGTAATCAACATTGCCTTCTGCTCCCCTTCCTGGCCCAATGCACATATTTGCTCAGCCATGCTCTCTGCCCATCGAGAGAACCTGCCGTGACCCATGCACGGGGTGGGTCGAGCTGACACGTGGCTCTGAGCAGCACAGCCAGGCAATGCCTGAGTTCAAGGAACTGTCTCAATGGCTGAGATGCTATGGGGCTGCAAGCCCTGCCAGCCCAGGGCCAAGGATTTACTCCTGGCTCTTTTTATTTATAACCACCAAGCCTGGGCAGAGCTACTGCAGATCCAGGTTTCTGTGTTTTCCCCTGCACTCTCTAAATTAACACTTTCTTCCTTGTAAGAGACCAAAGAAACACCCTCCCTGCCTCAGGATGTCTACAAAAATCTGTGACTTGGTCCAGGTGATCCTGCTCTGGCGGGGAGATTGGACTAGATGATCTTTTGAGGTCCCTTCCTATCCCTAATGATTCTATGATTCTATGATCTGAGGGCTGGGTGTCAAGAGGAAGGGGCCAGTCTCTCTTCTGTGATGCGCAGTAATAGGACAAGAATTAATGGGGATAAACTTGAACACAGAAGGTTACACCTCAATGTGAGAAGAAACCTCTTTACTGTGAGGGTGATAGAGCCCTGGAACAGGCTGCCTACAGAGATTGTGGCATCTTCTGCTCTGACAACGTTCAAAACCAGCCTGGACACAGCCACGTGTGACCTGAGCTAGGGGATCCTGCTCTGGCAGGGGAGTTGGACTAGATGACCTCTAGAGGTCCCATCCAACCCCTCACGTTCTATGAATCTATGAAATAGGAGCCAACAACAAAATCACAGCCTCAAAGTGCAATTTATAGTTCCCAGGAGACTTAAGATATCCCTTCTTGCCATCTCTTTGCTGACTTCAACATCTTTGAATGACCAGCTGGGGAGAACCAAATGTCTTCAGTTCTCAGATGCTGTGATAAATATTTTAATAAAGAATCAGATTAAAACTGATGCTGCTCGTATTGATTTGTATTTTTTCCCTAGGTTGGCTTCTGTAGCTTCTTGTGCTGTTATTTATGAAACAACTTCATTAACTTGTTCCAAAAGCAGGCATTAGTTGTGCAGCAAATTTAAGTTTCACAGTCAATGGAAGTTTTGTGGCCTGGGAAAAAGTAAACATGAACTGACAAAGTCACTTATTCCTATTCTTGTTTTGGCCCAGCAAGAATTAACATCAGATGTGTAAATGGAGAAATTCCTTGAAGGAAATGCATCTCCTTTGTTAGTGATTGTTCGCTAGAAGCACCAGAGCCTCAGATGATGCAACAGCCAGACGTCTGCAGACTTTAAGAACAATTGTAATTTGTTTCCAGGAATAAGAGGAAATTTCTTTCTAATTCTCTTCCCACATCACTCATCCTCGCAGGGAAAGATGCGTTCCAAGGCATTTCAGCAGGCGCTAGCGCTACAGTTCTGCGCGGGTCACTCCACTCGACGGATAAGCTGGGATCTAGCACCAGTCGTAGGAAAAACTAAAGAGAAGGCATAAGAGAAAGGAGACAGGGTGATGAGAACGTGCCGCTCATCGTACTGAATCAGTCACAGGCTAAAGATGAAGACTGACTCTGATGAGATGCTAAATATCCATCTGGAAGTACCTGGCTGACTGATCAGGTACCATTTAGGTCAATGTCAAGTGATGTACTTGGGGCACAAGGGTCCTGGAAACCCTCTAAACTGATTCTGTCTCTGTGATATAAACTAGCTATGGTTGAGTGTATAAACTAGCAGCAATTATTGGATCAGTTAGGTACAGCTGTAATAGAGGATCCTCTAAAAGAGATTACCCTGTAAACAGATGCCATTTGTAGCTCTCGGAAAGCAAAGGGAGTGTTAGGAATTACTAGGAAAGACATGAAGAACACACACACACACACACAAACTATATATATAACTAATAAATATATAACTAATAAATGTATATAACACTAATATATATAACTAATAAATAAATATATAACTAATAAAAAGTTATGTTCTTTTATAAACCTTTGGTTCATGTCCACATGAAATACCTGAAAACTTGCAGCTCCTAAAGGAACTGGTCAAACTGGAACCAGCTTAGAGAAGGATGCCAAGGATAAGGAATGTCTTAGAAAGGCTCCAGTGTAAGAATGGTTAAATGGACTAGGTTTCTTCAGCCAGAAAAGGGATGACTGAGAGGATATGATGGAGTCCTCAGGAATTGTGAATGACAAGGAGAGAACAACAAGCAGCTGTTCATTGTTTTTCCTTCTGGTGCAAATCTCAGAAGCATGATATGAAGCTGGTGACTGGCAGTCTAAACCAAGTAGGAGCAATGCCTTTTGACACCATGCTTAGTCATCTCACCCTTTGCCACAGGATACTGGGAGTGCTCAAAGTTTGCTAGATACTTTCATAAAGGAAAAACTCATTGAAGTTTTTTTAAATCCATCTGGGTTTAGTATTAAAGAGAAAGACGCCACGTCTGGTTCAGAGAGAGCCTGAGCCAGAGACTGCTGTAGGTTGGGCAAGTATTTTGGGAGAAGTATCGCTGTGGAATTGACCTACATTTGTGCTCTTTCTGGGCTCTTGCTACTGCTGCAGATAGGAAGTTGTTTGGCATGGGCTTCCCGTCTGACCTGCTAAAGCTCTTTGTGTCTTCTTCTTATGAGCCCAGACTTCCAAATGATCAGTAATTCCAGACAAATGCATTCCGTATGTTCTCTCTTAAATCTAATAATAATGTTAACTATTAAGTCAGGTGATGACATGCCAACACATGGCCATCTCAGGCTTTGGGCTTCTCCATTCCCAGTTTCTAGTTTCCTTTGCAGTGGTCTAATATAACCCAGAGCAACCCACAGATGTTGTAGGGGCTGGGAATGGCTGGACATCAACTCCCCCTACCAGTCTTGATACCATGTACCTGTGGCAGAGCAACCAAGAGCATCTAGACAATGCACTGTGGGACACCCACAAGGTTGATGTAGTGTCTAGGGTCACTTTGACTTTACATGTAAATATGACAGGAGCAAAGGTTGGATCTGTCCTGTCCTGAGAAGTGCTCAGTTCTTCTATTACTAAACAACTCCGATGTGCTGATACAGCACTTGTTGCTCAGAGCATTTCAGCAGGGATGAAAACTAGTTTAAAAACATCACTTTTTGGCTTTAGACTAGCAGATGAAATCTGTGAGGGGTATTGACACTCTTGTGACCAGCTACTCCAAATCTAATTGCTTGGACAGGAAGATTAAAACGGGGTTTGGGCAAATCATAGCATCGTAGAATGATGAGGTATTGGAAGGGACCTCGACAGATCATCTAGTCCAGTCCCCCTGCCACGACAAAATCTGTCTGTATTTTAGTGAAGCGTTTGATAGACTCGTAAAATCTTATTCAAAAGGTTGACTCAATCTGGCCTGGATGTAAGTACTTGCCTGTGGTCTCTGCATTGGCTGAAACACCATAAACTACGACAAATCTTGACATGCCAGGTCTGAGGAGATGAAGGAGGGTCTGGCTGGAGAGGAAAATGAGTTAATCCTACCTTCATTTTCTTCCTTAATAGATTGGAAGACGCAGCAGACAAAATGCTCATTGAGTCTGCAAATGGACTTGAGACGCTTGTGAAAATCAGCGGAATTCAACTCTTGGCAAGCCCTCAATAACCCAGACTGAGCCATCTCCAGCAGGAAGCACCTACACGCATGTAGGGGTACACGCGTGTATCTCCAGCAGGAGGCACATAGGGGCAACTATGTGACTATCAGTGGGGCGGCAACCTGTCACTTCTCTCCATATATAGATTAAGCTGAATTAACCAGAGAAACAAGGTTTTTTGAGGTGTGGTAGTGGTGGTCATTTAATTTCTTGAACGCTGTTCCATTCAGGGAACCTCAGCAAGAACAACAATACAGAAAGAGCTCAGAATGGGGAGAAAAAGGAGAAGGAAAAAGAAAGTAATAAAAGTTATGAAGAGCCAAAGGGGACTGACTTACGAGAAAAGATTAAATGGTCTAACTATGTGTTAAGTTGGCCAACTTTTGACTAAGAGAGGATATGGTGACTGTCTGCCTGTATATGAGGGCTGAAAACCCACTGGGAAAGGAAAGATATGGTTTGATTGGCGTAAGAAGAAATGTAAGAGAAATCAGACTAAATTAAACACAGGAAAATGTTGAGTAACAGGAGTTCTTCCTAATGGTTAACTGGATGGGAGTTTGCAAAACTTGTATAAATCAGTCTGGACAAAACATGAAGGAGATGTGAGAATCTGGTTGGATCCCAGTTATTAAAGATACTGGCTTCTAATGCTTCCTGAGAACAATCGACAGTAAACTCAGTGGAGAGGCTTTGGCTCTCTCTGTTTTCTGGTGCAAGAGACCTATGATTTTAGAAAGTTCTGCCAATGGTCTCATTATTGAAAACATAGTGAATGTATCCAAAGAGCTCTCAGTCACACACGATCGTGGGATTCTGAGAGCTTATGGCTGCATCCTCCCTCTTTCCAAGGTTTCAGAATATTTCTCAACAAACTGTGCCAGGATGCACCACTGATGTGCTGGAGTTGGGAGAAGACCAGTGGTGTGATAAAAGAGGAAAGAGGCATCGTCCACATTCCCAGCACAAACATCAGGTGATGCAGGGATAAGCTGATCCAGGTCCAGGTTTCTTGAAGTGGTTTTTGACCAGAATTCCCAAGGTAGACACCAATTCCCGTGTTGTCTTTGTGGTAGACCCAAACCACAGGAGGAATCTATATGTACTGGGGTTTGCCCAGGTGACTGTATGGCCTAGCTCTCTTACTGGAAGGAATTTAAAGCTGGCAGGAAACGACACGAAATGGACTTCCTACCTGGCACTGGGACCCATGTTCCTCCTACAAAACCATTTCCATTACAGGAGTAAGAGAGGAAGTACCTCTAGACCACAGCTTGACCATCACAGAATCACAGAACATTTGGGACTAGAAGGGACCTCAAAAGATCATCCAGTCCAATCCCCCTCTCACAGCAGGATCACCTAGACCAAGTCACACAAGAAAATATCCAGGTGGGTTTTAAACATCTCCAGTGAAGGAGACTTCACAACCTCCCTGGGCAGCCCCTTCTTCTGTCATTCTCACCATGAAGAAGTTCCTTCTTGTATTGATGGGGAACCTCCTGTGTTCCAGCTCACACCCATTGCCCCTTGTCCTATCATTAGATGCCACTGAGCAGAGCCAGGCTCCATCCTCCTGACACCCACCCTTCACATATTTATAAATACAAATGAGGTCACCTCTCAGTCCCCTCTTCTCCAAGCTCAAGAGACCCAGCTCCCTCAGCCTTTCCTCAGCAGGAAGATGTTCCAACTCCCTTCATCACCTTTGTAGCTCTGCGCTGGACGGTCTCAAGCAGTTCTGTGTCCTTCTGGAACTGAGTAGCCCAGAACTGGACACACTATTCCAGATGTGGTCTCACCAGGGCAGAGTAGAGGGCAGGGAGAACCATGCTGAGTGTAAGATGTCTCACTGACATTCCTTGAGGGTTTGTTTTCCAACAAGAGCGACTGAGCAGGTTGAAGGAGAGGCAATCAACAAACCTGATGCATTACAATTCAATTTTGGCCATAAACAAGTAAAAGAAGCTTCTTGGCACTGAGATGCTGGATGAAAAAAAGAAGACTATATATATATATATATATGATTCTAAAAATCATAGAATCATCATGGCTGCAAAGTACCTCCAGGATCACCAAGTCCAACCCTCAGCCCAACACTTCCCTAACCTCTAGATCATGGCCTCAAGTGATCTACCTACTTGTTTTTTAAACACCTCCAGGTGTTTAATACATGAAGTCTTGGAGGTCCTTCAGGCACCAGGACCTGTTTCTTTCTAATGTCTGCAATATCGAGATTTTTTGAGAGCCTTGATTTCCCAAATCACTGCTTGTTTCTGCAAACCATCTCTTTGCTCTTAAATGACCTGATTTTTCAAAAAGCCTTTGAAGACTGAGGACTTCCACCAGAGCTTAAGCAAGGAAAGAGGAAGCACTCGGCACCTTTTTGAATCACCGCATCATTTGTGTCCCTTCGTTACCACCTTCCGAAGGCTCCGAGCCTGAGGCAGGTCTTTATTGAACCCCTAGATCGCCGCGAGCCAACCAGATCCTCATAGGTAGCTGGCACCCAGTCAATAATATGGGTTGCATCAAGAGTGGAGATTTTCATCTTTCAAAGGATGTTATGATTTTTGGAATCCCAAACAGGGCCGCATTTATGCGCAGCCCCACGCTGTGTGCTGCATTATCCACTTACAAAAATAAGCTGTAAACACTTCTGATGAAAGGGCTGGACACTTTGTTTACACCCTGAGAACGGGCTTTTGTTTCAATGCCCAGTTTCACTTTGGTATTTAACCTTTCCCCCTCTATTTTAGATGTATTCTGTCATTTCATTCCAGCTCGCTATTTATTTATCTTTGTGCGGGGTTAAAAAAGAGAGGGGGGATTAAAAAAAAGGGGAAATCATATTTTTAAGGAAAAGGAGAAGCAAATATGTTCACAAAAAAAGTGTTCACTCAGCTCTTAGCGCAACGCCTGTAGTGTTTTGGTTGGGGTCTTTGCTGATTTCCATTGGCAAGGAAGGAGCCTTAGCTAAAAGGAAAATGAAAAAAACCCTTTAACCAGTCTAAATATTAATTAAATTTTAATTAGCTCCTGTTTGCATAGTGCTTTGAAGATGTGAAAGCAGGTTTCTGTTAAATCCTCGTGCGTACCAAGGCCTCCAGCGGCCACTTCTAGAGTGGTTTTTGGTGTTAGAAAGAGCCCTGATGAGGAAAGGCTGAGGGAGCTGGGTCTCTTGAGATTGGAGGAGACTGAGAGGTGACCTCATTCATGTCTATAAATATGTGTCATTCATGTCAGGAGGATGGAGTCAGGCTCTGCTCAGTGGCATCTAATGATAGGACAAGGGGCAATGGGTGTGAGCTGGAACACGGGAAGTTCCACATCAATACAAGAAGGAACTTCTTCATGATGAGGATGACAGCACTGGAAAGGGCTGCCCAGGTGGCTTGTGGAGTCTCCTTCTCTGGAGACGTTTAAAACCCGCCTGGATGTGTTCCTGTGCATCTTGGTGTAGGTGACCCTGCTGTGGTGGGGGGATTGGACTAGATGATCTTTCAAGGTCCCTTCCAATCCCTAATGCTCATTGATTCTGTGATTCCATGATCCAGCATGGAACCAGGGCTTACTGCAGCAAGAAGAGGTCTAATGTCTGAGGTTGTGATGGCAACGCAAAAGAAACACACGTCTTGGCAGCTCCATAAAAGCAAGGTTTTTCATAGATATTTTTTTAATGCTGGAATCCACCCTGGCTGCCTGGGGCTTTCCCACAAATTAAACCTTGCCTCAAGGCCAATGCTGTGCCAGAAGAAGTGAGAGCAGCCACCATCTCTCTCACTGAATGGCCCAAATCATCCCAGAAAGGATGAGGTTTTCACCTTAAGGTTCAGTTTGTCAGACACCTCATGCAACCAAGCCCATCCTAAAGACATAAAAAATAGGGTAAAGAGTGAATTTTTGGCGTATTTAGTGCTCTTGGCCCTCAGAGCAACCACACCGAAGACCTTCCTTCAAGGATGGCCTGCGCAGAGAAGGCGGCATGTTAGTGTTGGTCAGAAATATGGGCAAAACGATTTCCTCACTCCAGGAAGCCCAGTTTTTAATGGATTTTATTGTTCTTTGTAAGCACTGTGGCTGAAGAACATGTTAAAGGAGAGCTTTGAAGCAAGGAAATAAGCTGGATGGATATTTATGGTAGGCTGTCCTCCCAGCTCTGAGGAACAGACTGTGAGAAAGAGCATGAAAGAGTGGGGGGATGGATAGTGCTGTTGAGAGTGGATGGCTGTAGGGATGGACACAAGAGTGCATGGAAAGGGAGAAGCAGTTCCTGGAGCTGAATGGGATAGAGAAGGAGAATCAAATCAAGTCCAATTTCTAGAGTTTCCACAGAGATCTGAGAATTGTCTGATCCCTTAGATCCAGTCACACAGAAACATGGTCAGGAAGGTTTTAAGCATCTTCAGTGAAGGAGACTCCAAAACCTCCCTGGGCAGCCCCTTCCAGGGCTCTGTCACCCTCACCAGGAAGAAGTTCCATCTCATATTGATGTGGAACCTCCTATGTTTCAGCTTACATCCTTTGCTGCTTGTCCTATCACTGGATGCCACTGAGCAGAGCCTGACTCCATCTTCCTGACACCCACCCTTCACATAATTATCAGCATTAATGAGGTCACCCCTCAGTCTCCTCTTCTCCAACTCAAGAGACCCAGCTCCCTCAGCCTTTCCTCATCGGGGAGATGCTCCACTCCCTTCATCATCTCTGTGACTCTGCACTGGACTCTCTCCAGCAGCTCTGTGTCCTTCTTAAACTGAGGGGCACAGAACTGGACACACTATTCCAGATGTGGTCTCACAAGGGCAGAGTAGAGGAGGAAGAGAACTTCTCTCGATCTGCATTTGGAAGCTCTGGCTTCCTTGTCTCTCAGACCTTTAGACTGCCCAGGCACAATTAAACAGTAAAAAATGTCGCAGGATTCACAGAGAGAGAGAATAATGCTGAAGTCTGTTCCTCATTGTTTTTTATATTTCATACGGGATGCAAAGCCTTCTGCTCCACAGTAATTGCAGATGTTAGACTGAGGCTGTAATAACGTCGCTGGCACACACCCCGCTGCTTTACCGCAAGAAGCTTCCCAGTAGCATTAAAAAGACAACAGAAACAATAGTTTCAACACATTCGTATGGGCTAGGATTTGGGAAGCACTCAGGCTGCTGAAGCATCATGTAAACTTCTGCTGGTGCACGCAGGAATGTTCTCTCACGCCGATGTTTAAGAGATGACGATCCCATAGTCTCTCTACTCACAGTATTACCAAGGTTGGAAGAGACCTCATAGATCATCAAGTCCAATGCAGCCTCTGAAACCTGCGGGCAAGTTTTGCCCTCCTATGGGCTAAAAAACTATTTAATTGGTGCCTAATAAATACCAGGAAAATGTGCTTTTTGATTTTTTCCACGTATTTTACCATTTGTGCTTCCTGCCTGACGCTGCTGCTTCCAATCTGCTGGGCTGACCGCCGTCCTTGAGAGGGCTTTTTGGAGCTGCCCGGGCTTTGAGCCGCCCTGTGAGTGTAGGTGGCACATGGAGCCAATCCTGTCTCAGATGAACCCTTCCAAGCTCTGGGGATGCTCTTATCAGACCAGTTCATGTGCGAGGGCAGAGCAGGCGCGCATCGTGCTGCCTTCAAAGTACCGTGTCTTTGTCACAGATGTTTTGCGTAAATAGATGGTGTCACACAGGCTGATTGAACCAATACATCTGCATCAACTTGCAGTTCCTGAGTGTGTGTTCCAGAGGATATCTTCTGCTCCCACTGTACCCTTTGAAATTGTGGATATAAACAAATAATCATAACAAACCACCGTGTTTTTCCCCAGGTTAACTTTTCATCTTTATCTAACGATAACAGTAGCTGCTCTGGTTGTGGTGGAGGAAAACAACACGCAGATAGTGCGGATAAAGCCATTTCAGCACGAGGTTATCCAGTCTGGTTGGACTGGAAACCACAGGAGCAGAGCTCAGCTCCAGTGTCATCAGATCCCCAACCTGGAATGTTCTCCCACTACAATTTAGGTTTTCCAGCCCTTCCTTTCTAATCCAAGGTTCGTACAGAGAAGCCGCCTTCTCTTCCCATCCATTGTTGCCTAGTTGTGTGTTTGGTGCCGTAGGGTGAGATTAGGAAATTTCAATTCGCAAAAAGGGCCTGGGGGCTGTGGCTTCTGGTTGTGTTCATGTGGCAAGGAGGTCACTTCTCCACTGATACTTGCTGAAAGCCCTGAGGTCCGTGGTGTGCCAGGAATAATATCACGTCGTGTATCTGCTGTGTGCGTCTGGATGTCTTCAGAGCCCGTGTCTGGTGTGTGTGTGTTTAACAATGACATTAGCAGTGTGAGAGCGAGACTGGGAGCTGGGAGATTTGGGACTTTATGACTACTAGGGGAAAAAAAGTCCCATAGATAATGTTCACAGTTTTCTATTCAAATTAATAGCGAGTAAACCGATGAGTAACATGTGGTTAGAAAATTCTTTGCCTAGAGGACAGACTCCCATTAGGTTTTAAAGATCACATTGTCCTCTGGCTGCCTGCTTGTCACAGAATCATGGAATCATAGAATCATAGAATCATTAGGGATTGGAAGGGACCAATCATCTAGTTCAATCCTCCTGCCACAGAAGGATCACCTAGACCAAGTCACACAGGAACACATCCAGGCAGGTTTGTGCCTCACTTCCTGGGCTTACATCACACTCCAAGCACTCAGTGGACTGGTGTCAGTGTGTCAACCTGTATCTGTGCCATCTGTAGGTGCAGAGATACACTGGTCCCCCCAAACTCAACACGAGAAGGATGGGTTGGAACGTGTCCAGAGGAGGGCCACTAAAATGATCAGGGGGACGGAGCATCTCTCATATGAGGTTGGACTAGATGACCTTTAGAGGTCCCTTCCAGCCTAGAACATTCTATGATCCTATAATTCTATGAATTTGTCCCAATTATACTGATCAGATCTATATTTATATTGTTTTTGGTCTGCTTTTGAGAGGAGCCCTGTGCCCTGACACTGCAGCCACAGTTCTGTTGATGAGTACCAGGGAGAAGCATGAATGAACCCAGGACACAGTGCAGCAGGGTACAAACACCCTCAATAAAAGCAGTCTTAACATTACCTCAGGCTCCCACATGTCTTTGGTGCCAGGTATTGCCCAGAGTCCATTTTACAAAAGGATAAAAATCCTGGAATCAGAGGAGACAGGTTTAAAGTACTAATAGAAGTTCTGAGCATCATCCTCCCACAGGTCTTTCTTAGGTGGTTTACAGGGCCACCATCAGAGGCAGCATCTGAGCACCTCGCATATAAAACTAATAGCAACGTAATGCTATTAATGAGCAAATAATTTAGGAAAGAATGAGGGGAAAATTGTGTCTTCCCACAGTCCAAAAATGTATTTTATGGGTAGTTGGAATATTTCTGCCTTGGCGTTTCGTCTTGGCTTCTCTTCAACCCCCAAGTTTTACAGAAACGTATCTCAGTATCACTATGACCTTCCAAAGACATCAGTCTGGCTAGGAAATCCAGAGAATTTCTGGCATCGGAGGGCACTGACTCACTCATTGTTCCTGTTCATTGTCAGTTCAGGAATTTCCTCTGGTTTGGTTGGAAGGAAAAAATCCAGCCAATGGCAGTTGTTGGTATTTTGCTGCTGTTTGCCAGGAGCCTAAACCCCAAAATATTTTCTCTTCTCAACAGCATCGTGTTTCTGATTAATCGGGGTCAACTCTTCTTTCTCTCGCCTGACCTCTGGTAGTGACCCCAATGTTCCTTTTCATTTCCTTGATCTATTTGTTACGTTTCCAGCCAGCTCTCTGGAGCGCTGAAGATTGAAAGTAATTTCCAAGCACCTTCAGCTGCATTCTGGTTCCAGTTAAACTGGTCAGAATCAAGACTCACTCTGCAGTAATCGCTGGGCAAAATGGACGTGGGAGCCAAACCACAGTTTATAACATTAGGGATTATGTCTTTCAAGGGGAAAAAAAGGCTCCCACATAATCTCTACATTTGCCTTGTTTTACTAGTCCAGGTCTCTCCATCTTCCTCAGCAGAATGTTCTCTTCGTGAAGGTGCTTGGTCAGGAGATACCAAGGCTGGGGAGGAGCAGAAGGGAGGTGCTTAGTAGATCAAGAGAGGTTGTCCTCCCACTCTACTCTGCCCTGATGAGACTGCATCAGGAATATTTTGTCCAGTTCTGGGCCCCTCAGTTCCAGAAGGACACAGAGCTGCTGGAGAGAGTCCAGTGCAGAGCCACAGAGATGATGAAGCGAGTGGAACATCTCCCTGCTGAGGAAAGGCTGAGGGAGCTGGGTCTCTTGGGCTTGGAGAAGAGGAGACTGAAGGGTGACCCCATTAAAGTTGATAAATATGTGAGGGGTGGGTTTCAGGAGGATGGAGCCAGGCTCTTATCAGTGGACAAGGGACAACAGGTGCCAGCTGGAACTCTTATGTAGAGATTCCACATCAATATGAGAAGGAACTTCTTCACAGTGAGGGTGACAGAGCACTGGAATGGACTGCCATGGGGCGTTGTGGAGTCTTCTTCTCTGGAGAGGTTTAAGACCTGCTTGGATGTGTTTCTGTGCCACTTGATCTTGGTGATCTAGGTGCTGTGGCAGTGGGATTGGGCTGAATGATCTTTCAAGGTCCCTTCCAGTCCCTAATGTTCTGTGATTCTGTGACTCTGTGAAGACAGGAGAATTTCTGCGTTGGATGAAGCACAGTCATGGGATCCTAGATCTTCTCCTGCATCTCTGGTGATTCTGCTCAGCTTCATCCTCACAAATCCCAGGCTGGCAACAAGGGCTATGTTTCCTTCTGGGGGAAGGAACGTAGATGGTCTTATTCTCACCAAGCAAAGAAAGACAGCAGGGGAATGATTAACATCTTCACCTATTAAAAACGTGTTTCAGGCTTGATATCACCCTACGTCAAATGAACCTTGCCTTGTCCTAGGGATCAGTTCTGATCAATGTCTGCTTTTTCAGTAGGTTTGCATCTGGGAGGTATGAACTGCATCAGAGATGAGCTCAAGCTGTGCAGTTCGAAGAGGCTGGCTGGGCCTGAGCTTTTGGGGCTGTGCTCAGGACCTCAGGAGTCAGATGCTGCTCAGCAGGGTGTGTGGGAGCTAGCTTTGGAACACAGGGTTTCTGCACAGGGAGGCCCAGATGATGGATTTGAACTTGAAAATGTAACCATAATGTATTTACACCATGATGTATAGAATAGTGAGTGTGTGTGTGTGTTTGTGAAGGAATGCTGGGAGGGGGTTCATGAAATGAGACGTGATTTATGTTGGCTGCACCGAGGATCTAGCCTCCTTTTATTCCATCTGAAGACCCGTCTGGGAATTTCATCATAGTAGGAAAACACTGAGGTGAAAGGCATCCTTGCTGTAGGTGATCTAACCCCAATCCATCTCGGTAGCATCGGAGAGCAGGTTACCACAAGAACAGTTCTAGTGCCAGAACTCAGACAGTTTCCATTTCCCCAGAAAGACCAGCTCACTCCATCCAGCAGAGATGAACAAAATTTCCATTTGCCATGGTGGGCTCATTAGTTACAGGTAAAAGTTTGTTCTCCTCGCTGGTTAAATCCCTTAAGGGTACTTTGGGTCCATTCCTAGTCCCATTAAAGTCAATGGGAGCAGGACTGGGCTCCAGAAGGTATTATTCTTAATTTAAACATTAATAGTTTAACTCTCTGTTGTTAATAATAATAACCCCTTGGAAAATTCAGACTGAAATCCATTTCCTTGCTGAATTTCTTTTCTCCCATCAGGCATGCAAACTGGTTTGTTATTGTTGGGTTGCTCTTGAGAGCTTTGGGTTGCACACACTGGTTTGTTATTGTTGGGTTGTCCTTCGGCGCTGGGCCGTGCACACTAACTAATTTGTTATTGGAGTGTTGCTCTAAGCTCCACACTCCAGTTTATTACTGATGGGTTGTTCACTGTGTGCTGGGCTGCTGCCCTTGTTTTACGATTATTATTACTGAGGGCTTTTGTGAAAGTCCTACCCACACAAACAGAAGGGCGGGGACTGCGGCAAACTTCATGCGATGGTTTGGAATTAATAGGTTTTGCTTAACTTTTTAAAAGGGGCTGATTAAGGCTTTCAGAATTAAGAAACCTGCTTCTTGGTTTAATATGGTTTGAAATACCATTTCCTTCCCCGCTTCCCTTTCTCCCCACATCCTTCTTTTGAAACGTAACTTTTTATAGGGATCCCATCTCCCCTCTTAACGGTCCTGTTAGCTTACCCCTGGCCTTTCAGGATGAAGTTCTTTATGGAAGATTTCCTTTCAGGTTCAGTGCAAGAGCAAATACTCATGATCCTTGAACTTAATACTCTCTGTCTTCATTTCATTTTAGTTCATATGTTGATGATCATCAGGAAAATGGAAAGAAAAACAGTCGGGAAATATTGGCTGGACAAGAATCTGGAGGGTCTATATGATATAAAATAGGATTCTTCATGACCATCTTTGCTGAAAAAATGTAGTACTGAATCATTTCTCTGTTTTTCCCATTCCAGAAGCACTGGTGACCTGGTAACATGAATTTGCTGAAATTGAGCTCTTTGACTAGGCTAGACTAGGTGATCCTGCTGTGGCAGGGAGATTGGACTTGATGTTCTTTCAAGGTTCCTTCCAATCCCTAATGTTCTGTGATTCTGTGATAAAGTAACTAAGATGTTTGACATTACCACTGGTAGCCTCTTATTTTCCCTTGCCAAGCACATCTGCATAACTGGGACTGTGTGCATTTCCGATCCAGTTAAACCAGTTCAAAAATCCAAATGTGAGCAGAAGACACAAATCCAAAGTGACCTCCCCATCGCTAAATCTAAGTGCCTGCTCTCATAATTTACCACTTCAGTCTTGTTGAGCTCTGTCATGAGACCAGTTAGGGTTTGGTTCTACATTCCTTGCTCCTCTGGCCACATCTGCAGGGTGGTCACGGGCAGGACACTCGCCACAGACACGAAGATGGAAATGCCCTTGAATTTGTTTGCGCATTGTCCACCAAGCCCTAGAGAACGGATGCTTGCAGTTCAGAGAGGCAAGAGATTACTAGGTTGGTTTGAAGAAGAAGCCAGATGAGGCAGATCGATTCAACCCTCAGAGTCATGGGCAGGCTGGGAGGAGAGCAACCAGGACTGAGCAGTAGGTCCCTGTCCCAGACCAGCTTTTCATCTCCTTTTTCATTTTCAGGTCAGTCAGAACTGAAGAAGCACTTTCACCATCCTGTAGAGGAGGGATCGGTGTGAAGCACTCACTGGTTGGAACAGTTGCATCACGTCAGGGCTTCGTTCTGGGAAGGGAAACATATTTTAAACATGAATTTCCAAACAGCAACAGCCCCTGCTCCCTGCAGATGCTGCCTGCTCCTCAAAACAAAAATAGCAGTATCTTTTGATTTTCCTAACCCAAACACCACTTGCTTCAAGTCTTTATTTTCCTTCCGACAGAATTCATTTGCAGAGGGATGCTCAGGCATAGTGGGGCCAGTTGCCTTCAGCAGAGCGCTCCACGCCTGCCTAAATGGAGCCAGGGGCTTGGTGCCAAACCCTGCCCTCAGATAAACACTCTCAATGCTCATTGACTTCTCCACAAGCTGCTGCCACACATCTGAGGGCAGTGCTTGGCCCACGGGTGTGTTGGTCTGGGTATTTTGCAATTCCAGTGCAGAAATGGATTTTTTCCTCTCTGAAGAAAGGGACTTCAGTGCCACATGCCAGGCTGCTGGCAAGCGAAGCCCGGTGGGTTTATCGGCAATGACTTTTAACTACCGGCCTGTGTTGGGACTCTCATGTTTTACGGCCGGGATACGGGATCTCTGATATGAACACCCGAGGATTTATTGCTCCCACAAGGACTCGAGGTTTTGCTGGCAGTGCAGTTCAGAGAGTCAAGAGAAGTCAAAGGTTATCTTTTGTAGGGTAGTATGGGATTTACCAGCTGACCCTTCCCCCAGCTCCCCTGGTTCATCTGCTAAAATCATTAATGAGCTTTCCTTTACCCTCCAGAGCTGTTAGTGTCTTTTTAGCGCCGAGATCAAGTTACTGACCTCTGCGGTGCCAATACACCCTGAGGATTTCAAGAGCTCTGGGGTATTTTGAGCATGAAAAGGAACAACTCGAAGGAAAAGGAACAGATGGGTGCTTTGCCCTAAATGAAGTTTCTCCCTCGTTATAGGGACCCCCTCCATAGTTTTTGTTTGAGAAAAGGTTATGCTCTTGCAATGCAACAAGAAAAAAGGGGTTAAAGAGGGATGTCAAAGTGAGTGGATGATGTTACAAATGGTGAACTTGGGATGGTGCTTCCTATCATGGAGAAGGAAGAAGACGCTGTTGTTCCCTCTCAGGAATGTTGGAAAAATCATTTTGGGGTCTAACTGCACTTCTGGAGGATCTCTTACCTTTCGCCTGAGCTTTTTACAGATCATCCCCAGGGTCTGCCAAAGCCATTCCCTCTCCCTACCATGCCTGGAAGTGCAAGGTTTTAGACAGAATCAACAGATGAGAGCTGCTGCTCCAATTTCCTGATTTACTCCTCACCCTTCCACATCCTCCAGCATGTCTTTTTGAGCAGGCTTCGGCGAGGTTGCTTCTAGTTCAGCTCATTTTGGAATGAGGCCACTGCAAAATTAACAACCCTGCACCATCTAGCTGGGCTTTCCTCACAGCATCAAAGTGCAGCTAAAAGGGGTCATTTAAGGCTTCCCAGAGATGTCCCTTCCTCCCCTCTCCCATCCCCTTGCCCATACATCAGTGATCTAATCACTTCTGAAACCCAAAGCAGGGGGCTCCAATGTCATCCCATTACAAAAACCAAGACTGATCTGAACATGAGAAGCCTGGCAGGGTTTTATGATTCGCACGGCGCCAGCCCTCCCTGCTAACCTGTTGGTTACATTGATACTTGGGGACATTTTATCATTCCTGACACCCCTCCATCTGTTCCTTACCAGGCAGGAGCTGGGAGTCTTGTTTCATGGGACAGCAAGGATGAAATCACTTCACCTCTATAATGGGTTACAGCAATTAAGTTGCTGTTTGAACACTTGCATTTTGATCTGCTTTTGGGATAAAGTCCCTGGGCTTCCTCTTCTCCCCATCCTCGGTAGAATTTGACACCCCTATAGCTACCACTCCACCAGTTATTGACTTTAAAATAGAATCTATTTTCTTTTTTTATCCTACTAGCAGGAGGAATCTGAATATCACACTTCTTTCTCGTAAGAGTAAGGCAGGGGACCAATGTTCTCAGGCATTAATGACATCCAGATTATCTAATACCGGGATCCAGAAAGTCGGTTCTTAATGTGCAGGATAAAGTGCAAAAGAGAAGACAAGGCAAAAAGAAAAGTCTTTGTTTTCACATCCGACCATTTGGAACCTGTTAGCTGAGCAAAACAGCTCCAAGATGCTATTGATTAATAGCAATTACAGCGATGCAGCAACCGGCCCAGCGACACGAGCAGCACCTTCTTGCCAGCGCTGTTAACGATCTAGTTAAGACAGTTAAACTCTGTTTGTGTTACGTGGAACCCATCAGGAAACTGGAAAATATTGCACGTGCTTCGAGTTCTGCTGATTCCAGAGCCAGATCCTCTGCGCGCGCTGCTTCACCGCGAGGCTCTGTTGGCAAAGTGCAAGGAAGTTCCCTCGTGTCGTTCCTTAGATGACGTTATCCACGTGCGTGAAGAAAGGCTTGTAGATAGAGTTCTGGACACATGGCATCTGCTTCAGTAAATCTGGGTTGTTGTCCAGCAGACCCTGAACCTTCTCTGGATATCACAGAACCACACAGAATTGGGATTGGAAGAGACCTCGAAAGATCATCAAGTCCAAACCCCCTGCCACAGGAGGACCACCTAGACCAAGTCACACGGGAACACATCCAGATGGGTTTTAAACACCTCCAATGAAGGAGACTCCACAACCCCCCTGGGCAGCCCCTTCCAGTGATCCATCACCCTCACTGTGAAGAAGTTCCTTCTGATACTTATACGGACGAGTGCAGAGCATATCTCAACCTCATGGCAGTTGTCCTGCTGGAACAGATGCTCTTGCAGTCCAAGTTTTCTTGTTTTTTGAAGATCTTAGAGGGATGGCAGAGGCTGGATGTCTTCACCTCCCAAACCCAGCCCCATTCAAAGCAGCTGGGTCAGGTCTTTGACCTGCAAAGTTTTATTAATGTTCTCCCACCTTCGGAGGGATTATTGTTGTACAAAGAGTGGCCCCACCTGCAGTGGATGCAAATGTGTTGCAAATGCTGGTGCTGAGAGAAGTAATTAGGAGTTCATGGAAGGAGGGCTAGTATCTTGGGTCAATGGAATGGAATGTTTTAGCACTTCTGCTCCATTTTAGTGATGTGGCTCTCCACTGGCTTGAAAGCCTGGCTTAAAAATGATCATCTTCTGCCTTAGTCAGATCCAGTGCCTCAACCTTTCTGAGCAAGAGAGCTGGGAGGCACAACCGCTTGGAGAAGTTCAAACAACTAAACTGGCCGTGACCTGAACTAAAACTCATAGTTTGTGTTTGTGATGGCTACGAGAGCGGCATCTGGCTTACATTTAAATAGAAGGCGATTCAATAAAGCCACTGCCTCTCGAAACTGCACAGAAGCAGAGATTAATTATTGCAATAATGACATTTTAGGCATTCATGCACCCAAGGGAGAAAGAGAACCCCCTGCCCCAAGACCCAACAACAACAACAACAACGGCAGAGTCTTTCAGAAAGCCCAACAGGGGAATACCATCGAGAAGATATTGTTGTTCCTGATACTCTGCCCAAGCATCCTAAACATGGAATTAAATACCATCTTTACCAGCAAACTCTTTTTGCTTGTTATCCTCCCAAAGGAGAACCCAGAGTTTCAAATGGGCTTTTAATAGCAACACTCTGAGAATCCAGCCTCTGTGTCTTCCAGCGTCTTTGGGAGATCATGTTTCACATTTCACTCATTCCTCAGCGCGTTGGCACAGCCTAACACTGGCTTCAGACATTTGGTATTTGAAACAGAAAATCTTGGTGTTTCATTCCTCGCCTTGGTTCTCCCTGTGTTTCTCCAGCATCATATAATATTGACAGCCCCTGCCTGTAAAGAAAGGCCAGGTTCTCTCGTTTATTCAGCTGCAGGCTTTAAAAATGTAGAATAGGGGTTTTGTTCATAGGAGAGAGCAACCGCCAGTGAACTTTCTCCTTCTTTACATAGAAGTAGGATAGCACAATAAACAATGGTAAGAGCAGTGGGACTCAAGGTATGCGTGCACACGTGTGATGTTCAGCTGGCTACCTTTTTCGAGCCCTGGCTCCAGGGTACAGTTCTGCTGCCATTTGTGTGAGCACTTTATAGACTTCAATAACCTCACAACTTGCACCTTCATGCGTCACAATCTACATGGAAGGTCTGGCCATGTTTATGTCTCTCATGCTTTGGTGGATCACATAGTGAAGCAGGCCTGTAGGTTTGACTTCAGGGCTTTCAGAAGCAAGAGGATGCCCACGTTTTGAGAATAAATGAGATGAGAAGATACAGAAACTAGTCGTCTTGAGAGCGACTGGAAAAATTTTAACGATGATGTCTATGTTAGAGACAACTTCGAGATGATTTTCTCACAGCCTACCTGGAGATCTCAACCTTGTGGCCACTGTTCCTTGTGGGATGCTATTTCTAGAATGAGGAGCTACGCAGGTTTTCTAGCTTTTCCCAGGTCAATTCTGTAAGGAGAGTGGGTACCAGATTGTCTCCCCTTCCTCCCAAAGGCAACCACAATGGACATTCATGCAGGGAAGAACACTTCGTGGAATGTCAGCATCCTGCTCTGGCAGGGGGATTGGACTAGATGACCTTTCGAGGTCACTTCCAATCCCTAATGCTCTGTTATATCACATAGAACCACAGAATATTAGGGATTGAAAAGGACCTTGATTCTGTGATATCACATACAGATCATACAGAGGCCAGTCCCATCTTCTCTAACTCCTGTCTTTAATGTCCCCATCCCAGCTGTTGCCTTCACCTCCAAATGTTGTGTGAGCCTGACTTTGTGAACCCCTGATGTTCAACAGACATGACTCTGACACGCGTATGAGCAGGTTGTGTGGGTGCATTGCTGTAGGTGCAGTCCTTTTGAAGGAGAAGGACATTGCCCAGCCAAAGGTGTGTTCGAAGGAATTAGGATATGTCCATCTGGAGAAAAGAAGGGATAACACACTGTTGGTCTTAGAAGTCATGAGATCACAGAATCACAGAATCACAGAACATTGGAGATTGGAAGGGACCCTGAATGATCATCTAGTCCAATCCCCCTGCCAGAGCAGGATCACCTAGACCAAGTCACCAGCATGGAGTCACAGCAAGAATAGCAAATAAATCACTGCTGTGCCCTGAACACTGCTGCAACAGCCCTGAGGAGCTTGGTTTGTGTATCCCCGTTCTCCTCTTCAAGCGGGGAGGAGTGAGCACGCTGACATCACCTCCCAGGCGTCATTACACATGATTAATGTTGTTTCCCTCTGCTTCTGATCTTCCTTTTGGGTATTTTCACACTCCTTTCAGCCCTAAGTACAGAAGGGATGTGAAAGGGAAAGGGGATTTTGGATTGTTACTGCATCTGTAGTGATGAACGTACAGCGGAGCCGAGCTTTAATGTGAACGGTTTGCTTGCGAGAGCGTAATAGCTCCGGGGCTGTCATCGGCTGTAGCATTGTGTAAATATATATTCAGGCACTTCGTGTGGAAGTGGATGTGTGACCCAATAGGCTTTATTTAGCTCCTTCTGGTGACTGCAGGAACGCATCGGGTTTGGCACATCCAAGAGTAATCAGCAGATGCAGCCCTGTAGGAGTAAGAACCTGTGAGGGATATGGCGATAATATTCACCTCCTCTGGACAGTGGGATTTTTCCCAAGAGGGAGATGAAAGCCTGAGCCAGTACAGAAAATTGAGGCTTGTTATTTTCAAAGTGAATCAAGTTTTTTCTTCAGTGTTCAATGGAGCAAAATGATGGGATGTCGCATCCTTCCAAACACTTTCTGCAGTGAAGGTCGGTATGGAGAGACCTGAATTTGCTTTATACAGGTGTTCCAAAAAGGGGAAGAACTTGTGGAGGCCACATCACCACTGATAACTCCTTATAGCAACAGAGTCCAGTTGAAACACAGAGGTCCTGGGAGATCTGGTTGCCCAGCGATTCAGGGCACCAGTGATGCAACAGCTCACTGATAGTGTCTGTGGAGAGGAACAGTTTTGAAACTGCATCTCAATCTGCAAGTGAGTGGCTACATTTCCAAATGCCCAGCTAAGCCTTTAATTTCTGAGCTGTTGTGGCATGCTCATGGAATTATTTCAAGGTGTTTATTTCAATTAAAATATGACTCCCAGTGATCACTTTCTCCTGCACTTGTGATCTTTTTTTGATCATAGAGCCTCCTAGGGATTGGACCAGATGATCTCTCGAGGTCCCTTCCAATCCCTAACGTTCTGTGATTCTGTGATACCCATGATACAACACTTTGGGGTTTCAAAAATGTCCAAATTGGAAGACTTCAGGTTAAAAGTGAATTTTTAAGAAACAGGATGTTTTGACTAATGCAGGAGATTTATTTTCAATGAATTAGAAATTACTTTGGGCTGAACTATGTTCTTTAGAAAGATAGCTGCAAAATCAATGTGATCAATTTAGACCTGATATTAGCAAAAAGTTTTTCACAGAAAGGGTGGTCAAGCACTAGAATGGGCTTCCCAGGGAGGTGGTTGAGTCGCCATCCCTGGATGAGCTTAAAGATCGTTTGGATGAGGTGTTGAGGGATGTGGTTTAGGGTAGATGGTTGGACTCGGTGATCCTAGGGATCTTTTCCAACCAGAGTGATTCTGTGATATTAAAATAAAAAATAGAAAAATAATAGAAAAATAATAGAAAAATAGAAAAATAATAGAAAAATAAAAAATAGAAAAATAAGAAAAATAGAAAAATAAATAGATGATCCCGCTGTGGCAGGGGATTGGATGAGAAGATCTTTCAAGGTCCCTTCCAATCCCTAATGTTTTGTGACTCTGTGAAATCCAAAAGCTGTTACTGAGCTTTGTCCAAAAACTCCGACTCCGTCGCACTTCCTTTCCTCGCTCTGATAACTCAAAGTTAGACTGAAATAAACCCCACGATAAGCACATCCAACAGGCNATGATCTCTCGAGGTCCCTTCCAATCCCTAACGTTCTGTGATTCTGTGATACCCATGATACAACACTTTGGGGTTTCAAAAATGTCCAAATTGGAAGACTTCAGGTTAAAAGTGAATTTTTAAGAAACAGGATGTTTTGACTAATGCAGGAGATTTATTTTCAATGAATTAGAAATTACTTTGGGCTGAACTATGTTCTTTAGAAAGATAGCTGCAAAATCAATGTGATCAATTTAGACCTGATATTAGCAAAAAGTTTTTCACAGAAAGGGTGGTCAAGCACTAGAATGGGCTTCCCAGGGAGGTGGTTGAGTCGCCATCCCTGGATGAGCTTAAAGATCGTTTGGATGAGGTGTTGAGGGATGTGGTTTAGGGTAGATGGTTGGACTCGGTGATCCTAGGGATCTTTTCCAACCAGAGTGATTCTGTGATATTAGAATAATTATCTTTTTTAATATGAATCCACTGGATACATATTGATACGGAACTTGATACGCTAATATGTAGCCACTTTGTTTTTACTCAAAGCTTAGTATTTTTTACAAAGCACAACACAACTAGTTTTACTTGTCAGGTTGCCACCTTTCCCGTCTCTTCCTGAAAGCACAGGTTAAATTGTAAGTGTCCTTTTGTGACAGCAAAAAATAAAGCACTTGACAGGTCCCAACTACTCATCTACTATCAATAGAAAAATAAAAAATAGAAAATAATAGAAAAATAGAAAAAACAAAAAATAGAAAAATAAGAAAAATAGAAAAATAAATAGATGATCCCGCTGTGGCAGGGGATTGGATGAGAAGATCTTTCAAGGTCCCTTCCAATCCCTAATGTTTTGTGACTCTGTGAAATCCAAAAGCTGTTACTGAGCTTTGTCCAAAAACTCCGACTCCGTCGCACTTCCTTTCCTCGCTCTGATAACTCAAAGTTAGACTGAAATAAACCCCACGATAAGCACATCCAACAGGCAGGGCCAAGCCGCCGGGTCAGATACCCTGCTTTCTGGAGGTCTCTGTCTCAGATACGGATCAGATTTCCTCCTGTTTACATGTAAGAAGGTTGTGAAGATCTGCAATTTCAAGATACATCTGGTTCTCGCATCAGATTAAACAGCAACGAAAGCCCGAGCGCTGGGGCAGATTTTCCAAAGTAGGAATGAATGTGTGTTTATATAGTATTTGCATTAATGCTTCCTACGGTTTATTTTGAAAGTGAAGAAAGAACATTGCATGGTAGGCAACTTAACCCAAACAATATCGGTTTAAAGTTAGGGGCATGCTCCTTGGAATATTTTCCTAGTGTTTTGAAGTGTCCACTTGAAGAGGGAGTGGGAAGGGGGGTGGAGGGGGGCTAAGAAAAGGATTGTTCTGTCTTCTGCTCTGTGTTTGGCCTGGCTCAGTAGGGCTATTGCTGTTGCTCATCTGGTATGGATTAGTCCTTCTCTCTCACACTCTGTCAACTTGGGTGTTCTGCATGCAGGCTGTTTCTGCAGGGGTCTTGGTTTTGCTTTTTTTAACGGCAGGAAGTGCCCCACTCAGACCACATGTGAAATTGTGTGGGAACAGTGGGGGGGGATGAAAGAGCCCCATCAAACATACCAACAGTGTGGGTGGAGAGACAGGGAGCGTAAGTGGAGAGATACCAGCTGAGTAATTTCACCTCCTGGGCCAGCCAGGCTGGGGACATGGTGGAGGTTTGCTGCCTTAAAAGTGTCTGTTGCTCTGGACATCAATTTCTAATATTTTACAGTATCGGGGGCTGTTGGGAGCGTGAGGGATTACAGCTGCCTCTTAATTTGTTCTAAATTTCCTGCTAGCCTCACCAGACATGTACAGGAAATAGGCAGTAAATGTTTAATAGGTCATTCCTAACCGGACAATTAACAGGTGCTGTCACGCTGAAGCCTGCGTGTGCGGGTGCACCTTGGGCGTGAGGAGCACCAGCAGCGCCGGTTCTTGGGCGGCACCAGATGAGCCACACCCCAGCACCGTGATACCCGTGTTCCCAAACTCAGGTCTCTTGTTCCCTCATCCATGCTTGAACCTGAGAAGATGACTTCTTTCTAAATCTCTCGCTGCTGATTTTGCTGATTGCATGAATAAGTCATCAAAGGAACGGGTCCAGCTCACGGTGCAGGATGCTGGGAAGACTCCTTGCACCTATTTAATGTACAAACTTCACATTTACTATTGATAGCCTGGAATAGGCAAACCCAGTGCTCTGGAGATGTTTCAAACCCTCCTGGACATGTCCCTGTGCGACTTGATCTAGGTGATCCTGCTGTGGCAGAGGGATTGGACTCAATGGGTTTTGGAGGTCCTTTCCAATCACTAATGTTCTGTGATTCAAGTAATCCAGAACCTGAACCTGTCTTTTGGGGGGTCAGCATGTTGGTCCCAAGTTCTACAAGGGTCCATCAGATACCTTCAGAAAAGAAATTGCAATGGGCAGGATATATTAAATGATCTTTCCCTTCTGGGCTTTCTCAGCTCCTGGCAGTTGAGCAGGTATGGGGTTTCCTGCTCTGGAGTCTGTATCTGGACTTTAATGGTCACTGATGGATGTTTTTTCTTAGTTTTAAATTAATTTTCACTTGTGGTCTCCATAAAATCCTCTGGCAATGAGTTCTACAAGTTAATAGCATGTTCCTTGAGAAGTGCTCACGCTTGTTTTAAATCTCAGTATTCAATGTGACTTTAATTTTTCTCAGTAGAAGATCATTTTAAAATCCATTTTCCAAGGGATTTCCAAGGCCATGGAAATCAGGCAATGTTTAGCAGATACAGCTCCTGGGATGGACTTCTCTGCTGAAAGATGCCAGTGACACTCCAAAATGATTTTAGTTATTTCACAATTCCTATGTTTTATGTTATTTCTATTCCATTCCATTGGACTCGATGATCCCAGGGGTCTTTTCCAAGCAGAGTGGTTCTGTGATTCTGTGTGATTCTGTGATGCCATAAACGCTATGACGCCTCTGCTGTGGAGAGAGATTGGACTAGAAGATCTTTCGAGGTCCCTTCCAATCCCAAACACTCTGTGATCCAGCTACTTTGCTGCACCAGTCACAATCTTCTGCGATTTTTTCATTGATCAGCAGATAAAATATTCAAGAACGACCCTTTTCCAACCTTCAATCTCCTTTAATAGTTCTAAGCCTGCAATTAAGCTCTGATTGTTGGCAATAATCGTATTTCCAATGAAGGTAGAATTAGGTTAATTGAATTGCTGTGATTACCTCCAGAGCAATATTGTTTTAATATGTTTGGCCAACACAGAGCAAACCTCTCCTTTGGAATTTGCTTTTCTTACGTTCAAGTCCAATCGAGTTCAAAAGACCCTTCTCTAAGACTCCGCTGTCCCCTAATAGTGCATGACTAATGTCTTACACTTGGCTTTCCTATAAATTGCTCTCCTTACCGAGCAATTTCTGTGTCAATACTCAGACATCCTTATCAGCACTTGATGTTCATGTAAACCAACTCTTGTTAATGACTACACGGACGGAGAGCGGGGTGGGGTGGGGGAAAGTAACATTGCCCAGACCTCAAGACTCCGGCTCCATCTGAACTTTGAAGTCCAGCTGTTAATAGCAGCGTTGACTACTTACATAAAAATGTGCAGTAAACTGAGCTGACATTGTCTGATTCCTAGCGACTGGTTTAAACCATCACAAACGGCTCGAGCTTCCACCCTTTTTCATCTCTCTGTCTCGGTGCCGTCACTCATGATGATTAACGCGGCTTTGCGATACCGAGGCTATTGTCCTGGTCGGGGAACAAGAGTAAACATTTTTACAGTTGGGAGCAAGAGCAATTTCAAACAAGTTCCTCTTTGCATGAAAAAGGGATCCCCAGCTGCTGTTTATTATCTCTCTGTTTACATCACACATGTGCATGTGGAGGACCAAGCGGTCCAATAAATTACTGCTCTGCTATCGGGATGGCCATTACGTGCTGCCAGGAACAAAAGCGTTTAATGGTTTGTTGAATGCCTCTGAATGTTCCTACAGTCATTTGTAACTCTCACTAAGTGGTTGATCTGATTTCATCTGCTTTACTACTTTGTCCAGGGCCCCAGAGCGTTTTTCACGTTGCTTGCAGTAAATGAAATGCTCTGCTGTTAAAGCAGTTAATAGCTGTCAGCCCAGGCTCACTCACTGCACTGGGCTATCTGGCATTAAGGATGGGAATTCTCACCCTGGACTTGCCTGCAGCTTGCATGAGATTTGATAAAGTTGCCAACACTTCACTGTGAAGTGAATTTGGTGATTTACCTAGTGTCTCCATGTCTGGGCTTCTTGTGCTGGAGGAGTAGTTTCCCTTCAAAGGAAGAAGGACTGTACAAAGCACCTATGGGTGAGGTGCAGAACACATTTTCCCTAGTGGTACCACTTAGGTTGGGGAGACAACCTGGGTTTGAAAGATGCACTTCTAAGCTTGTTTACTCTTTTGCCTGGATGACACCACAGCTCCCTTTGCAACACAGACACCTCCGAACTCTGTCGATGAAGATTTGGATGGGAACTTCTCAGATCAGCTTCAGCATCACAGGAGATGCTCCACAGCCCGGTCTGTGAAAGGTCAAGGTGCTACAGCAGCACCAGCTGCTCTCCCAGTTATCTCAGCAGATATCTTTTCAGCTGAAAGCCACATCCTCTGCTGTCACAACTTGAGGTAAAGTATTGGGGTTCTGCATAAAGGGATTCAGGGCTTCATATCCCCTTAGGTTTTGTACAGTGAGGTAGAGCATTGGGGTTCTGCACAAAGGGTTTCAAGGCTTCATATCCCCTTGGGTTTTGTGCAGTGAGGTAGACAGGAATCTGACTTCCTTTCACATCCCCAGAAGCATCTCCTGAACCACAGCAGCCTGGTGGGACAATGATGAACAATTTGCATAGGACTCCTCAGCTCCTGGCATGACTTCTGAGGCCCTGCAGCACTTAGCAAAGATACTTCTATCCTCCACCTCTCCCAGCCCTCTTGTGGGAGGAAGAGTGCCCCTATTAGTTTATTACCAGACATTAATGCTCTTGTCAGGTGGCTGAAGTCGTTCCCCTTTGCACCTGAGGTGTGCATTAAAAGCCGGTTAATCATCGTGTCATGTCTTACTGCTCACGGCTAAGGGAAGATCAGCAGAGGAGGGTTAACATGCTCCCTTGCTTTCCCCAGCAAATACTGACGCTCTTTCTTTCTGTGTAGGTTTCTCTTCTTACAAAATCAGACAGGCAAAGCACTGCCAGGGGGGCAGGCAGTGAAACATACTGAGACACCCTCCTCCTGATCATTTCTGCAGAGCTCTGCAAGTGAGATGTGTTAAATTTGGACCAGTCCAAGATCTGGGATCAACTCCCATCAATAGGCATCTGAGCCCTACATCTTATCACGCAGCAAGTCCATCCAGGCGGTTGGTGTGAGACTTTAACCATCTGCTTCCCTTCCACTTGCTGTCATCCCACTAAAGGTCTGTTGATGGTCTTACAGAAGTGGAAGCTGAGCAGTTGCCAAGTTTGGGATGTATTGGTTAATACATTTTAAACACTAAAAATGCCATTTTGGGACTCAAAACCCATGATATCATTGCAGAAGGAGGTTCACATTAGCTTGAATTTGCAAACACTCACACTTACTGCCTCGACAGCATCATCTCAAAGCAATGCCGTCATGCAAGGTTGCCCAGGCTCCCCCTGTCATTCTGATACAGGCAGAGGAAGGACATGGAGGGGTTAAAACCTGACTAACAAGAGCTGCCTACAGGTTTATTTAAGTGTTTGAAAGAGAAGCAGACAGTCTTTCTGACATCCTAAAATACTTGGATACCCTTCTTCGGCATGTGCTTGCACTCAAGTAGATGTCAGGCAGCGGTGAAGAGGGCAGTTATCTTTGTAGCATCAGGAATGGAAGCAATAAGGAGCAGGAATTTCCTACAGACAGCTTCTTCTGGTGCAATTTTCCCAGCCCAGGTTTCTTAAGAAATGTATTTATAACCCTCAGGAACCAGAAGAACCCTGGGAGGATCCTCTGACAGAAACCCAACATTTTTAGACTTGCTGGTGACCGTGCTACATTGAAGTTGCACCAACTCTGAAGTTACACAGTAGTTGTAGTCAGTCAAAAAGAGACACTGACTTTCTTGATTCATTCTTGGCTAAGAGTAATCTCTTGTACATTCCTACCTTTCACCCCTTCTTCATTAAGTGGAAAATCCAAAGTTTCCTTTAATCAGGTTTGAGCTTGGACTGATGTGATGTTTACTGACTGAGACAGTGGTTTTCAAACGACTTCGGGAACATCTGGCCTCGTGGCTTGGCAGAGAGCCCAGCAAATTGCCAATCCAAAGGCCCAAGTTCACAAGCATCTTTGGGGCTTTCATCCTGTAACAAGAAAGCCCTGGGGGCAGTGGAGGTGGTACCGCTCCTCTTTGCTTAATCATGCTGCTTGACTACCTGTGCGCTCCATGGTTGACTTGTGTGTTGTCACAGTGCTCAGACGAAGCTCCTGCAGATGTCCATCCAGGCTCTATCCCAGTGGCCGTGTCTCCCTCTACATTAACACTGTGTTCCACCTCTCTAACCAACTGCTACTTCCATGGCTGGTGGGAGCCATGGGCCAGATGGAGCAAAGGAAAGCTGTGCTCCCTCTGAGCAGGGACAACATATCCCTGTGGCTTCCCCAGTAGGTCCCAGCCTACCACACTGCCCACATTTCCATCTGCCACTCCTGCCTTTACAGTCTGCTTTGCCCTAAGGCACCTGAGAAGTCTGTGCCATGGAAAGGGTTGAACTGAGGTCTCCAGCCTGCTGGAGGAACAGCCTGACCAGAAGCCCAGGCTGACATTTTGTCAGCAAAGACCTCCTGGAAAGCCCAGCAGCAGCAGATGCTCTGCACACGGAAAGAATTGGCATCTAGTGCAGTTTATAGCTCCACACATGTTTTAAAGCTAGTTCTCTAATGCTTCACTTGTGTGAACGGCCTCTGTTCCAACAACTAGATCCATTCACTCTGGCAAAAGGGTTAAGCAAGGCTTCAGATGCAACTAACAGTTGGATCTCGCCATGAGGGACCTTTAGTATTGTGACCTGGGCTCATCTGGTTCAGATTGCATCCTCTGTAATGGGTTGTTGGCTGGAGCATGAAAGGACAACCAGCGCTGCACTGCTGAAGCAGGAGGTCTCTGTGCTCGGCGCCTGTGCCACCCCAACGTAACTTCTCTAGGGAGGTAACGGTGCTCACTTGCACACAAGTGAAAATCTCTGAGGGTGGAGGGTTGTGTGTGGCTTCGCTGAGCAGCAAATAGTCGTGGAGAGGTCATGACCAAGCTAAAGTGTGTTAGGAAACAAAACGAAACACAGTCCTTCAGGGATTTGCACCAATTGTCTTGAATTGGTCAGAGGGGTGGGGGAGACAAGCAGCCAAGGGGAAAAAGGGCTTCCAAAAATCAGTGACCAGTCCCCAAGAGAATAATGTGTCTCCACGCTGACCTCCCATGAGCTCTGAACTCTGCTGGCAGTGTCCAGCTGCCTTCCCTGAGAAATGCAAAGCTGATGGAGAAAGTCATCTTTGTTTCATGGAATATTTACGTTGGAGGAGGGAAGGTCTTCTGTGTGTTGTCCCTGACCTTTGGGGGTGGGGAGGGAATTGTAATCGGGTTTCACGATCACGATTTTCACAGCTGCACACAATAATTCGATTCAGGTATTTGATTCATGCACTGAAGCTCTAAACTCATCTAGGACTAACTATTGCCCTACTTTCCCACAGACCGCTCTGCAGAGAGGTGCCCTCTGCCTGCCCATCAGCAGCCGTTGACCCGAGCGCCCACTGTGCATGGAAACATCTCGTGCTGGAAGGGCAAAGGAAAAGGAATGAAGAACTCCCATGAAAAAGCCTGTGCCTGGCACTTTTTTTGTGTCTGATGGTTTTTGTTTCTTCTTCCAAATGTTCACAAATGGAAAGGAAGAGCTAACAGGAGCTTGGCTCCATCTCCTCTTCCTGAGAGAGAGAGAGAGAGAGTGGGGGTCTACAGAGTTTCCTGCTCCTGTGCAGCTATCTCAGAAAGGCTGAAACCACAGCCGGGTCCAAGACAAATCAAAGGGCCGTCTCTGAAAAGGGATACGGAATTCCCAGATCCTAGGGTGGGTTTTGCCTTGATGTGGCAAATTACACGGTGGTGGGAAAAGGAAGCAGGTTCAGTGTAAGATTTGACATGTATGGCCTTTAGTGCCTCTAGAGCGTAACCGGGAGACGGGGTCGGGGTGTCTGGATGTGGGAGAGGAAAAATTCAGACCCCTTGTTTCCTCCATAATAAAACACGATCACTTACTGCTTTGAGTGCTGCCCTGCGTGACAACAATACGTCATGGCGTTAAAGGCCATGGTAGGAAGATTTATCCCTTGAGCACTGAAGCTGTGGAGATGCTGTCATGTCAGCCTGCTCTGGCTGTAGGATCTCTCACTGAATCCATGCTGGCAAGGCACAGTGGGTCAAAATCAGTTTGGGGGAATGGGGGAAAGCCTGAGTTCCCAAAAAGGCTGCAGCTGCCAGTCCTAGCTGGAAAACTACCCATCACCTATGTACTGATGCATGTGTGTTTACCTTAGTTTCACACTTCAGTTGGTCGTGTTCAACTGTGCAGCTGCAATTGCTCACGCTGGCTTTTCAGGACGAGACTGGAAGAAGAGATTCACCCTTTATTCAACCAGCTCTCATACCCCAGTGACACAGTATCAGGCAAATTGATTCATCTCAACCCAAAAGAAAAAGAGCTGAGCAGAAGGGATGAAGCAGAACCAAGATCTATGATCACAGGAACCTCTCAAGGACCTTGATGCACTTTGACGCAGGTTGTGACAACAGCGCAAAGAGAGAACAGAGACACCAAACCCTCAAGAATAACTGAATCACAGAATGTGAGGGATTGGAAGGGACTTGAAAGTTCATCCAGTCCAATCCCCCTGCCACAGCAGGATCACCTAGATCCAGTTGCACAGGAACATGTCGAGGTGGGTTTTAAACCTCTCCAGAGAAGGAGACTCCACAGCTCCCCTGGGCAGCCCCTTCCAGTGTTGTCACATCACCCATTCTAGCTCTCCAGCTGTGGCAACATGAAGATCTTTTTTAACTAGTGGTGATTCTGCAGTAACATCCCTCATTTTTAAAGAAACCTTATGAAAATGCTACCAAATTGGGAGTGGGTGGGAGAAAGAGGTGTTAGGTGGCCAGCAGAGCTGTGCAGAAAAGCCCTTAACTCTGAGCAGAGAGTTTGCCGTTTGTGTCACTGTCTTTCCACATTTCAAACTTCAGAGATAATGTGGAATGCACTCCTCCAGCTTCAGAGGCAGATGGCAGTGAGGGGGAAAGCTGGAAGAAAGGAATAATAAATATCTGAAGGTGAGTAAATACCTTGGCTGTAGGCAGCTGCGCCTGTGGTTTCTCTCAGGGTGCACAAATGTGCCTGCGTTTGCCGTGCTGAGTGGTTCTAGTAACTTTTACTATGTGTTTCCTGTACTGTCTGGCCAAGGGTCAGAGATGTTAAGACCTGGGAAATCTGGACCTGAGGGCCCCGCGTGATCAGGTTGTGATAAGGCAGATTGACTGGCTGGATTGTGGCAGGAAGGCAGAGCTGGCTTGACGGAGCAGAAAGTCCTGTGGAAGGATCCTTTGTTAGCAAGAAGAGGTATTTATTCCAATCTCTGGAACAGGGGTATTTGGAGATGGATTTTGATTCCAGCCAAAAGACTTCCTTTGCCACATTGCTGTGCAGATGAGCAGCAGCTGGAAATGGAACACACAACCTATTTGAGATGTTTTCTTGCACACTTCTACCCAGGGGCTTGGTGGGCATCACACACATGGAGAGTCACCATTGGATAGGGGAGACGTTTTATCCTGTGTGAGTTATCTGGTGGCAGAAGGCAGATTTCAGGTCTCTTACTTGGAGGCAGCAACGTGCTCCTGGGAGGCTCTGAACGATGGCTTTTGCTCACAGCATTGCAGAGCCATCCATCAACTGAAAATGTTTGGAAGAGGGCAGCCAGCTTCCCAGCCCCATCCATCCTCTGTCGGGAGGCAGAGACCCAGCGGAGAAGTCATGTCTACACCGTCTGCAGAGCATTATATACGGTGAGAATTTGGGGAGCATCAGTTGTTCTTTGTTTCTTTGTGGGGCAAAGTTTGCAGCAGGAACTGGACAACCGCCGTAGGTGGCAGGAGGCTAACTCCACAAAGCAGTGCTGTGCGAGTGTTTGGGACAGAAACATGGAGAAAAAAGTGTCAGAGCCAAAGTACACTCGAGGTAGTTGACATAGGAGGCTGAAATAAGATAGGCAGTTTGTAATTACTTACATTGGAATGTGGCCAGGACAGCGAGGTTAACATCACAACTCCACAAGGACTTCAGAAGCAGCTGAGGATCTCTCCAAGTTGAGAAGACATGCAGGGAACTTCCCCGAAACCCCTGGCTTGGGCCATCACGTGCGATGCAGGCGAGTTCTCGCTGGGGCCAAGGCCAGGGAGGAGCACAATGGCTAGGAGCAAGATCTGATGTGTCTTCCTTGACATGCCAGAACCAACCAAACAAACGACAAGGCTGTTGCTCCTCAGCCCAGGGCTGTTGATCTTCTGCCACAGAGTTGTCATTCTTTTGGATAGTGTGCATCTGTTGGGATAGTCTGCCTCTGAGATGAGAAAGTGTAAGAGGGCCATGGAAGCACAAACCGCTGCAGCCCACTGCATCTCACGCGACAGCAAATAGAAGGGAGAGTGAAAAGAAACTCCACACAGCTGATGTCAGGAAGATTAAGAGCCTTCTCCGGGCTCGTCCCATCTGCAAGACATGCTGGAAGCACAAGCTACTGGATGTCTCTCCACCAACACAACGCATATGTTATGGCAGCTCCTAGTTTGAATCTAACCAGACTCAGAGGTAGTAATTTTGGAACATTTCTCTCCAGAAGAGACCACACCTCAAGTTTTCCTTTGAACTCTGTTACATTGAGACTGGACTTTGTTTTTCCTAGTAAGAGCTCAGATGTTTGAACCATGAATGAAGATCACAGAATCACAGAACATTAAGGATTGGAAGGGACCTCAAAAGATCATCTAGTCCAACCCCCCTGCAAGAGCAGGATCACCTAGACCAAGTCGCACAGGAACATGCCCAGGTGGGTTTTAAACATCTCCAGAAAAGGAGACTTCACAACCTCCCTGGGCAACCTGTTCCAGTGCTCTGTCACTCACCATGAAGAAGTTCCTTCTCATATTAATATGGAACCTCCTATGTTCCAACTCACACTGATTGCCCCTTGTCCTATCACTAGATGACATTGACTAGAGTCTGGCTCCATCCTCCTGACACCCACCTTTCACATATTTGTCAGGCTCCTTCTTTCCAAGCTCAAGAGACCCAGCTCCCCCAGCCTTTCCTCATCAGGGAGATGTTCTACTCGCTTCATCATCTTTGTGGCTCTGCACTGGACGCTCTAAAGCAACTCTATGTCCTTCTGGAACTGAGGAGCTCAGAACTGGACACAATATTCCAATGGTTCACCTTCTTGTTTTAATTTAAGCAGGCTGCTTCTTCACAGGAGAAACCTGCAAAATGCTGAGGAAAATCAAAGGTGACTGACTGACTCTATGACTTGGTCTAGGTGATCCTGCTGTGGCAGGGGGATTGGACTGGATGATCTTTCAAGGTCCCTTCCAATCCCTAATGATTCTATGGGGAGATGACATGGGTGCAAAGACACTGCTTCTATCCATGGAGTCTCATGAAAGGAGGGCAAGAGAAAAGAATGCTTTGGCAGAAGAATTAGCACACGTTACTAGATGGGTAGATGAGCTCTGTACCAGTCAAAATAGGAAATACCACCCATTAAAGTTGGGTGTTGGACTAACTGGAGAGCTTTGTGAAACTGTGCCGTGGAGTGCAAAGTCGAGTGGAAAAACCATAATTCCTAAAGCTTGTCTGCGGAGATTTCTGGGAAAACTGGCTTCCCTGCTAATTTTTGCTCAAGTCTTGATGTGATTGGTCTTAACCCTGGCAAGGTCTCCGATCTACTCACTTAATCTGGCTGCAAAAACAATGCTGCACTGCGAAGAGCTGAGATGCTGGTCAGGTCACTGAGCTTTGCATTTCTTCTTGCCCCTGCTGCAAGCCGAGCCAGCCCTTTCTGCTCACTTGAATCGCTTCTTCTTCAAAGCAAACTGCAGAAAAGTCTTATTTCTTCCCCCAAGTGACAGAGTTTTAAGCAATCTCAGAGATAGCTCATCCAACAGAATGACCCTCCACAAATCTGACCCTGACAGAGCTGAGGTAAAGTGTGATTTTTTAACTTCAGGCACTAAAACATGTCAGGAAAGTTGTAGTTGTGGCGGAAAGACCTTGAGGTGGCTGAAATTTATGGAGAAGAGACGTTAAAAGTTCCAGATGTTTGAAGCTCCAGCCATTTGGTAAACGATCGTGGAGTTTTGGATCATTTCTCAAGCACCGATTTCTGCCTCAGAAATCTGTTCAGGGTGGGATCCAACTACTTAATTGTCTGCTTTGAATTTATTCAGCTATTTGATTTGTAAAGGGCTTGTTGCTCCTTAAAGTTGTGCCCTGTTTCCCAAGGGAGCACCCCTGTAATTTTATCTGTAGAATGGCTCTTTCTTAATTCATTGAGGAAACCTGTGAGATGATGCATTGCAGAGCTACTAGAAAACGTGTTACCGTCCGAGTCACGTTAACCTCCTCGGGGTCTCCAGGCCAAACATGAGGGATAAGGACTGTCAGTGAGGCCACACTGATTTGTTTCAATTCCTGCCTGAAAAAGTGAAGTTCCCATGATTTGTGTTGTAAAGTCAGATTATTCACCCCCCCTCCATCCCAAACTGTGGGAAAAGGAAATCAAGGAACCTAGTAAGATGGGAACAGTCTGTATCTAGATGGAGTGTATTAATAGACTAAAAAGGGTAAAAAAGAATTAGGTAGACAAAGGGAAAAATAATTCGAGGAATGACTTTTTTATCTTTTAATCTTGGTAGCAGAAACATCACTCTGCTGGGACTTGGGCTCTTTCCCAGGCCAGTGACCCGACGCTCTACATCACGGAAGCAAACTCTGGGGCGGCAGAGACAGACAGACTTTGTCTTCTTGATCTTCTCCCTTGCTGTTGCAATAAAGTAGTTTGTCTCTAGATGATGTCTCCTCGCATCAGAGCAGCCTGAGGACGTGTGTTCAGATCCAGCTTTGTTTGCCAGATGGAAAGGGGTGAAGTGGGATATTTTGCAGCAAACAGCGATGGCAGAAATGCTTCAGGCTGGAAACGGATGGGACGCAGAATCAGTGAACATTAGGGATTGGAAGGGACCTCAAAAGATCATCCAGTCCAATCCCCCTGCCAGAGCAGGATCAGCTAGATCCAGTCGCACAGGAACACATCCAGGTGAGTTTTAAACATCTCCAGTTCAAAAAGTAAGTTCTTGCTCTCTCCCGTTCTCAGCCTGCCTGGGAATGACAAATTGGAGGAATGAAAAACAGTGGGGACTTGACGGCAAGGGAGGAGGAGCGGTGTGCAGGATGGCTTAATAACAGGTTACACTGATGGACAAATTGCACCTCTGCACTGTTGGCCTCCTTGTGCCTGCAGAAGGCTGTTTGGATCTTTGTCAGGGAAAACTGAAAGACGGTTCCCAGTTGGACCATGCAAATAATCAGTTGGCCCCAGCATCCAGCACCAGGCCATGGACCTACAGAGCGCTAACCCACTCTCTCCCAGGAGCCCTATCAATGGAAAACCAGAAGGATGCAAGGGAAAGGCTTGGGCAGGCTTCAAAGAAGACATGGAGTTGGTTTTGAATTTAACCCCTTTGTAGTTTAAATTTCATCCCGAACTCCACGTGGCCAAGTGCCCCTGTTTGCTCAAAGCAGTCAGTGGGACTGTCTGCCACCAGCAGCAGACACCCAGATATCTATCATGTAGAGGGCATCTGGGTTTTCTCTCCTGGTGATCCTCAAGCAGATGGTTTTACAGGACCCAAAAGCAGCTCCCAGGGAATATTGTTCTGCAGACAGGTGAAATGCAGCAACACAGAGCCTGTGGGAGTCTGCCCATCCTGCTGCGGGTTTTCTGTGCAGGCAGTTCCTACCCAGCAACTCCTTTATACTCAGCATCAGATAAACTGTCATTCTGAAACACGCTGACACTTCAATAAATAAAGCTTCCTGAAGCAACCTGCAAGGTTTCTACAACACAAGCTGTGTTTCCTCTGTGCAGGGTGTGATGTACAGCACTGACTACGGTCTGCGGTTCCTGACAGCTCTGACTGAAGGTCTGCAGAGCTGGTTTGGTCCTATTTCTTTAGAGCAACGGTTGGGGCTGCTCTGTTCCCACTTGTTCTTTCTCCAGCTTATCCCAGAACATTTAATCCCCTTTGTCTTCCCAGCCTACCCAGAAAAAAAGGTCACAGCCTTCCCACCATGGCTGGACAGAAAGAAATTCATGGGGGAGAAGGAAATGCTTCAGGCAGATGGGTGCTCCTGGGGCTGCTGGTGGTCCCTTCCTTGTGAGACGTTCACACCACGAGCCCCTGAAGTGAGAAAGTTGGCTCTACACCCTCATGAAACACAAATACCAAATAATGATTGTAAATTTAAAGAACGGGCCTGTGGAATGACCCCTAAATGGCTTATGGGCTGGGAAGAAAATACGCCCTGTAAACCTGGGGGGAAATTGAAGCATCTCCTTTTCAATGAGGTCATTTGCCGGATTTTGAGGCACATTCTTTAGCCTTCAGCTGGGCATTTGGGTTGAGCACAGATGCCATCTTCCACTGGCTGGAAGGGACAAGGCAGGACCACCATCATCCTTTAGAATCATAGAGTCATTCAGGCTGGAAAAGACCCTTGGGATCATCAAGTCCAACCATCAGCCCTACTCTACAAGTTCACCCTTAAACCACATCCCCCAACACCACATCTAAGCGACTTTTAAACTCATCCAGGGCTGGTGACTCGACCACCACCCTGGGCAGCCAGTTCCAGTGCCTGACCCCTCCCTCCATGAAGAATTTCTTCCTGATGTCCAGTTTGAACCTATCCTGTTGAGGCTTGAAACCCTTCCCTCTGGTTCCATCGCTAAGTACCTATGAGAAGAGACCAACACCAACATCTCTACGGTGTCCATTCAGATGGTTCCAGAGAGCAATGAAGTCTCTCCTTAGCCTCCTGTTCCTCAGACTAAGCAGCTCCAACTCTAATCTGGGGATTTGCTAATCCAGGATGCCTGGCAATGACAAATGGCAGCAACGAAGCTGCAGCGTGCTCGCAGCCCTTTATAGCGCTTCCATAGAGACTTGGCGGTGGGAAGCCAACCAAAACTTTAACCTCTGATTATAAAAGAAAATAAAAACAAAGAAGGAAAACAAGTGGGTTTTCTTAAATGTGTTTACACACACACGTTCAGCTGCTTCTCTTCCACTGCTAATGAAAACAGGACACACAGGCAGAGCTGGTACTTTCAGCAATAAATCCACGTACAGTAGCCCCATAATCCACGATTTCATGCTCAGCGTAAAGGTAATTTGGCAGAGCTGTGAGTCACACGCCGTTTGAAATAATGGGACAGGCTCTATGAGAAAGAAACCTGTTTTAAAAAATACAGGAGGGGGCTGATGAGCAGCAAATTAAAAAAAAACAACCAATTAATTCTGATCTTGTGTTTCAAGCAGACACATTTTTCTCTCTTTATTAATCACAGAATCACAGAATCATAGAATCACAGAACATCAGGGATTGGAAGGGACCTCGAAAGACCATCCTGTTCAATCCCCCTGACACAGCAGGATCATCTAGACCAAATCACCCAGGAATATATCCAGGTGGGTTTTAAATGTCTCCAGAGATGGAGACTCCACAGACTCCCTGGGCAGCCCGTTCCAGTGCTCCATCACCCTCACTGTGAAGAAGTTCCTTCTCATATTTATATGGAACCTTCCATGTTCCAGCTGACACCCACTGCCCTTTGTCCTATCACTAGATGACACTGAGCAGAGCCTGGCTGCATCCTCCTGACACCTACCCTTCACATATTTGTCAATATTAATGAGGTCACCCCTCAGCCTCCTCTTCTCCAAACAAGAGACCCAGCTCCCTCAGCCTTTCCTCATCAGAGAGATGTTCTGCTCCCTTCAGACACATGACTTTGTGGCTGTAGAAAGCAGGGTCACCCTGACACTGACGCAGCCACTCAAACAGGATTTCTCCCTCTTCATTCTCGTGGATGTGATGTCCAGCTAGTCTGGTACAGAAAGGGAGGGTCACTGCCTCTGGATCATTGCGTGTTGGCAAAGCTAGTCTGGAGTTTGGGATCCCTGGTCAGTCGAAATCTTTGACCTTCCTTTGATGGAATATGTCCCCCCACCTTGGTCAAGATGAAGAGTTCGACGTAAGGCTCCACATTCGAACACGTGCCTAACGTGCAGAGCAGCACAACACCCAGCTTCTTCTGCTGAGATCAGCCTCAGCTGTCAGCCCCGTCCAGGATTTAAATCCCTCCCAGCCTCACCCATTTCAGGCGAGTTTCCTTTGATCAACACCAGTAATCCCAGGGTGTCAGTGCTACAATTAACCCCGTGTGTCCAACGCGCAGATGACGCAAATCTATCACAGGGCAGCTTCAGGACCTTTATTTCAAGCGATTTCAAACATCTGCATCAAGCCTTGATGCGATCGTACGGCGAAGGAGAGAAATCACAGGGAGATGAAGTGATTCCTTGCTGCAGCCCTTGCTGTGGAGTCATAGAGTCATTTAGGTCAGGAAAAGCCTTCAAGATCACAGAATCACAGCATCACAGAACATTAGAGATTGGAAGGGACCTTGAAACATCATCCAGTCCAATCCCCCTGCCACAGCAGGACCACCTGGACCAACTCACACAGGAACACGTCCAGGTGGGTTTTAAACGTCTCCAGAGAAGGAGACTCCACAGTGCTGAAGTTACTCCCTCCTGCAGCACTTGCTGTAGAGCCATAGAATCATTTAGGTTGGGAAAAGCCTTTGAGATCACCAAGTCCATGTTTTGTACTCGAAAATTAAGTGAATGTACCTCTACTTTTATTTACCACTACTTTATTGCCACGGAGCACTGGCCAAAACCAGTACAGAGGGCAGCTAAAGCGATGGGGAGCGAGATTTATTTGATGTCCAGCTGATGACGGATATTTCCTCCCGGGGTGGGTTATTTATTTGTCTGGAGCTGCTGGCACACACACGAGTTTCTGACTCTTACAGGTAATTTTGAAGAGCGGGGCTTGCACGAGTATGAAAGAGCAGCAGAGCTCGGTGAGCACGCACGGCCGACAGCAAAGAAGTTTACCGACGGCTTTCAAATGCTCGTTGTGTCTTTGGTGGAGGAGCCTGAATGCAATCGTTTATATTAGCTGCAGTATCTGGCTGACTCCACTGATCTCCATAATCAAACGCAAGAGATTTGGAGAGGAGAAGAGGAAGAGGGCGGGTGAGAGGGGTGGGAGAAAGCATGTATAATTAAAACCTTGTTCTAATCCGGCTTTGATGCTTTTGCCAGGACAGGTTGGACTAGTCAAAAGCCCCAAACATTTTAGGTAGGTTTTTGTTTGGTTTTGGGGTGGCTGCAAAGCAGCAAAGTGGTTATTAGCCTTATAAGGTATCAAGGTAAATACTTCAGGTCCCCTGTGAATTTCAGTCTCTCCCAACTTGGTTTATTTGTTCTTGTCAGTGGACAGTGAAGTTTTGTTGGTTGAAACCAGTTGGGGCAGAGAGTGACAGCAGCAAGGCACTGTGATTTATTTTCTGCTAGCCACCACTTCCCCCGTGCTTCTTCCCCAGTCTGGCCCCACAACCCTCCAGCCTCCGGACCAAGGGTGGGGGACACCATCAGCATCTTGGCCATGCAGATGTGAAGTGACCCTGCACAAACTCCAGCAGCACCAAGGCTTTTTCTATTGTCTTTGTTTTAACATCTGTCTTGGGGCCCTGGTGCTGACTGGAGCTTCCAGAGCCACAAGGTCCTTGTTGTGTCAGTTTTGTCTGCAGGGAGGGTCTTTCTGCCTCACTAGACCGTGGCCCACGGATGCTAGTGTTCCTTAGGATGAGGATGTACAGAGTGTTGACCTTCAGGTGCAGACAGAGAAGCAGCGGTCACTAAGGACACTGGCTGGTGCAAACTCAAGTCTTGTGCACAACTAGAGTCAATCCCATCCCACAACCAGCTCCCAAAAGGACCTGCAGAATTACATGGCTTCATACCCCAACACTCCACTGCCAGGTGACACCTCTTCAGCTTGAAGGCAGAAGGGATGGAGAGCAGCTGAGGCAGTGAAGCCTCAAAATGCATCTTTGGGGTCTTGTTTTGGAGAGAATGCACTGAGAGCCTTGAATGGGTGTTGAAAGTAGAGCAGGCTGCTTTGCAAGAAAGGGCTTTGCTCTGCGAGAGCATCTGTTTAAGATGTAGGAGGCATCTGATAGGAATAGACTTAAGGAAGTTATTTGGTCTGTTCAGCTTATTAAAAAGTTCAAACAGAGACTTGATTACAGAACATAAGTATTTTCACCAAGGAAAAATAACATCTATGAAAGGTCTCTTTAATCTAGCCGAGAGAGGACAGCTGAATTCTGAGAGCTGGGTGAAAAAGCCAAAGGAATCGAAACTGGAAATGAAGCATTTCATTTAATTCTGTTCCCGTGGTGGAGAAGAACAAGGTTGGATGACAATGACAACAAACAATTGCCACAACCAACAGTCTGCAATGGAAGGAAAACCTTTATGGGTGACTTGGTTTCTCAGAGCCAGGGATTGTGGGGAAACTATGAAGAGGGGATGTGAAACAACTGCTGGAACAGGAAACCAAAAACCTGACCCCAAGAGAGCCCATCTCAGCTGGTGGCACTGATGGGGAAGAGCCTTAGCCAACCACACGGCCAGGACACCAGAAGGTCTCAGGTGGTCATCTCCCAGGATCACGGATCACAGCAAGCTCCCTCCACTGCAATTGGTGCCCAGAGTGTTAAGAGTTAGAGACTGAAATGGAAACAGTCTGTGTAGAAAATTGAGGGTATCACAGAACATCAGGGATTGGAAGGGACCTCTAAAGATCATCCGGTCCAATCCCCCTGCCAAGCAGGATCACCTAGATCAAGTCACACAGGAGCACATCCAGGTGGATTTTAGATGTCTCCGGAGAAGGAGACTCCACAACCTCTATGGGCAGCCCCTTCCAGTTCTCTGACATCCTCACCGTGAAGAAGTTCCTTCCTGTATTTCCTCAAGTACTTCACTGTGCTGTGGCAATTATCTCACCTCCTTCATGCTGTGGGCGGAACTCATAATTTCTTCATCATTTCCTTCTCCTTCCATAACATTTCCTGATCTCCAGAAAATATCTGGGTCGCCTCACGTTCTCCTCTGTTTTGCCTGCTGTTCCTTTATTTCTCTCTTTTTGTCCTTCCTCGACGTCAACAGCAAAAACCCCGCGAGTCACAAAGACAGAAGTTTAAGGTTCAATTTTTACCTTTTCAGCTGAGAACTACAAATGGATTCTCTTTACCAGCACATTCTGAAGGCCTGTAACGCAGCCTGACATCTTGAGTGTACATCACTTGAACTGCTGCCAGCTTTCCAGAGTGATTAGGTGACTTGAAAAAGGAAAATATTTTTTCATGTGCTTCCACTGAATTGGAGGCTCTGCTGCTGAAAAGACTTCAATAATCCTGGCTGTATTTATTTCCTAAAGCCCCACTCGTCATTGTCAGAATGTTATCAGCTTTCTCTCCAGCCCAGAATCTAATTCCAATTATTTTTAAAAATTCCCTTTCTGCAAATGAATCTTCCGCAGCGCTCTCTACTCTTCACTTAAGACTTAATCAATTACTAAATGGAATGTCTTCGCCGCACAGTGGTCGTGCTCAAGTGGAACTGCTCCGGTGCGTTGGAGGAAGCCATGGCACAGGGCTTACAGCACGTTTGTTGGGGAGTTGGAAGCACGTGGCTCATGGAAAGCTCGGGTGCAGGATGCCAATTCACCATTGAGGATTGTGTTGCAAGGACTGTTGGACAGGAAGGAGCCCGTTCTTGACCTCTTCTCTGAATTGCATTGACCATGAGCCAGCAATGTCCTTTTGTGGCCAAGAAGGCCAAGGGCATCCTGGGGTGGATCAGAAGAGGGGTGGTTAGCAGATCGAGAGGGGTTCTCCTCACCCTCTGCTCTGCTCTGGTGAGACTGCATCTGGAATGTTGTGTCCATTTCTGGGCCTTTTAGTTCCAGAACGACACAGAGCTGCTGGAGAGAGAACAGTGCAGAGCCACAAAGATGGTGAAGGGAGTGAAACATCTCCCTGATGTGGAAAAGCTGAGGGAGATGGGTCTCAGCACGGAAAAAAGGAGCCTGAGGGGTGATCCCATTAATGATGATAAATATGGAAAGGGCAGGTGTTAGGAGGGTGGAGCCAGGCTCTGCTCAGTGACATCTAGTGATAAAACAAGGGGCTGGAACATAGAAGGTTCCACATCAATATGAGAAGGAACTTCTTCCCGGTGAGGGTGACAGACCCCTGGAAGAGGCTGCCCAGGGAGGTTGTGGAGTTTCCTTCTCTGGAAATGTTTAAAATCCACCTGGATATGTTCCTGTGCAACTGGATCCAGATGATCCTGTTGTGGTGGGGGATTGGACTAGATGATTTTTCTAGGTCCCTTCCACTCCCTAACATTTTGTGATTCTGTGTGGAAGGAAGAATTTGGTTCAATGCATCTCACTCTGAAATGCACCAGAGACATGAACAAAGGTCGCTTTGCTTGACTCTACCAGCAGTGGGGGAACTTGGTGTGTGCAAAGGTTGAAAGAGATTCCTTACCTGCTATGTCCTTCCAAGATCTTGGCCTGGAAGTTGATATTTCTCATACCAACATCCAGGAAAAAGCCTGGGCAACAAAACCTAGAAAGAGGAGAGGTTTTTTGCTGTAGGCACTAGAAGAGGAGCCAGCAAGGGAGTCTTCAAGGCTAATAGGTCAAGGGAGTCATGTCACCAGAGCCAAAACTCCCTTATTCTGGAAGGATTGTCTACACAGATTTATACAGAATAATGTTGGACACAAATTCACACCTTTCCCTGTTTTGCTAAGACATCCTTGAAAGTAAAAGTTCTGTCTTTGACTCCCACAGTACTGAAGTTGCCCCTCAAAATTCCTGAAGGAGGAGGAGAAAGCTGAAGACGGTGCTGAATTTAATCTCTTCCTAGTTGGCTTTTCGTGATGGGTGTTTTCCTCATCTGTATTAACTGTTCTAGAGTAAATTTGGGTGCAAAGCCCCTACGTCTTTAGGCTGAGGATTTGTAGCTGTTTGCTTGATCTTAAAGCAGTCCATGGAGTCTTCTTAGTGCCTTGAATTTTTGACAGAATTAAGACATCTTTGGGAAACCCAAGGCTTGCTGATAGCTGGGAGGCATCAAGGTTCAGGTTTCAGTGTTTTCCATGGTGAACTTTCAGTGCCTTTCTGGATCATGTGCTCCCACAGCTGAACCTTGCCTGCCTGCAGTGGGAAAATGGTAGCGCCGGGGTCAGAGGAACCGAGGCATTGAGTTAGCACATTTATACCTTAGAGGGGTTTAAGGAGTTCGTGCCTGTTTTTACAGGGAGTTTTTCAGCCCACTTTGAACTACCTTAAAACAATAAAGTTCCCTTTTCAGCAGCTTGGTTTAATGGAAAGATTTACTGTATTTTCATTCTCCTGCTGAAAAGTGATAATGAAGCCAAGTTCAGAATTCAGTGTCACAGAGAAGGTCTATTTAGGAGAATTAAAGGGTCTAATAACATTCAAGCCACCTGGGTAGCTCTACAGGTAGGAGTCATGGACCGCATTTTGGTTCACATAGAGCCCGTTTTTATTAAACAAATATAACCTGCTGAAATTAAAATTTCATTTCAGAAGGCACAAAAGAGGTCTAAGTAAAACTCCTTATGTTTAACACATTTATTTGCCTCAGGTCTAACACTTGAGCATCAAAAGCCCTCCTCATGCCTGTGAAGGGCAACACAGTCCTGCTGATATTGCTTGTATGAGGGTTATGATCTCTGTCCACTAACCAGGGCTACAGATACTCCTGTTAAACAATGAGAATCACAGAACATTAGGGATCAGAAGGGACCTCGAATGATCATCTAGTCCAACCCCCCCTGCCACAGCAGCATCATCTCGAATTAATGAAGAGCTATGCATCTCCTTTATTTAAAGCATGTGAACTATTTACTGCCTTGAGCTCAAGTGCTTAAATGCTCGATGCATTCACTCTTAATGGCTTTATGCTGCAATTATACTTCTTAATGCAAACAACAAATGGCTATTTTAATGCTAATTAAGTTATTTTAATACTAATAATTAATGCTTAAATACTTAAATATTATTAAATGCTTAAGTAATGCTTAAATGATAATTTCATGCCCAAATTAATGCTTAGTAGTGTTTCAATTGTACTTACTAATGCTTAGATTATGCTTATTAATGCCTAAAGTGCTTTATGCACATGCATAAGGGGTTTCAGGAGAGAAGACACCGTGGCAAAAAATACCTTTACAAGAGTGCTCCCAGAGTCTCTCACTGAGGACCCCACTATGTTTGCTCTTTGTACTGTTCCTCCCAAAAGCTTGTACTAGAAATGACCCAGTTTATGAAGTGCCACTTGCAAGTTCAAACCCCTTAATACCACCCATAATCCTGGATAAGGAGCTTCAGCCTGCACAAACCTCAGCAGCAGCGCTGAGAGTGTGTCCTTTCAGAACCTCCCTTGCCCGCTCGGCGCTGAAGGAAACAAGCAAAACAAGCCTGAAATTTGGTCCGTTAATTTCTTGACAAATTTTAACTCAGTGCAGTGACAGGGAGCTTTGCAAGAGAAATTCTAGAAGCCCAGGAACCGAGGCATAATAAGCTGTCAGAGAGAAGATCAAGTAGCATTCCCTAATTCATCTCACCAACATCAATGTTCCAGCTAACAGTAGACAGTGTTAGCCAGATTCTTGCCCTTTTTATCTACGAAAAGCTGCATTTATCAAAATAAGCAAAAAATGTGAGGTATGGAATGCAGTTCATTGGAGGGCAGGGCTTTGTTGGTCGGTTGGTAAATTGAAACACATGGAAAAGTGCTACATGGAGGAACACACTGCTGACTGTATTACTCCTCTTTTATTGGTTAAGCTCTAATAAGAACCAGCTGGTAATAAAGGACTGGGTTCATGGGAACCCACCCTTTGTTGAAAGCGAACTTGGTGTCAATACTAGAAACACATGAGCACAAAGAAAACAGATGTAATTGGCTTCTGGAGGTCAGGTTATGTAAAGACCCCGGTGAGCAGAGGTGAGGTTTTGGCTGCAGAGAATGACAGGCTAAAATAGCCATTATTTCTGGGGCTGTGTGTGTGTGAGACCCTCTTGGGAGGGGGTGGCAGTGGCAGACACCTCCACTTTGGACAGGAATTGGGGCTTTACAGTCTCAGAAGACAGGGTGCTTCACCTCAAACAGGCACTCGTGAAATCAAGGAACTGATGATCTCCGGAGAAGGAGATCTGCAGATTTGTCTTCAATTACAAGTAAAAATCTACACTGGGGATTAATACTATTCATCAGTTTTTTTAAAGAATCACAGGACATTAGGGATTGGAAGGGACCTTGAAAGATCATCCAGCACAATCTCCCCACCACAGCAGGAGCACCTAGATGGAGTCATACATGAACATTTCCAGGTGGGTTTTAAATGTCTCCAGAGAGAGAGACTCCAAAACCTCCACGAGCAGTCTGGTCTGTTCCAGTGCTCTGTCACCCTCACTGTGAAGAAGTTCCTTCTGATATTTGTGTGGAACCTCTTCTGTTCCAGCTTGCACCCACTGCGCCTTGTCCTGTCATTAGATGACACTGATAAGAGCTTGGCTCCCATGTTTCCTCACTTTCACTACGAAGTTCCTTCTCATAATTATGGAGAACCTCCTCTGTTCCAGCTCACACTCATTGCCCCTGGTCCTATCATTAGATGAGACTGAGAAGAGCCTGGCTCCATCCTCCTGACACCCACCTTTCACATATTTATAAACATTTATGAGGTCACTGCTCAGTCAGAGCCACATTCCTCCACGAGCAGTCTGGTCTGTTCCAGTGCTCTGTCACCCTCACTGTGAAGAAGTTCCTTCTGATATTTGTGTGGAACCTCTTCTGTTCCAGCTTGCACCCACTGCGCCTTGTCCTGTCATTAGATGACACTGATAAGAGCTTGGCTCCCATGTTTCTTCACTTTCACTAAGAAGTTCCTTCTCATATTTATGGAGAACCTCCTCTGTTCCAGCTCACACTCATTGCCCCTGGTCCTATCATTAGATGAGACTGAGAAGAGCCTGGCTCCATCCTCCTGACACCCACCTTTCACATATTTATAAACATTTATGAGGTCACTGCTCAGTCAGAGCCACATTCCTCCACGGATATTCATGATGTCTACAACCCTGAAGAGAATAGGCTGGAACTTCAGCACAGACTTCAAGTTAAGCAGATGCTTCAATAGTTTCTTGCCCAATACCCTCTATTTCTTCAATGTGAACATAAAATCATCTTCCTAAAGCTTTAAACTGGTTTATGAAAAGGACACAGAGGAAGGATTTTTACCTTTTTAGTTTGTTTCCTCTCTAAGGGCAGCCGTGCAGGTGACATACAAACGTTAACGTGGAAGGTTAGAAATGTCAAGAATCAAAATGGCTATTTCCTGGGCTTTATCCATACAGACTGGAACGGGGCATTTAAACCAAGCTCTTGCCCACCTGTAAGATAAACTGCAAAGGGAAAGATCGACCCCTTAGTTTGGATTCCTCTGTTCCTGCTCTGGCAGGGGGATTGGACTAGATGATCTTTTGAGGTCCCTTCCAATCCCTAATGTTATGTGTGTGTGTGTGTGTGTGTGTGTGATGCTTCCAATCCCTAATGTTATGTGTGTGTTGTGTGTGTGTGATGCTTCCAATCCCTAATATGTGATGCTTCCAATCCCTAATGTTCTGTGTTTCTCTAACAAGAGGCCAAATAAAGGCACTGGAAGGAGCTGCCCAGGGGGGTTGTGGAGTCTTCTTCTCTGGAGACATTTAAGACCCACCTGGATGTGTTCCTGTGCAACTTGGCCTAGGTGATCCTGCTGTGGCAGGGGGATTGGACTGGATGATCTTTTGAGGTCCCTTCCAATCCCTAATGATTCTATGATTCTGTTATTCTGTGAGTAACGTGCACAACCAAGTGAATTGCCAAGAACAGCCTTTCTTTTGAATTACCAGCAAAAAAAACCATTGGCCTGAGGACTGACTTCAGCAGTGATGATCTGAAACCCAAATGTTGTAGGTGACATTGGAGCAGTGATGTGGTGGTAGCTCTGCCCTGCGGTTGGCTGGGTGTAATCCTCCCAATCACAGTTCTGTTGTGAATACTTGTGGTTTGGAGTTCAGGCTTCATGTTCTTCAAACATTCTCTAATGTTCCAGTCAAACACACTCTTTCCTGCCTAAAAGCTTTGCTGGAACACCTCTTGCAAGCAACTTCCAGAGAGAGCCATATGTGACCCAGGTGAAATCCGGGTTCGACCAGTAATATTGTTCTGCTTTTACACCAGAAAAACTGCAGTAAGTCCTCCAGTGCATTGCAGCAGTGTCTGAAAACACTCAGGTCCCCCAAAAGCAATTTTTTATGGTGCGAAGGATCATGTCAGAAGACAAAAGTCCATCTCATCCCCACTTGGATGTGTTTCTGTGCGACTTGGTCTTGCTGATCCTGCTCTGGTAGAGGGATTGGACTAGATGAACTTACAAGGTCCCTTCCAATCCCTAATGTTGTGTGGTTTTGTGATCCCTGTTGAGATCTTTCCACCGTGCTGAGGAAAGACTTGAATTGCTCTGTGTGTTGCTGGATGAGGTCTGGCCAAGCTAGACAGAGCAGTTTTAGAGGAGGTACCTGGGCAAAGCTTGACTGAGCCCCCAAATGGAGAAGAATCTTGTGGTGATTTGCTCTGGACCAAGTACCATGACAAATTTTTTGGTAACACCTGAAAATGAGGGGCAGAGACACTATAAACTGTGTTTGGAAGGTTTTCACTGGTCCAGACAGGATGCAAAGGAAGGGTCTGTGGAGAAGTGTTTGCTGCTGTTATTTTAAAGTCAGCTTAATGCCTTAATGCCTTTCAAGAAACAGTGGTTACTGAAACATTAAAAGGAAAATAAGCTGGGAAAGAAATTATTAACACAAGACTGAAGAACAGCCCCCTGCTTTTCCGAGGTATTGCCTGAGTGACTGCAGCATCTACAAAAGGGATTCTAATCTGAAATGAATTTGCAGCTAATTCAACCTGTAGGCTAGTGACTCTGGGATTTCCTAGATAATACGATCCAGACAGTAATGTTGATGGATGTGAGCGACTTGCCTGTGTAACGTGCTGTAAAGCTCTGTCATAAGAACAAATGAGCCATTATCGCTTTAACAAAAGCGATCCCACCGCGCCACTAAATCCTGCGCCTTTCAGTATCGCAGGATCGTTAGTTACAGCCACTTAGGGAGGTGTCTTCCTTCAGCGAGGCAACAAACACTCCGCTCCAGCATTGCCACGCGGAAAAACTCCGTGCAAACCGCTCTGTTGGGTTTGTCTCCCCGCACGGAGTGGATGCAGCGTCACAGGATTTCTTACCGAGGTGGGCAAGCTGGAAGAAATGCAGCCAGTAACAGGGGTCACGGGGGCTACAAAAGGGTGGCAGTCTTCATTACTCTCTGTTTAGCTACTGACTGAGCCCTGTGAAGCAGGGCTGGAGCTGTGGGAGTGAAAAAACCAGCCTTAGACAACCAAAACCCCATTTTCTCTTTGGAGGACACTGAATAAGAATGGTTTAGTGGCTGCATAGTTTCCTGCCGGCTTCTATTAAAGCCGCAGATGTTTGGCTGAGCTGGACTAGACGCTTTACTAGGCTCACCCTAGAACTAAAGTGTTTGATGGATTTTGATTCCTGGACCGAGCCTCGTTTACAGCATCCAGATTTCCACCCTTCTCTTTGCTTTTGACTGAAAAGGCCAGCCTGCTGCCTTCTTTCCTGGGCATCCACTCTCTCCAGGATTGCTAGATATTACATCCTCTGCCCATCACTGAGTTTTCATCCAATGCTTTAGTCACCCTCTCACATATTTTAACATCTACTCATCTTTCACAGACAGGAGTCCTGCAGGGAAAAAAGACCCCACCCTGAAGTAAAGCTAAAGTAACTCTTGACTTTGGTGGGAGAGAAATATTGACCAATGTGGGGAGGAAAAAACGTGTTCACTTTACACAAATTTCACTCATCATCTCCTCCTGCGATGTTACTGTTCAAATTAGATAGGTGGATAGACAGATAGATTGGATAGATAGATTAGATAGATTAGCTAGAGTAGATTAGATAGATTAGATAGATTAGATACAGATGAGATACATAGATTAGATAGATAGATAGATAGATAGATAGATAGATAGATAGATAGATAGATGGATGGATTACATGGTAGGTAGCCAGGTAGATTGGGTAGACAAGTAGGTAGGTTGATTAGATAGGTAGGTTGGTAGATTAGATAGGTAGGTAGGTAGATAAGATAAATAGATAAACAAGTGAATATATTTAATGCTGCTTTTTCTATAGGACACATCATTTCTGATTTACTAGGAAAACAGATAATAATTTTTCACCTGTTAAATGCAAACATGAAGGTCTGGAGGTGTCTCTTCAGTACCCAGTGATGCTGATGGGCGTTTAGTCACGTTTGAAGGTAAAATAATATTTTCTTCATACGCTGCCTTTGCCTAACGCAAAGTGACCTGACATCTGCCTGGCTGCAGCCAGGGTCACATATGAAGCAGTGCCTACACTGAACAAATATTTCCAATAAAAGGGAAAAAAAGGAAAAGAGAAAAAAAAATCATTAACCTTTTGTCATTAGCATTAGCTGCGCTTTGAGCCGCTCAGCAGTTTGAACGAGTGCACCTGCCAAAATAAGCACCGAGTGTTGTTACCCTCTTAGGGACAGCCCTGTTCCATAAATCACAGCGTTTCAATGACAGCTAAATGTGTTTTATATCATATAGAGAGCCTGTGTTTATGAATGTGAGATAAAAGGGGTTTAACCAGTGCAAACACTAAGACTACTGTGTGCAGTCTGGCTCTCCTTCACAAGTTTCCCCCTTGTCCCTTAAATGTGATTTCCATTGCCCGTGCGCAGGGCTATCTCCTCATTTTCTGCCAGTTTTGCCTGTAGCTGATTTTCCTTCCAATTCTTTCTGTCCTGAAGTCCAGTTCTGACTACACAGCCCCAGGAAGTACCCAGCTGGAAGGAAAGGGGTGATTTGGAGAACAAATCCTATCCAGCCTTCTCCCAAGTTTCCCTATGTCACAAAAGAGCCCATCACCTCCCAGGGGTGATGAAACGTAGATTTCTGACGTACCCCAAGTGTCCAGAGACCCTGGCATCTCTCAGATGTCTGGTTTTACCTCAGCTGTTCCAAAGTATCTTATAAGTTCTACTTTGTAACATACAACACAGTGTCTCAACAAACACATAGCCTGCACCTGCTTTGCTGTTTGCAAAATCACCCCTGCAGCCCTGACACTAAGTTACTCCTTAGCCAAGGGCTGGCAATGATTGAATGACTAATGGCAGGGGGATTGGACTGGATGATCTTCCGAGGTCCCTTTCCATCCCTAATGTTCTGTGATTAATCAAAGTTTTAGTTATTTTTTCCCCTTTTTGTAACCCACTCGGTTTCTTTTCGTCGCTGGGAACTTCTCTCTGTGAAGTTATGATTTTAAATAGACAGCTAAGGCAGTGACAACCAGTTTCACAGAGAGTAAGAGCTTGTTGGTAGCCCAGGCAATTCATGGTAGAGCAACTGCTGACTCATTATTTATAAGGAGTCTCCATGTAAATAGATGAGAACACTGTAATTTTCACTTCTATTCCTGTGCTGGACTCAAAGACTGGCAATTTATTTGAACTGAATTTAAATCCTGTGGAAACCATCAGGAGAGCATGCACACAGCAATGATCTTCAGGGATGTTGCCCTACATTTGTTCCAGATCAATATATTTGGTGATATATTGCAAATATCAGAAGGAACATCTTCCCAGTGAGGGTGACAGAGCACTGGAACAGGCTGCCCAGGGAGGTTGTGGAGTCTTCTTCTCTGGAGATGTTTAAAACCCACCTGGATGTGTTCCTGCTCTGGCAGAGGGATTGTGCTGAATGATCTTTCGAGGTCCCTTCCAACCCCTAATTATTGTAATTATTGAATGACCAGGTTTTTTTGTAGCAAAGGCAGATGGATAAAATGTTCAGCTGGGAAGCAGAGACGAAGTTGGCACTGAAGTCTAGTAGAAGGGAGGTTTAGGTTGGACATGAGGATAAATTTATTCACAGAAAGGTTGTGGCCCATTGGAACAGGCTGCCCAAGGGGATGGTGGAGTCTCCATCCCTGGAGGATTTTGAAAGCTGTGGAGATGTGGTGCAGTGGGACAAGGGTTAGTAGTGGCCTGGCTGTGCTGGGTTAATGGTTCAACCTGGTGATCCTAAAGATCTCTTCCAACCAAAACCATTCTGTGGTTTTGTGACACAGATGGCTGGTTTTGTCTCCCAAGAAGAACATTGCTGGGGATCACAGCTCCTGCTATACGTCATTCTTCTCTTGGGTCAGGATCATGGCCCCTTCAGGCAGGTGGGCTCAAATGCCTGTTCCTACCAGCAATTTGCCACCCAAACGGGCTCTTTCATAACAGGAGCAGCTTTTCCATACCTCACGTTTGTCAATAATTTCTGCTCAGGATCGAGGGGAAGCTGCAGCCCTTTGTCAAGTGCAGCTCCCAGCCCTGCCAGACAAGGTCTGCTTTTCATTGGAAAGGCTCGCAGAAAGCAAGGAAGTGCCTGAGCTGTGCCCAGGCCTGCTAGGCAAATCCTTTGCCACCTCAGATGTTAATTCCTAGAAATTCTATTGTCGGTAGAGATAGTCCTGAGAGCTGTGCTGAGCCGTGCATCTTGGAGAGGGTTGGAGAGGTTTCCTGCTGCAGCCGTTTGGAAGAGCTCTGCAATCTCCATTACAACACAATAACAGGAAACATTTCAGTGGCCTCTGCAGTACTGGCATATTATTTCACTTTAATGCTCATATTGTTTGAGCATTAATAAAACTGGAAACTGTGATATAATTAAATCCATTCTTCCTACAGAGAAGATGACTGTCTAAGATAGTGGCAAGAGCAGCAGACTCACATGTCGCCTGGAGAAGCGAGCGTGCTCCCCTTGCCAAGGCACAGCATACACGTGCTTAGTTTTATATCCTTCTGCAAGAAAAGAACTCCAGTTGAGATCTGGAGACCTCTTGTACCTCTGCATCCAGAGCTGCAAGACTTCATTGCTTGAGCTACACGATTATCCTGTTAGACCGAAGGATAAACTGTTCTCACGATGTGCAGCATGAGCCTCTCGTGGGATAAGATTTTAGATGCAGAGCCCAAACAGCTGATAGTGCCATGGCTTATTTGAACCGGCTGAACCAAATATCTGAAGCATAGATTTGTATTTGAGGAGCAGGATTGGGAAGACAGCAGCCTGGAACCATTGTGCATCTTTCAGGCAGTGCAGTGCTGCACGAGGAGCTGGCGTGGCTTGGTGCCTCCACCTGCTCTACCTATGTCCCTGTGCAACTCGGTCTGGGTGGTCCTGCTGTGGCGGGGGATTGGACTGGATGATCTTTTGAGGTCCCTTCCAATCCCTAATGTTCTGTGATTCTCTGGTGGTGCACAAACACAGCAGCTGACCACCATGAGATACCCAACCCCACATCTCCAGGCAGATCACGAGTCAAATCCAGCATCTAGGTAAACTCAGGCATTGTATCGGGGAAGCAACCAAGCAGATGATTCAATATCTGTCCAAACAGTCTGTGTCAACAGCCCCTTGTGCATCCTGTCCCCTTTGCTGGACCCTCAGGAATTTTTCATTTTCACAGTGACCAAAGAAGTGTGTTTCCTGTAATATAATGGAGATTTTCCTTTGGCCATGCCTGGCACTCACTCCTTCACTGCAGCTCAGCTGCAATTAAATCTCTGCCAAGCTTTTCTTATGCCCTCTTGACTCAACAGGAAAGAAAAGACCTTCTCCAGCGCCGCAGTCTAAGATCAGCTCAGAAAACTGCTGCTTTGAGGAGTGCTACTGGTTCTTAACTGCTAAACTGATAGTTAACAGAGATGAAATTAAAACCAAAGAGAGCATCCTGTGTTTATTAAGCTTATCATTTCCACGAGACATTGATGGAAAGTTCCTAGAAGCGCTGCTTTCCCAGTTCAAGAAGTTATCGGTGAACTGGGAAGCCGCAGAGATTCCCACTGCAAACTGCTGCTGCGAAGCAGCGTTGCATCGCGAGTGTTCGGATTCAATCCCACGCAGCACACGCCTGCGTGTGACCTCGCCAGGCAGCATGAAACACTGCAATGATCCTTCTGTGGCCACCAAGTCCTGTAAAGCTTTTGGGGGAGCAATTTTCCTCCTCCTAGGCTGTCGCTTTCAAAAATGGGGCTGCAGTTCCCCTTCTAATTGCTGGTGGGGAAGGGGCAAGGAAAGAGAGATTATAGCAGCTATTAAAGTAATTCTTCTTCCACCGTGGAAATTTAACAAAGAAAAGTGAAAATTGGTTTGTGTGTGTTTTCCAGGTTTCACTTCAGCTGCAGAATTTGTCAAGCAGATCCCAATTTTCCCGTTTCCCTAGGAAATCTCAGAGCTGAGAGGAAGAGAGCAGGGAAAAGGGTGAATGGCTGCCTCAGCTGCTCAGGGTGGTTTTAAAGCCAAGTTCTCATGCTTTGTGTTCCTGTTTCCTAGTCACCTGCCTTCTTGCAGAGGTATTGGAGGGACAGGAGCAAAACTCAGAGCCTCAGAAACAGAGAGTGATTTGGGGACAAGAGACATCTAAACTGGGCTGCTCTTTCTGCTTCTGCCAATCATCTTCCCAGCGTCACAGAATCATAGAACATTAGGGATTCGAAGGGACCTGGAAAGATCATCCAGTCCAGTCCCCCCACCACAGCAGGATCCCCCAGATCCAGTTGCACAGGAACATGGACAGGGGAGTTTTAAATGTCAGCCAAGTGGAAGTGTTCTCCTCCCATTCTGCACCTCCTGCAGGGGTCCAGGTGTCTCTGGCACATTTCTTCCACCTCTTACACACAGGAGAAATGGGAACACGGTACTGGGTTCAAAGCAGTCTACACTGAAAGCTGTGACACTGATCACAACCTCGTCCCTTGATTTTCAGTTTACCTGGGATTTCATGCTGAAGTTCTGATTGAGGAACCACCCTACTTAACTCAAGGTTTCTGCTGACTTCTGCTTGCTTCAGAAGTCAATGAGTATGTGAAGAGTGGGTGTCTGAGGGGTGACCCCATTCATGTCTATAAACACGGAACAGGATGGAGCCAGGCTCTGCTCAATGTCATCCAATGATAGGACAGGGGGCAATGGGTGCAAGGTGGATCAGAGGAGGTTCCACATCAATATGAGAAGGAACTTCTTCATAATGAGGGTCACAGAGCACTGGAAGGGGCTGCCCAAGGTGGTTGTGGAGTCTCCTTCTCTGGAGACATTTAAAACCCACCTGGATGTGTTCTTGTGCGGCTTGGTCTAGATGATCCTGCTGTGGTGGGGGATTGGACTGGATGATCTTCCAATCCCTAATGTTCTGTGAATCCGTGAATCTCATGAAACCAAAAGTTCTTCACTAATTCCCACCAGTCATCTACGGGGTGGTATCACCAAAGGGTTAGGGATCTTTCGAGGTCCCTTCCAATCCCTAATGTTCTGTGATCCTCTGTTTCCTTCCCTGGCTTTGCAGAACACAGCCATTTCAGAACATCTCATCCCAAACATTCACTTAAATGTCAACAGCTGCCTCTGTTGGCTCCTGATCTATTCAAAAGTTCCATTCTCCTCTGAGCATGGCTCTGGAATGGCAGATATTTCAGATGGCTGTCAGCAGCACGTCTGAAGAGGGTTTTTTCTGAACTTCTGAAGATGTTTGTCTTTGTTGGAAGGCAGTTAGAAACCTGCGAGGCAGCTCAATGTCCGTTTTCACAAAGCCTGAGAGATAGAAAAAAATCATTGAGCTCGTCCTGTTCTTGGTGGGGAAACCAAGGGAAATCCAGACGTTTGTCCCGACTTCACTGTGAACTACATGTGGAGAAAGGCTACAGGATTGGAAATGGGGAGAAAGATCAGAGGTTAGGGAGCTCATGTTTCTACATAACGTGACCTTATCTCAGTGGCAACTCAATTCTCATGATCTGCTGCTGCGTTCTCACAAATCTAAGTCTTCTAAAGGCACAGAAGAGCGTCTTGGCAGGGAAAACAGGAGGCTGCACTCACAGCAGTTTCTCTGACAGGTTCCCCTGCCTGTGAGCCACAAGATTCTGTGCTTAAACCGTCAAATCAAGCAATCTCTTCTGAAAGGAAAATTACCAAAGCAGTCCCAGGCCTTGATTTCCTCCAAACTTGCCGAGTCCAGGCAAAATTATCAAAATGGCTTGGCCACCCAGAGACTTAATGTTGAAGTCCCAGGTCAAGGAAAGCTCAAGCAATTAGCCTGCTGCGCTAATGACGTGCCTGTTTGATATAGTAGCTGAACAGCACCCTGATTGCCCATAATATGATTATCCCCATTCTGGGCTGCTTGGGGAAAAAAAAAAGCCATGCCTTGGAAAAATAGACTGTCATTTCTCTGGCATTTCTGAAAGACCTCTGTTTCCTGAAAAGCCAAGGGCATGTTTCAGCTCCTTATGTTTCCACAAATGTGTTATTAGATTCTCTCGCTGACCTACCTTTAATGAGTAGAAGATGTCATCGTTGAGAAGGATATTAAAAGACAGTAGCATGAAAATGCCGAGCCCTCACAGAGCTGTCATGATGTAAAGGGTCAGTTTGTCTCCACGTTCCTTTTAAAAAAACCCTCAAGGACATGACAGAAGGTTGTTCCTTAAAAATAGCCTTAAAAATCGGTTACTGGACACAAGATAAATTCTGATAATCAGAAAACCACGTTTTTTTTAAGTCACCCTTCCAAAAGGAGTCAAATCTGGAGCTGATCTGCCGTTTCTGAAAAGTTTCATTACTTTTTCACAGAATCACAGAACGTTAGGGGTTGGAAGGGACCTCCAAAGATCATCCAGTCCAACATCCCTGCCAGAGCAGGATCACCCAGACCAAGCTGCACAAGAACACGTCCAGATGGGATTCCTTCTGGTTGGTCCTAAAAGAGGTGGTATTGAGTAGGCAAGGAGCAGGAGTAAGGTCTGGATGTGCAACATCCTAATGGAAGTCATTGCAGGGTCACCCAGAGCTGTACCGCTGTGCCACGTAGAGGGTGAGATTTACAGCCACAGGATACAACAAGAAAGGAAAAGACAGTTATTCTTCTTGGGACATGGAGGCAAAACAAATGAAGGCAAACTCAGAGGAAGGATCACAGAGTCACTCTGGTTGTAAAAGAACCCTGGGATCATCGAGTCCAACCACCTACCCTACCTTACAAGTTCACCCCCAAACCAGATCCCTCAACCCCTCATCCAAATGATCTTTAAACACACCCAGGGATGGCAACTCAGTCACCTCCCTGGGAAGCCCATTCCAGCACCTGACCACCCTTTCTATGAAAAACTTTTTCCTAATTTCAAGTCTTGGATGTATTCAAGAGACATCTAAGCACTAGTGGGTCCATGGCCAGAAGCTTGCTTGTTGGTGCTACACTGAATTGATGTCCCAGGTAAAGCAGACCTGAAATCTGAGAACAAACAGCAGCTTGAAGTATCTGGTGTCTCTTGCAGGATGTGAGGACAAAGAAGCCAGTGACACAGCCACGGCCAGAGCAGCACAAATGTGAGATGAAAACAGGGATGGAAAAAAAAGTAGTCCTAGACCTAAATCAATATTTGGCTTGGGAGGTGATCTGGCTTCTTTTAATCTAGAGCTGTTTGCATATTCCGACCAGTGGGACCATCACTCTCTTCAGCTGGGCCATAAAGCGGGGCTTGTAGCGTTTGGGGCGAAACCACAGCGGTTGCCCGCCCCTAACGAGCACTGCCTCTGGAAACTCCAGTTTGGGGCATTTCCGCTTTTATTCCTGGCATTATGTCCCTGACGGTCTAATCTCTGCAGAACTATTTGTTGACATTAAAAAAAAGAGAATCCCCTCTTCAGCCAGAGGAAAGGGAAATCTGGGGGCGACTGATGCCGGGGGTCTCGCGTACAATGACTGCCTGTGTCTCACACACACGCTGACGAGATTTGAAGGCGATGCCTTTGGGTTTCCCAATGAGGGGAGTGGGAGCTTGGGAAGGCTCCTGACCATCTTCATCCATATTCAGGGCTTCTCTTTGTTTTCTGATGAAGGGATAGGCTCTGAGCAAAGACTTTTGAATGGTCCCTTGACACCAGCCCTGGAGATTTATTTTTTTTAATTAGGCCAGCCTGGAATGACTTGAGTTTGGATCCAGTACTGACAGCCGGAGCTCCTTGGTTTACAAGGGATTTTAACCTAAAAGGAAGTGGAGATCTTGTATAAATTCTGCAGTTTGAAAGGGGCTGTTTTTCTGGTCCAAATAATTTTCCTTCCTTCAATTTCTTCCTGTGTTTCTGCTGCTCCTGGAGATTATCAGCAGAAAGGCTGAGGGAGCTGGGTCTCTTGAGCTTGGAGGAGACTGAGGGGTGACCTCACTGATGTTGATAAATATGTGAAAGGGTGGGTGTCAGGAGGATGGAGCCAGGCTCTGCTCAGTGTCATCCAATGATAGGACAAGGGGCAATGGGTGTGAGCTGGAACAGAGAAGGTTCCACACCAACATGAGAAGGAACTTCTTCATGGTGAGGGTGACAGAGCACTGGAACAGGCTGCCCAGCGGTGTTGTGGAGTCTCCTTCTCTGGAGATGTTTAAACCCACCTGGACATATTCCTGTGTGACTTGGTCTAGGTGATCCTGCTGTGGCAGGGGGGTTGGACTGGATGATCTTTTGAGGTCCCTTCCAATCCCTAATGCTCTGTGATTCCGTGAACACAGATTGTCAGAAAGAAAGAGTGAGGAGAAAACCATCATTAAAAAAAGTGAGTGAAAACCTGTAAAATAATTTTGCACTGAGGTTTCAGCTGATAATAATAGAGGTTCATGTGAGCGTTCACTTTTTGGATGTCACATTGGCATCTGCTACACCTCTGGCTTCCCTGGAGTGCTGTGCAACTCCAAAGCTCTCCAATGAGGGCAGGTGTGTGCCCCCCATCTCAGCCTGAGACACAATCCCTCATCCCCACTGTCAGCCAAGTGACACCCACCCCAGGAAAGGTCCCACCACTCCATCAGCAAAGCTCCCGAGATAAAGCTTCCCAAACCCCTCCAATTTTGAAGGAGGACAGACACAGCAGAGGCAGAAGGAGAATCAGTCAAACCTCAAAATGAACTTTAATGAGAAGAATGAGCCAGAAAAGCTAATCAAAACCATATGAAACCCTCAGCATCGCTGATCTTCTCTGTGGCTGGGTGCAGGAACGACCCAAACTCCCAGCCAGAAGGAAAGATCACTGCTACTCTCTGATTTCACAACCACAACTCTTCAGATGAAGTTTTCTCATTTTTAATATTGTGAGGGGAGAAGGAAACAAAGCTAAAGATGTGAAGATGGATTTAATGCAGACTTGTACCCACCAGGTACAAGTTCCTTTAACTTGGAGTCCATCATTGATCTAGGTTGGTCCTGCTGTGGCAGGGGGATTGGACTGGATGATCTTTCAAGGTCCCTTTCAATCCCTAATGTCCTGTGATGCTGTGATCAGTGTGGTACAGAAGGCTTATTTGCAGGTTTGTGTGGTGGGACATGTCTCATCGTTATTTTGTCCTTCCCTGGTAACAACCTTCTGGTTCCTTTGCATCCAGCTGGTACCCAAGTGATGTAGAGCACTATCTGTGCACACCAATCATTTTCATGGGACATATGTTTTTACTTTGGAGCCGACATCCTTCACTGCTTAAAAGCATCAAATAAAGCCCTAATAAAAATTGATTCTTGTATCCCTTCAGCAGCAGGTATAGGATTTTGAGCCAGCAAGTGGGATTTCATATTGGAATCCATATTTCTGGTGTTCCTGGTTCTCCACACAGCCAGGAAAATAAAATCAGGCTGTTGAGGCTTTGGAAGGGAAGAGCAAATCAACTGACAAATATTGGGAGAGGAGTAATTTGGGGAATAGTAGCTAAACTTCCCTTCCTTACTTTTGTACAGGAGAATGATCTCTGCTTCCAGTCTCTTTATCTCATTAACATTATTTTTCATCTTCTTGGTGTCTGCTTTTTTGCTGACTGCCATCTGAGATGTCTCCTGTGCCTCCAACTCACACATCCTTTGTTCTACTTGAATCCATTATAGAGATCCAAACTCTCCTGGTGAGATCCATTTAGATTTTCTAAAAGCACTAGAGCTTCCCATGGAACCTCTTAGTCAATATTTAATGTAGAGTCTCATACAGGAAGACCCTGGAGTCATTCTGATTTCAAAAGCAAGAGGCAAATGCTGACGTGGGAAGGAGTTTGCTGGTCCAAGGAGCCAAATGCCTCTGGCTTGCCGAAAAGATGCACCCATGCGTAAGAGAAAGGCCAGCACATCTTCGGAGCCACTGCCACCAGCTGTAGCTTCTGTTGCTGTTCCCTCTGGTCCCAGTATCTGCAAAGCCAGCTGGCCAGTGCTCCCATTATTGCACAAATAAAGCTGAAAGATCTCAGACACTCTTGTGCACTGCTCTACCAGATGCAGCCTGTGAGCTGCCCAGCTGCCTTATTCTTTCCGAAGCCATGAATCCCCAAATGACCCCAAATTCAGAGCCATTTCTGTATAGGAGCAGTTTAGATCCATAACTGGGATTGATTTGGCAGGATGAATAGACTCAACTGGCAGAAGTCACCTCAGTTTCTATAAAGGACCCACGGGAGATAAGCAAAATGGGAACAGGAGGCTGAAGTTCTGCACGAAGTTCAGTGAACATCATCTCCCCTGCCAGGGCAACACTCTCCCACCACCTGCATTACCAGGGGTCTGTGTTGTGTCTTAAGGCTCTTACACCTCTCACAGCTCCAAAGGAAAAGGGTCATCATGCTGCCCTGCTGATAGAAAAAGCAGTTGCAGGCAGCTGTGGTGCACTCTTGGACTCCTTCTCTTCGCAGGCAGACTTCTGGGATGCTCTGCAGCTGCTGACTGCTGTATTGCTGCCCGTGTGTCTAACAACCCCTGGCTTCCCTAAAACTGCTCAGGCTGAGGTTATTTAGGTTCATCTCTTTTCTTCCCCATGTGCATGCTGAAGGGAAGTCAAACACTGTTGAACATGAAGGACACAGACCTCCTAAAACTCTGGTTGGTGCCCAGCAGATACTCCCCGAGGAGCTTTGATCCTCCTCCACAGCCTGCTCTTTCACTCCAGTTCTCTCACCTTCTAATGCTATTCATCTCCATAAAACCACCAGCCCAACCTGCTGCTCCAGCCAAGGGCCCTTTCCAGTCTGTGAACAGAGCTGATGTCGTAATGGAGACACAGATCAACACCTCACATTCACTCTCGACCTGCTCTTGATCTGCTCCAGGCTTTCCGGCAGGGACACGGGGTGGCTGGAGGTCCCTGAGGGACATCGCGCTGCGGCAATGCCAGTCTGCCCCTGGGAAGGGCAGTCAGACTCCCCACCTGGCAGTAGGCTGGAGTTTACCCTACAGGGCTGTAGTAAACTCACTACTGCTGTGGCTCCCCTTCATCGCAACTTAACAGCTTTTTATGGATTTTTGTTGGAGCCGAGTTCAAGTGCTCCAAAAGCAGTGATGTCCTGCCAGTGATTTAACTCGAGCCTCAGACAAAAATGTTCCCTTTGCTCTCTGCTCAAGACCGTGGACCAGGGATGTGATTCTTTTGAACATAAACACTTCCCCCCGCCCCAAATCCCCAGAGAAAAAGCAGACAAGCCTGCTTCCAATAACTTACCTTTAACTCGCCAGGTTTTGCCATAAGCTGAGGGTGGTGGGATGGGCAGGATTCACTCTGCGATGACCCTGGCACTGAGGAGACTTGGCAGCCCTTTGAAATGGGACCAAGAAGTTCACACCAAAGGCAGCATTTACTGGAAACCAGTCCCTGAGGGGCAAAATGCTGCTGTTCCTGCTGTGTTTTCACAAGCCAGGTGTGCTGGCAGAAAGTTGCTGTGGTCCTGGGGGGCAGGTAGCATGACAGCTTCTCTTCAACACATCTCTGCAGTTTCATGGAGCCCTCTTCAGACCTGAAGCAGTTTGCTCCAAGCATGCTGGTCCTGTCTGGTGGCTGTAGACTTCAGATTTGTATAGGGTATGAGACTCAGAGGACCCTTCCTGTCCCTGGTTCCTGGCTCCTCTGGACTTTGATGATCAGTTCCTTGGGTTCTGTGTGTGGCAGGGAGTCAGGATGGGGATTTGAGCTGTCAGATCAGAGCCAGAAGGCAGACTTTGAGTTATTCCAAAAGACATCACTTTTTTGGAAATACAGAGGCCAAAAGTGCAATGAGCTAAAGGCCAAAGCAAGAACATGATTTAAAAGATGGGACTGGGCTGAAGAGCTGGAGGTGGCAGAAGTGGAACATCTCCCTTATGAGGAAAGGCTGAGGGAGCTGGGTCTCTTTAGCTTGGAAGAAAGGAGACTGAGGGGTGTCCTCATTAATGTCTATAAATATGTGAAGGGTGGGTGTCAGGAGGATGGAGCCAGGCTCTGCTCAGTGGCATCTAATGACAAGACAAGGGGCAATGGGTGTGAGCTGGAACAGAGGAGGTTCCACATCAATATGAGAAGGAACTTCTTCATGATGAGGGTGACAGAGCACTGGAAGGGGCTGCCCAGGGGGATTGTGGAGTCTCCTTCTCAGGAGAGGTTTAAAACCCACCTGAACATGTTCCTGTGTGACTTGATCTAGGGGATCCTGCTGTAGTGGGGACATTGGACTAGATGATCTTTCAAGGTCCCTTCCAATCCCTAATGTTCTATGATTCTGTGATTCTGTGTGACTTGATCTAGGGGATCCTGCTGTGGTGGGGGGTGGACTGGGTGATCTTTGGACGTACCTTCCAATCCCTGATGTTCTGTGATTCTGTGGCTGTCCCACACACCCCAGTCTCCATAACATCCAACCCCTCACATCCTGCAGCAGGAGGAGCTGATCCTTAACTGCTCCCAGCAGTGCCCAGCACACCAGGTCACTCAGCAGTCCACCCAGCCTTGCACACAGCTCTGTAAAACATGCCCACAAGTTTTTTTTCCTATGGCCAAAGCATCAAAAAATGCCCTTAAAAAGCAAAAAAGAAAAGCATTCGGGGCTCATGCTCTTTCCATCCACTCTTCACAAAGACCTGCTTCTTTCCCTTTCTGAGGGGAAGTCAGGGAAACCGTCAGAGCGTGCAGAGCGCTGGGAAGGACGAGCATCCTCCCGGTGACAAGGGCAGCAGTGATATAATGAAAAGTACATGTGCTAAGTGGGGCTTCTTCATTTTGAAACACTTGCCCAGAGCGTGCAGAGCGCTGGGAAGGACGAGCATCCTCCCGGTGACAAGGGCAGCAGTGATATAATGAAAAGTACATGTGCTAAGTGGGGCTTCTTCATTTTGAAACACTTGCCAAAGGTACATAAATGGGGCTCCTTCTTCCCTGACCCTTTGCCCTACTTCAAATGAGCTTTTAAACCCTTTGGAAAACATGCGGTTTTGCTTTCAGCTGCGTTAACGCTCATAATGTGTTCCTTTGGCTCCCCTTGTACATTCAGGCTGAAGGCACAGACCTCATAGCTTTCTCCCGGTGATGTTGACAAGCAAGCCTTACGCAGGGGCTATCAAGCACCCAAGTCAGCATCTTTTTCCAGCTCTGTTAGCTCAGCTGTATTTTTCTTTGTACACCCAAATACTTCTGGACATGACGGGAGCCTCCGCACTCAACATGCTCCAAGCAGTTCATATACAAAGCCGCGAGTGTCCGCCAAGGGGGACGGATGGTGTCAAAACTCACCTGGGGTTTGCAGCGCTCTAAAGAAAACACCGGTGGCATCTCACCCCGCTGGCAGCCCTCCAGCAACCCCAGCTTGGTGCTCGTGCCAGCGCACGGAGGGACAAAGCCGGTGTGTGCCGAAGGAGAGCAGAGCTGTCCACCTTCGCCGTTGGTATTTATTCAGCTTCGCGCAGTCAAGGTTTGCACTTTCAAAAGAGCAGCCCTGCAGCTGGAGTGAGCTCATTGGGGCTTGAGAGGAAAGAGAGCAGGAGATTTCTGCATTTTGTAGGGGCATTGAGACATCTTTCTCCCGCAAATCCCCCAGGGCCTGTTTGCAGATACCCTGGCCACAGCCATGGATTTCTTTAAAATACAGCTTGCTTTCTTTCATTCACTGAATCTCAGACTGTCTTTGATTGGAAGAGATCTTCAAGATTATCAGCTCCAACCTTCAACCCAATGCTGCCAGATCACCGCTAGACCGTGTTCCTAATCACCCAGTCCGTGTTCCTAATCACCCAGTCCGTGTTCCTAATCACCCAGTCCATGTTCCTATATCACCCAGTCCATGTTCCTAATCACCCAGTCCACACGTTGTTTAAATCCCCGCAGAAGTTGTTGGTAAACAGTGGCTTCCTTGGTCTGTGTTTTGTTGATGGTTTTCAAGCCATAAACACTGGGCAGCTGAGTTGTTTTACTGTAAACAACCAGAAAGTCATCACACAGCAGAAGGTTTTGACACTGGAGAAAAGAAGACTGAGGGGTGACGTCATAAACGTTGATAAATATGTGAAGGGTGGGTGTCAGGAGGATGGAGCCAGGCTTTGCTCAAGGTCATCTAGTGCTAGAACAAGGGGCAATGGGTGTGAGCTGGAACAGAGGAGGTTCCACATCAATATGAGAAGGAACTTCTTCATGGTGAGGGTGACAGAGCACTGGAAGGGGCTGCCCAGGAGGGTTGTGGAGTCTCCTTCTCTGGAGATGTTTAAAACCCACCTGGATATGTTCCTGTGTGACTTGGTCTAGATGATCCTGCTGTGGCAGGGGGATTGGACTGGATGATCTTTCCAGGTCCCTTCCAATCCCTAATATTCTATGATTCTGTGACCTGATAGATCTAAACAATGTCTAAAGGATACAGAATCTCTTCACCCCACACATAATGAACACAGCCCCAAGGGTAAAATTAGAGGTTCACCTCCCTTCACTCCTCATATAAAGAGGAGACAAAGTTTGGTTCCTATGAAAAGAGACTTTAAGCAGCACAGCCTCCACCTGTGATTTCTAGAAGGGGTATTTACTTGTCATTGCTGAACTATGTTGTGCACTGAAATGGGTGAATCGCTTCCTTCCCTCCAAGCAACCCAGGGAAGACACGAAGCATTAGAATGAGCAAGAAATGCAGGTGACATCAAGGGTCTTTGCCTGACTTGATACTGGAAAAATGTTTTTCACAGAAAGGGTGGTCAGTCACTGGAATGGGCTTCCCAGGGAGGTGGTTGAGTCGCCATCCCTGGATGTGTTTAAAGATCGTTTGGATGAGGGGCTGAGGGGTCAACTTGTAAGGTAGGGTAGATGGTTGGACTGATGATCCCAGGGTTCTTTTCCAGCTGGAGTGATCCTGTGATTCTGTGACCAATTTAAGGCAACAGGTGATGCTCAGGAGCATAAGCAGCCACTTCCCCAAAAATCCCAATATTTTAGCCACAAGGAATGGGAAAGGAAGCAGGGGAAGCCTTTGCCAGAGCACGTCTGTGGAGGCACATCCCAGCACACAAATGTCCTTGGGTATGTGACCAACTGTTTGAAAAGCTGTGGATTCTGCTTCAGAAGAATTGTTTTGTTCAAGCCATATTTATTTCTTGGGGCTTAAGTAATAGCCGAAAGCTCTGCTACTTCTTCTAACACACTATTAACAGCATAATTCATCCTCAGCAACAGGAAGCAGAAATCTTTCTTTTCCCTTCATCATCTGAGAGTCAGCCTTTCGGTCTTCCTCCAGGATCCCTATCAACCAGATGGCTTTTATACTCATAAACATGTTGAGCTCGATTCTCCTCCTGCTGAGCGAAAGAGTCAAACACACCCAACTTCCATACTACTGCTAGGAAATTCCAAACATCTAGAAATACTTTTGCAGACACTTCTTGGCAAGAGACACTCAGAAATGCGTGTGGTTCAAAGAAGCCAGCCCCAGAGCAATGAATTTCACTTATGGAAATCGCTGAATAAAAAAAAAGAAGAGGGTTGGGGGGGAAGGAAGGATAGAGAATAAGAGAAGATGCAGACTTCTGTCTGGAGAACCACGTTAGGGAGGCCTGGGGTAAAGCATTTTGTAGTTCATGCTCGTTTGTAAGATGGAACCTTTCAAGCTAAACTGGACTGACTTTTTAATGAGCAGTGTCCAATTTTGAGACAGCCTTGGCCAATTTATTGGCTCAGGGATGGAAGTTGGTGGTTCAACCACACTTGGCGCCTAAGCCAGGCAAATTTTTGGTGGTTAAGATTAATTTTAGAGGGAGAAATTTAAGGGATGCAAATCCATGCAAGACAAAAATCCTCTCAGATACAAGAAATCACAGCTTGGCAATGCTTTTTAGCAGAGCTTTTGTTGATTTAAGGTCTACTTTTCCTAAAGGCTGTTCTCACTCCGTTTTATGAGACCTGTCTCCAGGGCCTGGAGAATAAATCTTGTGAGGAGAGATTGAGAGAGTTGGGGCTTTTTAGTTTGAAGAAAAGAAGGTTGAAAGGAGTCCTCATCACTCTCTACAACAATCTGAAAGGACATTGTAGAGATGTTGGTGCTGGTCTCTTCTCACCAGCAATTAGTGATAGAACAAGAGGGAAGGGCTTCAAGTTACAACAGGGGACGTTTAGATTTGACAGAAGGATTTTGTCGCAGAAAGGATGGTCAGGCACTGGAATGTGACTGAGTTGCCATCCCTGGGTGTGTTTAAAGATCGTTTGGATGAGAGGTTGAGGGATGTGGTTTAGGGGTCAAATTGTAAGGTAGGGTAGGTGGTTGGACTTGATGATCCCAGGGGTCTTTTCCAACCAGAGTGATCCTGTGATTCTGTGATTAACTAACACGTGGGCAGAGCTAACGGTGATACACGAACAATCATCCAGACATTTCACCTAGTAAATACATGAGATGTTCCGCTGTCTGCCAAGGGTTGCGTTGGCAGGAACAAAACCTATTCTCTCACCGGTGAAAGTGAGGGAATTTGCAGAGGGATTTAGCCAACAGCAGTGTATGAAGTGGATGAGTAGTTGTGAAAATTAACGAAAGTCAGACACAAGAACCACACAGTCCAGCCTTGGCTGGAAACCCAGAAGCACAGAATCACTCTGGTTGGGAAAGAACCCCGGGATCGTGGAGTCCAACCATCTACCCTACCTTGCAAGTTGACTCCTAAACCAAACCCCTCATCCAAATGATGTTTAAACACACCCAGGGATGGTGACTCAAGCACCTGCCTGGGAAGCCCATTCCAGTGCCTGACCACCCCTTCTGTGAGAAGCATTTTCCCCATATCAAGTGCAAGACAGTATCTAACTGCACAGAAAGCGCTGCCCACAGTTTTGGAGACGACGTTTCCTAGAGGTGAACTGGCATGCACAGGCACGACTCCGGCATGAGGAGATACCCCAGCGCTATCCAATCAGTCTGAGCTGCGGGCTGTTGGCTGGATGAGTAAGATATATTTAGTGAGGTTTGGCACACCGTGATGCCACCGCTTCTCTGCTCTCCTTTTCCAAGCACTAACCCTCCCCACAGTATTTTTTCCCCCCGTAATTGCTCTCTGGTTCAGTGGGTTCCCCAGTATTCGCCGCTTTCCTCGGCGCTCCGAGTTCACGTTCCTTACACACAAAACCATCTCCAGACCCCTGGGAAAGGCCTCATAAAAATTCAGGAATTATATCATCCCCGTGCTGTTTTTAAGGACAAAAACAATCTGGTTTTTTGGAGCTTTAGCAGCCTCTCTCATCCACGCTGCGTGTGTGTGTGTGTGTCTGGCTACCTCACCCCGAGCCAAACAGCTTCATTAAATCTCATTTAAGCGCTGGCTGCGGTCGGCTGTTGTGACTCCAGCCCAAGCTGGAGCAGAAAATCTACAACCTTCAAACACAAAGCACCTCTCATTGGGCCAATATTATTTTCATCTTCCTGAACATCATTGTCTGATCTGTACGACCAGTTAGAGCCGCTGTTTGGCTTGGCCCCGTGTCAGCCGAGTTTTGTGCATCAGGCAAATACAGGGCTCCGAACGCACAGGCGTATTTTTTGGCTAATGCTGTCAGATAAGGCAGCCGTTATCTGCCCCCTTTTCTCTGAGCTGGCCCTAACCCCACTGAAAGGGGGCTATTTTACAAGCTGTATGTCAACAGTACCTGTTTATGGAAGGTGACACCGTCTCCCCCCTGCTGCTGGTGTTATCGATGAGGAAGCACTAAGTGGGCGTGTGAGTATTTTTAAAGCACGCTGCAAAAATAAAATAACAAGGGACGACTTGATTTATCCATCCGTTAGCAAAACAACGAGCCCGACACCTCCAAACATATTGTTCTGCACAGCACTCCCAGCTCTTCTCTAGTCCTTTTTAGAAGGAATCCTTCTTTCTTCTTGCAAAGGAAAATATTGATTGTATCTTGGAAATCACAGAATCATGGAATGTTAGGGATTGGAAGGGAACCTCGAAAGATCAGACTGTTTCTTTTGGTGGTCAGCTTCAGCTACAAGGCTTTTATTTACCTCATTATGATGAGTGATGCTGGTCCTATGTGTATCACAGAACCACAGAACCATAGGGATTGGAAGGGACCTCAAAAGGTCATCTAGTCCAATCACAGAACTGTAGGGATTGAAAGAGACCTCGAAAGGTCATCTAGTCCACTCGCAGAATCACAGAACTGTAGGGATTGGAAGGGATCTCAAAAGATCATCTAGTCAAATCACAGAATCACAGAATGGAAGGGATTGGAAGGGTCCTTGAAAGACTGTCTAGTCCAATACCCCTGCCACAGCAGGATCACCTACATCCAGTGGCACAGGAACACGTCCAGGTGGGTTTTAAACATCTCCAGAGAAGGAGACTCCACAGAGTGGGAGATTGAAATTGCCATCTCCATCTGCTTCTGCTTTCCTGAAGGCAGTCACTAAATGCCTGAATAAATGTCAGAAAACAGTGAGAACCAGCTTCTTGAGCTCCCACCTGCAGTGCCTGCACGAGAAGCAGAGATACTTCCATTGTCTGGAAAATTCAGAGCTTCAGCTTTCCTCTTGCATGTATCTGTGGGTGAGGGTAGGGAGGCACATGTGTGTGTTGGGGGGTACCAGTCGGGCACTTCGCACACCAGTAGTAAGGCTCAACAAATCAGCAGTTCCCTGACAAGGTGGCAATACGTTTGTATTAGTCACAAAGAAGGAAATCAGTTTGGCCATGTATTTACCAAACAAAACTGATGTGAGTTTCTTGGCTTCGTGCAGGATTGTTGATGCCAAACACTGCGTTTGGAGTTTGCTTTTAGATCTACGCTGGGATGAGAGGAGGCACCAACAGCAGTACAATCCTTGTTTCACAGCACAAGCGCCAGTCCTTGTTACTGCACCTTTAGAAGGATGTTCTAACCTGCAGGCTCTTAAGGGCATTCGCAGCAGTGGAGATTTCCTCGTGACAGCTGAGGATGGTGTCGGAAAACCTTTTCATCAGGGGTTTCTGCTCGTTTCACTAACAGAGTGTCCAGACGTGTTTTCGTAGAGAAAACAGCGCGCGTGCGAGGCTTGCTGTGGTCAGACGGTGGTAGCCTCTTGTTACAGGCTTAATGAGCTAATAAAGACAAGCAATGAAGAGACCTGGTACCAGACACAGTCCAGCTGTCCCAGAATTATTCCTCCCCCATCCTCCCGTTACCACACGGCTAACGCTCGCCCTGGCCCAGATGAGGCTTCCCGTGGACCGCAATGGGATTTGGGTCAGGCTCACGGTAGCTGAAACCGAGCAATTGCGTTAGAGGGAGGAAAGGAAGGAAAAACAGCTCAACAGCGTGTGCTGGGCCAAATTCAGGAGATGCACGAGGGAAACATCGTCCCGACGCTGCTTTTCTAAGGAAATGAGCATCCAGCGCAGAGACACGGAGTTAATTCAGAATGATTTAAAATCAGCTTGCTGAGGGGGTGTGTGCACGTGGAAGAGCCGGCCTGAGACAGAAATACACTCCTTTTGTTGATAGTGGAAGAAGCACTGTTTCCTTTGGTCCTGGTGAAGAGCAAACAGCTACTCTGATAGTCTTGGCAGATGAAAACTTGTGTTTTTATCAAACAGCCAAGGAAACGCGATGTAACCCCCTGCCAGGACGTTACACGCTACGTGACATGTCCCAGTCAGTCCCACTTCTCCCAGTACGGGATTCTCACAGCACATCTGTTTCACCACAGGAGTCTCTCGTCGCTCTCCTTCCTCCCATCCTGAATGGCCAGGACAGTCTGCCTTGGCTCATGGCGTGAAGGAAGGGCTCTTACAAAAGGTTCTTGCAAATAGCGTGGCCAAGCAGCACCAGGACAGTGGTTGTCCCCTTGAGGCTGTGCCTCAAACACTGTGCAGAGGGCTGTGGTGGAAGTGGTGATGTTCTCCAGGTCATAAACATAGGACACTACCCCTGGACTCAAACATGGGGCACTACCCCTGGACTCACTGCTGCACAGTTAGCAGCCTCTTCTTTGGTTTTACTGGAAAAGAAAACTTTGGTTTCCTGCTTCTTTATGCATTTCCTTAATCTAATATTAATGCAGGGACCAGTGTTTTAAGACACCCACATTGACTACTTTGTAATGAAATCTAATGAAAACTGCAGCTTGCCACTCTGGGATTTCTGAAAGCTGAGGCTTTTCATAAGGGGGATTTCTCCTCTTCTCTTCTCTTCTCTTCTCTTCTCTTCTCTTCTCTTCTCTTCTCTTCTCTTCTCTTCTCTTCTCTTCTCTTCTCTTCTCTTCTCTTCTCTTCTCTTCTCTTCTCTTCTCTCTTCTCTTCTCTTCTCTTCTCTTCTCTTCTCTTCTCTTCTCTTCTCTTCTCTTCTCTTCTCTTCTCTTCTCTTCTCTTCTCTTCTCTTCTCTTCTCTTCCTCTTCTCTTTCTCTTTCTCTCTCTCTCTCTCTCTTCTCTTTCTCTTCCCCTTTCCCCTTTCCTTTGCCTTCCCTTCTCCTTCCCTTCCCTACTCCTTCCCTTCCCCTTACCTTCTCCTTCCCTTCCCTCCCTCCTTCCTTCCTTCCTTTCTCTCTCTCTCTGTCTCTGTCTCTTTCCCTCTTTCCCTCTCTCTCTCTGCCCCCCTCTTTCTGTCTTTGCTCTGTGACAGCTGGCTCTTAGCAAACAGACTGGTGCTTAAACCATCTGATATGATGTGAGAAAGCAAAATAATCACCTGCCAAGGATTTCATCTTCATAAAAGGCAAGGTGTAAGATCAAGTTTCAAACCGCGTAGGAGTTCGGCACACGCTGTGACACCGGCATGAACTCTGAGGAACCAACTTCTGTTAACTTTAAAAACACAACATCCATCTCCTTGCCCCAGCGGACCCTGATTTTGGCAACGCCAGGCTCTTCTGCAAAGATAACTCAACAGAGAATGGAAAAGAGAAGATGGAAACAGGGGGGAGGGCGGGTAAAGGTTTCAGAGACGGGTGCAATCCCAGACCAGCTCCACCAGCGCTCTGTGCTCTTCTTCCTTCGCAGTAAATGGGAGCACTTCTCGCCTGCAGCTCAGTCCAAAGTGGCTTCACACTCGGTTACCCAGGGAGAATTTGACCACGTACATGGATGATGGAAAATGGAGAATAAAGTCTTTCTTCTCAGCAGAGACATGAAGGGAGTGGGCTCCTCCTGTGAAGAAAATTGTTTGGACGCAGTTTAAGCCTTAATAAAAAGTTGGCAGGGTAGCTGTCATGATAAAACTCCCCTGTTAAGTGAAACGTACTTGTGTTACCATTCCAGCTTTGGAGAATTTAAGAGGCTGGTTAACTTTTCATCTTTAATTAGGTTTTTGCCTCATTCGCCTTGGAAAGATAAAAAAGATTTAAGGGTCTCATTTGCGAAGGCAGCGCTTTTACCGACTGAATAAATATTTACACTGTTACCTAATATTTTTATTGGTTTAATGATGGATGGATGGATGGATGGAAATAACATTTACGGTGTCAAGGAGAAGCTGCGAGGCTTTTCCTTCATTTATTCCCATCTTCATTTTCACCTCCGCAAAGGAAAAGCCAAAACAGGTAGTAAAGGATGTCACTCTGATTTAGTGGCCACCAAGAATTTTTTCACTCCTGGATCCCAAAGCCTTTCCAAAAGAGAAATCTACCTCCTTCACAGATGGGGAAACAGATGCCTCCTGCTGCAAAATGACTTGGGAAGGATCACCCCGCAGATCCATGCAGAGCTCCCCGCTGCCAGGACTTGTGGAGTCCGTCCTGCTGGTTGCGGCTTGGTTCGGGTCATGTGCAGCACCAGCCCATGCAGATAAATTTTTCCAGCTCTTGACTGCATGTTTCCTGTGGGTGTTCAGCATCTGCACGCTTGGCAAGCGAAAGCCCAGCGCTTCCTCCATCAGCTGTAGATGATGTACTGTCAGCGGGAGCAATGCTGCAGGCCAGTGGCAAGCGCGGTTGTGAGCAGAGTCTCGACCCATCGGTGCTGTCTGCTTTGGGCATGTTCCACGCTGGGTGCCGAGGATGCTGGCTCCTTGCATGTCAGCTGAGTCCCCTCTCCCTGCTAAACTGCCTGTGGATGAACCACTCTGGGTAAATTAAAATGCTGCTCTGAAAACTCTGTGAACAAGGATCAGCACCCTCGATCGACTCCATCAGCGCAAGATTTTCCCCGTCTGCTCCAAATGGGCTGCGTTATAGTTTCCAAAAAGGTTGTTTGGCTGCAGTCCTTGGGTATTTCTGAAGGCTTTGGGTTTTTTAATAAACATGCAATCCTGACAGCTCCCTGAGACCTTATTTCAGTAGATCTCATAGAAATAGTCTCCCAGTGGTCTTGGGGAAAAAGGTTAGAAATTGCTGCTTTTAGTTCAGATTTGTCAGTGAGTTTGTCTGTTTTTGCAGCTTTAATTAACATTAAAGAGTTATAAATATTAAATGGCTAATTTATACATAAATACATGATCTTTCAAGGTCCCTTGCAATCCCTAATGTTCTGTTATTATGTGATAAATACATCTATTTATATAGATGGAACAGGCTGCCCAGGGGTGTTGTGGAGTCCCTTTCTCTGGAGACATTTAAAACCCACCTGAACATGTTCCTGTGCAACTTGGTCTAGGTGATGCTGCTGTGGCAGGGGGATTGGACTGGATGATCTTTCGAGGTCCCTTCCAAACCCCTAAAGTTCTGTGATATAAATAGGTATATAAATAGATATATAAGGATCTAGATCTAGATATTTATATCTATATCATAGGATCGTAGAATCATTAGGGATTGAAAGAGACCTTGAAAGATCATCTAGTCCAATCTCTCTGCCAGAGCAGGATCATCATAAAATATAGATAGAAATAGATACTAATCTATATCTATAAATATCTGTATCTAGACATAGACATAAAACTGTATCTAAATATAGATATTTATACCTACATATAGATTTATATATCTTATAAATTTAAATACATTATGATAAATATTGAATAAATATTAACAGATAGCAAAAAATTGCTGCCTCAGATAGACTCTACCTTTACACAGCAGATACTACAGTGTGTGCTGAGCCACAAACTCCATCACCTTAAGCAGTGGTTAACGACTTGTCTATGTGTGTGTGTCTAAAGTGGATGGAAAAGCCAGATTTGGGTAAAACTTTAGTGTGATCACTGTAGGTTTCTGACAGCAGTGAGAGATCCACGGGGAGGCAGTGATCAGCTAATTAGACCTCTCCCCACTCCCCCCATCATGATTTTGCTTGCTTTTCTGTTTCCGAATGAGTGCACTGTAATTACTTCATTAGGAAACTATTAGAAGGGCACAAGAGAAGCTGATGCACTCGCTGTCTGTCTGCGCTTTTATCTGATGGTGAGAAGCAAAGGAATCTTAGAAATCTTTTCTAGGTCAGCGATCCTTCCAAGCGCTCCTGCCCATCTTCCCTCCTCCTTCCCCACAGCTCCCCCCACATCCCTACTCCAAGTGATTCTGCAGAGCCTGGTGTGGACACAGGAATCTACCCACAAGGAGTAATTTCCAGAGCTGCCTTTTCAACAAGAAAACCATTTATTTCCTCTTCATAGTCCTCTCTCTGTCTTTCTCTAGATAAGGAAAAATAGCTCATCAGTTCTTTTTTCTCTCATGATAATAATTCCTTGTGAATTAGATCCCAGGCTTTGGCTGAGCTCACAACTTCTCCTGCTTCAAAGTACTTGATGAAAATATTCAAAGGCGAGAAGTAACATTTTAGATCAAAGAAAGCACTTCTTAAATGTCTTTGAATGTTGCAGAATTTGATTCAAGCCTTATTTCACCCTAACTGACCACACATCACAGAACCACAGAATCATAGAATCATTAGGGATTGGAAGGGACCTGGAAAGATCATCCAGTCCAATCCCCCTGCCACAGCAGGATCACCTAGACCAAACCACAGAGGAACACATCCAGGTGGGTCTTAAGCATCTCCAGAGAAGGAGACTCCACAACTCCCTGGGCAGCCTGTTCCAGTCCAATCCCCCAGTAAACTCTTCCTTCATGTGTTTGGGTTACTTTCTGGTTTCACGAACACTTGAGTGTCTTCATTGTTTCATTTCAAGCTCCATCTCAAGAATATGACAAAGAGGAGCCTCAAGTCCATATGTAATCTGTAAAATAAATGATCTGCTTTTCAGCAAGGCTGAGCACTCTGCATTCATGACCAGGGAGGAAGTATCCAGCCCTGTTTAAAATGGAAACCTTCATATTTTTGCATTAGAAATGTATTTATCATCTTCTGGAAGGGAGATCTGGCACAGTTTGGAGAAAGTTCCCTCAAAGAATGGGATCTCAATCCCTTCCTGGCTATTTAATGACAGTATCGTCTTGCCTCGGTGTTTTCCAAGTCAATTTGCCATTGACTTGCCAAAACATGCGAGGTCTGCTTGCCTTAACTGCTGCTTGGATTAAAAGTGATTGACAAGGGATACAATTAAGGTCTCACTCAGAACGCAACAGGCTTCAATTCCTCTGGGAAGAAAATACTTTGATTCCAGAAAAACAAAACAAAGATGCTAAAAATACCCCTTGGGGTAATGATCACAAGTTAATATTTGAATATTCAAATAGCAGCCCACTTAAAAAATCAAACTGCAAATTCAATTAACACCGAGAGGTGGCTGGTCACCCTTCCCTGAAACAACAACAACACAAACATGAGGTATTTAGACCAAAATCTCTCCCTGTGATTTACATATTGATACTTACCAGATGTTCCAGAAACAAATGCTGTTAAATCCGCTGATGGATTGGCTTCAGCTGCCTCGCAAATGGCCACTGGGAAGAGTTCCGTGGGGGCACATGAGTCACTCTCATTTATTCTATAAACCCTGACTTCACCCAACAGCACCTGAATAATTTTTTCACCACAGTAGATTACAGATGGAAGACTGTGGGGGCAGATGTGGGAAAGGGGGTGTTTTTCCCAGATGACATTGATGGGTTGGCTGAGCCTGGAGGGAGGGATGAGATTTTCTGTTTGTTTTTGCACTGTTTTCACAAAATCACAGAGCATCAGGGACTGGACGGGACCTCGAAAGATCATCCAGTCCAATCCCCCTGCCACAGCAGCATCACCTAGACCAAGTCACACAGGAACACATCCAGGCGGGTTTTAAAGGTCTCCAGAGAAGACTCTGCAGCCCCACCTGGACAGCCCCTTCCAGTTCTCTGTTATCACCACTGGGAAGAAGTTTCTTCTAATATTTATATGGAACCTCCTCTGTTCCAGCTCACACCCATTGCCCCTTGTCCTATCATGAGATTCCATCCTCCTGACACCTGCTCTTTCAACTTTCTTCAATATTTATCAACTTTAATGAGGTCACCCCCCAAGCTAAAGAGACCCAGCTCCCTCAACCTTTCTTCATAAGGATGGACTCATGGACTTTCTGGAGACAGCATTTCAGAAGCAAAGGCCAAGGCTCTAGATATGGACTGGCTGAACTTTCTGCTGAATAGCAACAACAAACAAGCTCAAGTCTACCAGAGAAAGAAGTGAGGACACATGGACACACGTGAGCTTGCACTTCCTCTGGAGTTTTGCAGCCTGGCCAAAAGAAAGGCGAGTCACTGCCCTCTACAACTACTTGAAAGGAGGTTGTAGAGAGGTGGGTGTTGGCCTCTTCTCCTTAGTAACTAATAACAAAACCACCAGGGGAAATGGTCGGAGGTTGAGGGCAGAGGATGTTTGCATTGGATATTAGGAAGAAGTTCTTTACAGAAGAGCACTGGAACAGCCTCCCCAGGGTGGTGGTCGAGTCACCAACCCTGGAGGTATTTAGTGTAGACATGGTGCTTCACACCCTGCTGTAGCAGCAGGGATGGTGGGGCTTAGTTTGCGTTTGTCGCTCCATCAGGTATTTAGGGGTTTTGTTGTTGCGGGTCTGGTTGGACTCGGTGATCTAGGAGATCCTTTCCAACCAGGATTGGTCTGTGATTCTGCCATCTCTGACTGCTGTCCGTGCACAAGAAGGGATAGAAATCAAGGGGCACAAACCCTTCCTTCTCTGCTCCTTAGAAGAAAGGGTTAGCTCAGAGGGGCAGCCCCACCAACGCGCTGTACAAACAGCACGCAGAACCCCGCATTAGAGAAATCCAAATAATCGGTGCCTAAGGAAATAGCCGGGATTTGGAGAGCTTAAGTCCAGGCCCTGCTGTGATACAATAGCCTTATTAAGCCCGATATTTTATATATGCTTTTGAGAGCTTGAAGGTTTTGGCAGTGTTTGGGTAAGGATCAGTGGGATTTTGGAAGCTGTGACCTCATCCCGCATCCGATGCTATCAGAGTTCAGAAGCCGCTCTGCGGTGAAGGACTGAGAGAGATTTGGCCAGCTCCTCCAGGGCAGAGCCCTGAGCAACGCTGCAAGCCTCAGAATTCACCAGCCTGGAGTCTATAATTGTTTCTCCGCTGGGGAAGTTCAAGCCCACCCAAAGAGCAGTTCATAGCACTCACCAAACCAACAAATGTTAGAGTTAGGAAAGGCCACATACCGTAGCTGCTGGCCAAGGCTGGGCTCCGTGGCTCCTTTTGACTTGAAAGCAAATCATGCAGCTGAAACCTCATGCACCCCTTGGAAAGCTTGGGGCTTGACCTACTCACTGAAGCCAAAGAATCTGGAAGAGGAGAAAAGGTCCCCTGTGGGTAGACATGGCAGTTCTCCCCAAAAGGCTGAGGTCTTGGCAAGCTCAGGATGGTCCTTTCACCACCACACCTTTCGAATCTCCTTTTGTTTTCCATTTTGGAGCATCAGTCTATGAAACAACCACATTGAGCACAAGAGCATCTTCATCATAATCACAGAACATTAGGGATTGGAAGGGACCTCAAAACATCAGCTAGTTGAATCACCCTGCCACAGCAGGATCGCCCAGACCAAGTCGCACAGCAACGCATCCGGGCGGGCTGTAACAGAGGTTTTCCTCACTCACTACTACTCATCAGAATCCAGTGTGTATTATATACAAAATCCTGGTCTGATTTAATTCTCCAGAGCATTCCATTACTAATACTACTACTATAAATACAAAGTATTATATACCAGGGTTATAACATTGCTAATTTTAGTAATGTAATAATAATATATTAAATATCCAATATACTAGTAATATAATACTAATACATTAATATCTAATATATCTAATTATCTAATAAATAATAAATATCTAATATATCTAATAGAGATATTAGCTAGATATATGCTATCTGATATATAGAATCGTAGAATCATATATCTAACTAATAGAATTAAATGTTTAATCTGTCTAACTAATAGTATCTCCAGAGTACTATATTAATAATATCATTCCCAGGGTCTTATATTAATGGGGATGGTTTTCATCTATCACTACGGATATTTGTGTTCTCAGATAGGTCCAGCAGAACTTCTGAGCACAGAAAGGAAGCTGAGCTTTTCAAACTGTGAGAAACATCTGGTCTGTGAGCAGAATCTTGGGTGTATTGTCTTGGAAACCTGCCTCAGTCCTGAAACCCTTGAGAACCACTGTGATCACAGGTGTAAGCCAGCTTGCTTTTTTAAATCAGGTTGTTACCAACCAACTTACCTACTTGGAAGGTCAACCTGCTAAAATAAGGTTGCTAGAACTGCTTTAAAGAATTGAAATGCCTTCCCTGGGGTTTGCTGAGTGCAAACAATGACCATCTCTTCACCGGCTTTGATGTCCGTTGGGTCAGGCTGTAACAGCACAGATAAGCCACGACATCGAGAATAAAATGTTCTTTCTGCCTGGAAATTAAGTTAGCCAAGTCTGATATATTTTATATCCCTTGATGACCCAGCATGGCTGGAGCAAAGCAGGAATACACAAGCCATCTGACAAGCTTTGTCTTCTGTCGTTTTGGGAAGCCTCTCAGCTGACGCTGGAAGCAAATGTTCTACAGCATCACGGGATCCTGCTCAGGGCTGGCTGGTTTATAGCTGGGAAAAAAAAATCCTCAGCTGGTTTTAGTAGCTATTTGTTACCATCTTAAAGATCAGGTTATTCAAGGTAAACTGAAAATGACAATTCGAAAATAAACATGAACCCCTTGGTGTGTGTCCTCTATTGGACTGAAATGTGACCCATGTGCTGAGGGGTTAAGGGGTTAAATTGTGCTTCGGTCATTACAGCCCACAAAAAAATACCACCCCTGGATAAACTCAGAGCTCACAGCTCTGATGGTGGGGTGAGGTGGCTCTGCAACCTATTGTGCTGCTTCACGTGGCTCTCGAGGGATATGTGATACCCAACTCCTGAGTGTCATGGTTATCAGCCGCTAAGGCTTATAAGAACTGACGTCAAAAAGTGTTGAGCCGCTGCTCTCTTCTTGCTCTGGTTGTCACTCTGAGCTCATAAGGAAAGCATCAGGCATGTTTACACAGGGCAAAGTTATTAAGGGCCCTCACAGAAGGGTTTTAAAGGATGGAGTCTCACCTGGAAGATGGTTGGCTTGATCTGAGCCCTTTTCTTCTGGCTGGAATACCTACCTCATACAAAACCAAAACTGGCCCCAGACAACATTTATGGTCCCCAGCCTTATCCATCCCTCTGATTTAAACTGGCTCCCAGTAAGACCACCCTGAATATGGCTGCGTGTCAGGCCACTCATTTAGGGTCAGAAAGCAGGAGAGCATTTCAGTGCATGCCCACAGTTTGGGCACCTGTTCAGCCCTGTTGGCTAGTGACTCCAAGATGCTTCAGTTTTGCAAACACAAAGCACTTCCCTAAGATTGGCATTTCAACACATATTTTCACAAAAATAGAGTTTAAATACATGTTCATGACAGAAGCTGGACTTCAGATGTGGATTTCTGAGACTCCAGAGAGCTCAGATGTTGGTTTCATAGTCAGGGTTCGGGAAGAAAAAGTCTCATCTAAGAGCACACGTTATTTTTCTTCTTCAGCAGAAACAGTCTCATTTGGAAATGAGTCCAGAGGAATAATTTGCCGAAGGATGGCGCACGCTGCGGCTCATGGGACCCGCGTCATCCCTGCTAACAGACATCCAGAGGCAGAGCTTTGACTACTGCTCCCAAGTGAGGAGCTTTGAGCAACGTCTTGGAGCGCGTGTAAAACATCTGCTTGCTGCGGTCAGATCTTCTCCCGAACCACCGCCTATATCCAGCTTCCAGCTGTGGCTGAGGGACCCCACCTTTTCTGACAAGTCCCCCAAACTGCCACAATATAAACGTTCCATTCACCAACACGGGTGCTTCCGGGTTGTTCTCTTTCACAAGAAACGATATTTTCCAGTTGTTTTGATCGCTCCAAAACCACATTTTCCTGTGACCAACTGACTTGCCCACAAAAAAAATTGCCTTGCTCTGGCCATTAGCTAATAGTGGTTGGATTCTGGGATGCACATCCAGTTAATGCTTTGCACATGAGCCTCCTTGACTTCTTTTCAAGAAGAAGCCACCGGATCTTGGAAAACATCATCGAGCTGTCAGCATTAAGTGTAGGACAAGTTAATAAAAACCTGAGTAAATCACACCGAGGTTGTCTGCTCCTCGCGGCGGCTGGTGAAACGCGTATTTCAGAGGTAACGACACCCGCGTTCACGGTACAAGTCCATTATTTAGGTGCAGTGCTGACTCTTCGTCAGCTTCAGTCAGATCCTTTGCCTCCTCATTTTTCATTTGGGTGGCGCTCCTGACTGCAGCTGCTCAGAGCAGATGTGCATGGGGTCTGCAGTGGATGATGAGCGATCACAGCTAGTCCTGCTGTTTGTGTTTGTGTAGCGTGTTGCTCCTTCCCTCCTGACTTTAGCAAGGTAAAGATCCAAGTGAGAGCCTGTTGGAAGAGCAGCTTGAAGGGTGAGTGTCAGGAGGATGGAGCCAGGCTCTTTTCAGTGTCATCTAGTGATAGGACAAGGGGCAATGGGTGTGAGCTACAACATAAGAGGTTCCACATAAATATCAGAAGGAACTTCTTCACAGTGAGGGTGACAGAGCACTGGAACAGGCTGCCCAAGGGGGTTGTGGAGTCTCCTTCACTGGAGACATGTAAGACACACCTGGATGTGTTCCTGTGTGACTTGGTCTAGATGATCCTGCGGGGGGGGGGATTGGACTGGGTGATCTTTCAAGATCCCTTCCAATCCCTAATGATCCTATGATTCTATGATACCCTTGAAATCACATTCATATCTATGAAATCTCCTCAGGTTCTCATTTAATTGGAGGAGGCAGCATAGTTTCAGTGCTGTGGCAGGAGGATTGGACTCAGTGATCTTTTGAGGTCTCACCCAATCCCTAATGTTCCGTGCTTCCATGAAGTAGGAACCTTGGTTTATCCCTGTCAGTGTGGACTGGCAGTGAAATGAGCCCACTCAAAATCAAGGTATTTTACTTCAAGCTGTGACTTTGTCACTAACTCACAGAGCAGCTGCTGAGTTTACTTTTCCCTCATTTTGACTGTCTGTAAAACAGGGTTTGATCTCTTCATCGTTGGTCTATTTAAGGAATATATGTTGCAAGATCTCTTCCTCCAAGGGAATTTCACTATTTTAAGTGCAAGTGCTGTGTTCCAGAACCACTGGTTCCTCACTGCAAACTGTGCACCCAGCCAACTGCTTGTCACAGCCTAAGCCGCTTTATCAGCAGCATGATCAATGGTCTCACCACACTGCACTTTAAAGGCAACAGGCAAGAAGTCTTCTCCTGCAAGACAGGGCTGTTTTACTCTGCTACTGTCCTGTGTGGAATTAGCCTTCAGAGGGAAGGCAGCTGTCCCACACTCTACATCTGCACACTGCTGCAGCAAACCACTCCCATTCATGAAACTCTTTTGGAAGATCCAATCCCAATATTATGACCTGGACCTGTTCCTTTGAGACTTGATCTAGGGGATCCTGCTCTGGCAGGGGGACTGGATTAGGTGACCTCCCAGAACCACAGAACATTAGGGGTTGGAAAGGATCTCAAAAAGTTGTCTAGTCCAATCATCCTATATCATAGTACATTAGGGGTTGGAAGGGACCTCCAAAGATCATCCAGCCCAATCCCCCTGCCACAGCAGGATCCCCTAGATCCAGTCGCACGGGAACACATCCAGGCAGGTTTTTAACACCTCCAGAGAAGGAGACCACACAACCCCTCCTGATTTAGAACTTTTCCCAGTGAGGAGCTGTACAAAACAAATGGCCAGGGTTCAAGTGGAGGAGCAGAGTTCTCTGTATCCATATAGAAATGAAGTGTGGCAGTGTGACCTTTTCAGAAGGGATCTAAACTTCCCGGGGCTATTCCATATCTGTGAGGCTCACGTTACCCAGAAACATTCGACTAGGTGTGTGTCGTTAACGTTCCTCCCTTCAGGGTGACTGATTCTACAGGTCCAGCCAAACTCCTTCTCGGTCCCACCACCGTCTTTCCTTGCACAATTGTTTAAAATACCCTGTTTTCCTTTTTCAGGTCGAAGGGGGTTGTGTATTAAAATTTCTCACGCCTGTTAAAGCCTTAGACGGTGTGGCTTACAAAGTCAACACCCGGGATGGAAAACATCTTATAAGGTTTCAGACAAATTCTGGCCATATTTAGAAGGCAGTGGGTGCCTTTGCTCCCCATCTATAAACTACACGCTAATCGAAAGGGTTTGCTGCGCCCTGATCCTGCCTTGGCTGTGATGGGAGATAAGTCGGTGATTGGCTTTCGCTGCAGCTATACCCTCTAACCTCTGACACGGCGAACATACGATAACAAGCGTGAGTGAGCTCCCCGAGGGACGGTGCTAAGGGCTGCGCTGGATTAAACATTCTCAAGCATGACTTCTTCCAAAGGCAAGAGCAAGGGAAGAGCTCAAAGCAAGAAGCCGAGACCGCCGACTAAGGGCCTTGAAGGATTTTCCGATCCCGTCTCGTCGAGCTACTTGCTGTATAACCACCCAAGCTCTGCTTTGACAGAAGATCAAGTTTGCTATTTAAAGATCAGCGACAGTGGAGAAAGGCTGAGAGATGTTTGATTCACTTTGTCCTTCCACTCAGGCTGGATTCTTTTTTTTTGCTGCTAATGTTTTAGGAATGTTTCCTTATCAGGATTATGAAAAATAAATATAGCTAGCACTTTGGCAGTCAGAAAGAGCCATTTAGATTAGAAAATGATTCAGTGCCCTTGTTTCATTAACCAACCTAGATTGCCCGATCTTACGAGCAATTACCCACGCGAGTAACTCTCCTGAGTGAAGATCTCTGCTGAAGTCAATGCAAAAGCAAAGTTGCTCCTGTGTCTTTGGGCTGAGGGCTTAATCTACTCCTGTTTAAGAACAGATTGGTTCCTTTAAAACTTATTATTCGGTGAGAAACTGTTCTGTTCTTGAGAAGATTCAGTCAAATGAGAGTATTAGTTTTTGATGAAAGTTCTCTGCATCCCTCAACTGCACTTTAACAGAAAGATTCGGTCACAAGTAGCTCCCCCAGCAGCCTTAACTGTGATTATACCAATTCTCAGTAGATTTAGGGCTAGACTATATGTGAGTATCACAGGATCACAGAACATTAGGGGTTGGAAGGGACCTTGAAAGATCATCCAGTCCAATCCCCCTGCCAGAGAAGGACCACTGCTCTACTTCACCACTTCTATAAGCTTTTAGATCTATGTAGAGCATTAATGTCTATAAATATGTGAAGGGTGAGTGTCAGGAGGATGGAGACAGGCTCTGCTCAATGTCATCTAGTGATAGGACAAAGGGCAGTGGATGTGAGCTGGAACAGAGGAGGTTCCATATAAATATCAGAAGTATCTTCTTCACAGTGAGGGTGATGGAGACCTAGAAGAGGCTGCTCAGGGGGTCGTGGAGTCTCCTTCTCTGGAGACATTTAAAACCCACCTGGACATGATCCTGTGCAGCTTGCTGTAGGTGATTCTGCTGTGGCAAGGGGATTGGACTGGATGATCTTCCAAGATCCCTTCCAATCCCTAATGTTCTGCGATTCTGTGATTCTGCTGTGAACCAAGGAGTTTTGTCACGAGATTCATATTTCATAACGTGTTCCAGCACCTGAACACTGTTCTGTGACAATCAATTAACACATCTAGATATGAATGCTTCAGCCAAACAAGAAATGAGAAGCATGACCACACTCACCAACAATATTCACGCTTGGACACCGTGCTGGTCACTTCGGTACAGCCCTTCCATGCAGAATTCTCTGATACTCTGGTTTAAAGAAAGAAAACCAAATTTGAAAGTCCCTTAACAACAGAAGAAGGTTACACAGCTCATTACAAGTCCCACCTGAGCTGGAAATGTGCAAAGCTGTGAGCGTGTTAGTATAATTTAGGATTTCTGTGAAGTCTGAAGGCACATTTTGAGATAAGTGCTCTGAGCACTTGGCAAGCCTCTGTCAAACATGCCGTAAGATTTTTAGACATAGGGAGTATTTATAAACCACAGAAAACACATTCTGTCTCTTGTTTTGTCTCAACAGCTCCATTGGAGGGTTAGATGCATTGGGGACGTTTAGAAGAGACCTCAGCTGCTTTCTGGAGGGCAGATCTGGGAGCAGCAAGTTCACCTCACCATCCATCAACGTTTTGCTTTGATGGTTTCAGATTTTCTCTGGTTGGAAGCGAGAAGAATCTCCTGGAAAGGGCCAGCAGATCTTATTTGAGCAGTAAAGCTGTATTTCAAAACCTTCTCTGTCCCAGCGCGGCAGAGTAATACAGATGCCTTTGGGGCTCTCCAGCATTTTCACAGAGAGACTATTAACTTGGATCCAAAACTGTATTTGGCCAGACATTTCCAGCCCACAGAGGAAAGATCTGAAAAGCTTTATCTGAGCCCGATAACCATCACAGCTAAAATATGGCTTTACTCCTGATTTACATCATTGCAGAGGAAGGGAGAACTGGTCCCATTGTGCTGATAATGCTCTAGCAAAGTGAAACTAAGTCAGCCCTTCAGATGCCGTCAGCTTGTTTGTTTGCTTGTTGCCTGATGACATCAGCCGGATGCCCAGATTATCTTTATTTCTACTTGAGTTGGATCCTTGCCAGGACTTGCCAGAGCTGTGCCAAAGGCATGTAGCAAAACCACAAAAAATTCATCTAGTTTGATGTTTTCTTTGTAAATGCTCTAAAATGGGCTTGACTCCGTCCCAAAGGATCGTTAAAGTTCCTGAACTTTCTGGGGCAAGCGCGACCAAGTTCAAAGCAAATCTGGGCTTGATTTATAGTTCTGATTGGAGACCAAGGAAAAGTCAGATTCACCGTCTGAGTTTTATGTTGAGTTTCTTGTACACTTTGGGTCTGAAACTTCAGGCAAACATCAGGGGGTCAGATGTCCACGAACACTGAAACCATTGCTGGTACGAAGCTCGGCTGGTGAAAGCTGGCAGAGTCCAGCCAGCTCCCTGGCGGCTAATGCACGATGAAGACTTTGCTTCAGTGCCAAATCACAGAATCACAGAACATTAGGGATTGGAAGGGACCTCGAAATATCATCCAGTCCAATCCCCCTGCCAGAGCAGGATCACCTACAGCAAGCTGCACAGGATCATGTCCAGGTGGGTTTTAAATGTCTCCAGAGAAGGAGACTCCACAACCCTCCGGGGCAGCCTTTTCCAGTGCTCTGTCACCCTCACCATGAAGAAGTTCCTTCTGATATTTATATGGAACCTCCTCTGTTCCTGCTCACACCCATTGCCCCTCGTCCTATCACTAGATGACACTGAGAAGAGCCTGGCTCCATCCTCCTGACACCCACCCTTCACATATTTATAGACATTAATGAGGTCACCCCTCAGTCTCCTCTTCTCCAAGCCCAAGAGACCCAGCTCCCTCAGCCTTTCCTCATCAGGGAGGTGCTCCACTTCCTTCATCATCCTCATCGCTACACGCTGGACTAAATGAAGCAGTAGGTTTTGTTGCTTTCTGATAGGAGTGTTTAAAATATTAATAAAGTCACTCTGGAACACTCCTTTAGAGATAAGTTGGGGGGGGCAGTTATAGGAGTTGTGCTGGTAGAACATTAGCTTCCAATTACTCCAAGCATTGTGAAGCATCCCAGGCTAAAGCAAAGAGCATTAATTTCTACCAGAGTCACAGTCATGAGGAAATAGCTCCTGATAAAAGGGTCACAGCTGCTCTGAAAAACCCAGGAGCGTTTTGGGAACCCCATTTTGCCATTTTGAGATGCAGACGCCAAATGTGTAGGGTTTAGTAAGTGACTGGGGAAGTAGGTGCTTTTCTGTTGTCACTTTTTATGGATGGCAGTCATCGAGAACAATGGCTCTAGCAGGAGCCATTGGGAGGGGAGCCAAGTGGAAATATCAAATCACAGCCAGTGTTTGCTGTTAGTCTGAAGCCCCAGCGATGACTTCATGGGCAGAAAGTGCCTTTAACAAAAGAACAATGCATTTTAAGCTTGGAAGAGCAGTCCTTGTTTGAATGCATAATGCTGCTCATTGGGCAAAGAGCTCCTTGTAAGATCATGGAAAAACCATTGTTGAAGGTCTGGAATACCTTTCTGCTGCCAACCCTGGCCCAGCTTGTTGCAGATTTCATTTCAAAGGGTTTCTGAGAGCTTGAAAGTTTCGTTTGCTTCAGCAGGAATCACCCCTGCGTCCATGATTTTCTGTTAATTCTGATCTCTGCTCCGTATCCTGAGATGAGTTAATTCCAAGCCAATGAGCTGGAATCACTGTTTTTCTTGGAAAAAATAAGAGTTCCAAATCACCAGCATTTCCCTTGCCACGAGTACAGTCGTGTAGCACAATGAGGAAGTCTGTTTGAAGGAGCCGTCTGCTCATACAGGGTTGTCCTGGGGGAAAGACAGCCGTGGCTCAAGCCCAGGAGTGAACTCACTCTCAAGAGCCCAGGGCTGCTCAGCGTTGAGGGCTCACATGAATGGGCTGCCATATCCTACAAAAAGTCATTGTGTAAAGCCATTCAATTCACCTGGGGATCCTACAAATCGGGTGGATAAATAAAGAACCTGTCACCCAGCAGGTTTAGGGCTCAGTCCTCACTTTGAGTTAAGATACCTGAGATCTCTTCACTCTTGGATTTCTCTGTGCAGCACCGTGAACTACAAGAACAGGGTTTCCAGGTCGTGGCTTTATGGATACTCCAGTCAGTAGGTAAAGCTGGTTTAAATTCTTTGTACTAATTTTTTTTTCAAGATTATTATTATTTTTTCCTTCTTTCTTGTCCTTTGGAAATTCCTTCCTAGACTGACACAACTTTTGAAGAAGTTAGTGTCTTGACTAAATCTTCTTGAAGAGTCCTGATCACAGGTAGGAAAGGACAGCTGGGAGCATCAACCTTTCCAGTCGACTGACAGTTCAGGTGCCGACGGGCCACCATAGCCTACACCCGTACGTTGCTGTGGGTTTCATGAGCTCCTATACACGTGCACATCCTCCTGCATTCCCATCAGCTCCCAGCATTTCAACAAAGGCTGCCAAGATTCTTGCAATTCCCCCAGACCTCTGCCATCCGTTAAAAACTAGTGTGGAGAAGAAGGAACAGGAGCAAAGGGAGGCACACAATGAAGCCTGGCATGTGCTGAGCGTGGATCAGTGCCCAGTGGCTGTTATCAAGCAGATATTGCTCCCGCTGAGAGCCAACCCGCGAAGGCTGCTCTTTTCAACACTTGTTAACATGAGGTGTGATTTGCTCTGGATGCTGAGGTGGGGGAAAGAATGGCAGCATCCAAAACTCTTCTGGGCAGATGAAGGCAGCACTTTTACTGTGAGACATGATGCAAGTGGATAGCGTCCTGCTTGTGCCATGCAGGGAAGGAAAACAAAGTACTGCCAGTTAAAAGGAGTGTGTTGTCTGAGTTCTGGTACAGGCACTGCACTGTGTCTGAGGATGCCCAAACAAACCTTCTGCTTGTTGGTTTTTTAGGAGAGCATTTTCGGTCTCTTTATCTGATGTTTTCTTTTTAACCACCTTCCCAAGAACATTTCTGAGAGAGCAATGCAGACCTATGGCAGGTTGGAGGAGACTACCAGTTGCACCGTTACCATGCTTGGGCATAGCATGACCCTAGCAGAGCCACGTGGCTTCCAGGCGCAGAAGAAACATACCCAGCCCAGATGACAGCATGAAAAGGTTTGTCTACAGCCACCTGTGTAAATAAGAGGACCTCCTGTTCTAGAACCAAATGTGCCTTTTGCAGATGTGGGTACAACCTGCTGCTCTTACACTCCTACTAGATGGAGGCTGCTGCCCATTTCCTAGCTCACAGAATCACAGAATCACAAAATATTAGGGATTGGAAGGGACCTCAAAAGATCATCTACTTCAATCCCCCTGCCACAGCAGTATCACCTAGACCAAGCTGCACAGGAACACATCCAGGCAGGTTTTAAATGTCTCCAGAGAAGGAGATTCCATCACCCTCACGGGGAAGAAGTTCCTTCTGATATTTATATGGAACCTCCTGTGTTCCAGCTGACACCCATTGCCCCTTGTCCTATCACTAGATGACATTGAGAAGAGCCTGGCTCCATCCTCCTAACACCCACCCTTCACATATTTATAGACATGAATGAGGTCATCCCTCAGTCTTCTCCAGGCTAAAGAGACCCAGCTGCCTCAGCCTTTCCTTGTAAGGCAGATGTTCCACTTCCCTCATCATCCTCCCCAGCAAATTCCCACTCTGACCCTCACACCAGACCCCAACAAAATCAGAAAGATTTGCCTTCTAAAGCATTAAACACACCTGCTAAACGTGAAACGTCCTTCTTGCGTCACATTGAATGGTTGGTTATCCCTCAGTCTCCAAATATAATACAAACCTATTTGGCAGGAGCCATGGCTTGAACAACATTTTTGGCATTTTTAGTAGGACTCTTAAATAATAGAAGTGACATCTGAATGGAAATATGAATAGGCCAGTGTGATGCAAAGTGCTTTTAAGGCTTTAGAGAATTAGCAAAGCCCTCCAAAATGTGTTAAACATCTGAAAGCAGCTGAAGTCTTATTGTTGAAACGGTGTCAGAATTGAGTTATCTTCCATTTGTTTGTTTCCATCTCCATCGTAGGTTGGGCAGGGCACAACCTTTCAAGTCAACACGTGCTATACCTGTCCCTCCCTCCGTTTCCACGCAAATCTGAGTCGCTCAGACATGTTTCTCCAAGGACTGTTGATGACTCTGGACGTTGTCACATCATCATTAAAAACCTCCCTCTTTACTGATGTGAAAAACACCTTTTGGAGCTTTCTAGCCCATTTACTCTGCCAGCCCCATGGATATATGGTGGACTGCCATCCCTCCCGGGCAACGACCGTGTAACTAGATCCAAAGAAAATTCTTCAAGCTTTATTGGCCATGGAAAACCAAAGTCAGTTGGTTAAAAAGAGAAGTGTTGATTGTGTTTGCTCTGGCATCCCAGCCATGGAGAATTATTGGTGACTAAGATTCAGATACATAACGTTTGTGGGGTTTTTACTAAGCCTGGCTTTGCCAATTCATTAAACATCATTAAGTCAAAATAAGGATGTCTTTTTCTCAACTTTGTAAATGGTTTCCTGTTATCACACTGCACTTGCTGCTCTCCATCAAAATAGAATCATAGAATCATTCAGGTTGGAAATAACCCTTGGGATCATCGAGTCCAACTATCAGCCCCACTCTACAAGTTCATCCCTAAATCATTTCCCCCAACACCACATCTAAGCAACAATAGTCACTGTTATATCCCTGAGGGCCTGGAGAGCACAGAAATACTTCTTCTTCTTCTTCTCCTGTATAGCTTCTGGGGAATCCTAAAGAGGGACTTGACAGTGTCCACCAATTTCTATCGATGGGATCGTGACCCGAATCAGACTGAAGCTGTGGAAAATCACAGAATCACAACACATTAGGGATTGGAAGGGACCTCAAAAGATCATCTAGTCCAATCCCCCTGACAGAGCAGGATCACCTAGCCCAAGTCACACTGGCACATGTCCAGGTGGGTTTTAAACATCTCCAGAGAAAATGAGAATTTGTCTACATTATCCTCTTTTTGCAAAGCCAGTTAGGACCGACAATGCTCCCCGCTACACGGGATGTATCCCAGGAAATAAGTTTACAGATACAGCACTAAGGAATCCTGAGTGTTGTACTGGATCCCCGTGCTCTGCTGAAATGTTTTCTCTTGAGAGCAATAGCAGAGGTTCTGCAGGGAAAGAGCCTCCCTCCACCTGACCAACAATCAGAGTCTTGTAGCACTTCAAGTTTTGGCAAATGCTCCCTCTTTGAGTGGCCCCTGATTATCCTTCAAGCTGGGCAGACCGGTGCGTTACGGTTTTGGTAACAGAGGACTGGCACCGTTCCTTGAACTGTGTTTTAATAGCATCAATATAACTGCTGAAACAATATTTTTATTCCACTGACGTGTGTGAAAATCCTGTGCCAGGATCTCTCTTTCCTCCCCTTTCCCAGCTGATACCACTAAGGAAGAGCTGAAATTGCAGATGAAGGTATCACCCGATTTGCAGGCTCCTGTCTTCTTCAAATTTTGCTTTCATCAAAGAGACTTCTTCTTCCTTTGAACAAAGAAATGAGTGACCCCCATAAAAACTAAACTAATAATGACCTGGTCCATGCAGAAACCCTCTCTGTGCCAATGTCTCCACACTGATGTGAAATGGAGTTACTCCAGCCAGCTCTAGCAAAGGTCACCCAGGTAACAGGAGCAGTTTAGATGAGAGAACATCCTTTTTTAAATTGTGCCAAAAGGTGGCCTGGTTTTGTCTTGGGGCTCCGTTCCTTGACATTCAGGGCATGTCCTCTGAACTTTGAACATCTCAGGTAGCATCACCTTGAGACAGGTGTTGATCTTTATAGGAGGTGCAGAAAAAGCAGGGTCTCTCTTCCTTTTCTTCTTCTCTTATTATTCTCATATTATATCATATTGTTTCTCCTTTCCAAAGACTGGACTGAACTGTGCTCATGAGCTTAATGATTTGCTTTCACTCTGGTAGAGGCTGAGCGCAGAAGGACTATGGATGTCACAGCTCTACAGGTCAGACATGAGATATTTTATCCATTATTTAGTTTAGACCTGTCTAGATCCAACCTGCTCATGCCGGATGAACCAAGAGGCATCAGAAAACTCAGATGCAATAAATTCATCTCCCCAGAGATTAAGCCCCAGAATGGTGGCCAGTAATTGCAACTCCACATTGACATAACTGGTCCTGACAGCCCCTAGTAAGGACATAATTCAGTTGGTATATTAGATAACTTACCAAAAAGTTAAACCATGACCTTTCCTTCCTCCTGCCCCTCCTGTAGCCCCTAGGGGTAGGCTGCAGGGCTGTATCTGGGAATTAGAAAGCAACATGGGTGGTGACCCCCCAGTGCCGAGACTGTCATGAAGAATAAACCATATGTTGTGTCTTTGCATGATGGGAGGTCCCAGCTCTGAACCCCTAGCAACTGTTTTTCAGCCTGCACAACTTAGCATGCCCAGGAGAACCATTTAGGAAGCCAGAAATGCCTGGAGAGCACAGCCAAAAGGGCCTGACCTGTTCATTTGTTTTCAAATGCAAATCCAACCAGACCAACTTGATGTGCCACTAACCCCAGGTTTGCAGCCTCCTGAAAGAGCAGTGCAAACACCTAGGGCAGCTGTGCTGTGACAAAATTCATACTTCTACCAGTTGGGAGTCCTCTAGCAAATGCTCTCATGTTTTGTCAGCAGCCTGTGATATCCCTTTTGCCTATAAGTGGCCAAGCCTGGCAAAGTTGTGGAGTCTCCTTCTCTGGGGATGTTTAAAACCCGCTTGGACACGTTCCTGTGTGACTTGACCTGGGTGATCCTGCTCTGTCAGGGGGATTGGACTAGATGATCTCTCAAGGTCCCCTCCAATCCCTAAAGTTCTGTGATTCCGTGATCCAAGGGAAAACCAAGAGCTGTGAGCTACAGTTGGAACAATTTTCCTGAAAGGAAGAGCCAGATGTGGGACCATGCACTCACACACCTGGGCACGGGCTCACTCTTCTCTCTGCAGCCACCCTCTGAGAGCCTATCAGCCAGCTGTCTGAGATCTTGCAGAAGAGTCACGAGTAGGTATCTCCCCCACTTTCTGCCATCCATCACAGAGCTTTCCTGGCTACTCACATTTTTGCTCTCTAATTAAAGCTTCTGTCAGGTGCTTTTAAATTATAGTCCAGATTACAGACTTTAGATCAAATTTGAGCAGGCTTTGGAACCTGCCATTTTATTTAATTACTTGCCATAAATTATGTTGACACCCTCAATTAACAATGTCCATCACTTCAGCCCTGCGACAACGAGTGCGAGGAATTTGCCATTTGATCTGTTTTGTCTGGTGGAAGGGTGCACCGAGGGAAAAAACACTCACTTTTGCTTAAACTAAGGATTCTAGTAGCTTCAGCTACAGGAGTTAGAAAATGTTGATGATTTTGTATAGTCTGTTAACATTTATAGTGTGTTAACATGAAGTTGAGGGGCATTTTGATGATAAAAAAGCTTTGCTGTAGAGACAGAAATGGAACTGGTCGCTGGTAGAAGGACAGGGTGGTCCATCATACAAGGATAGGATGGTCCTTCATACATAGGTGTGATGATAAGACCAATCACAGAATCACAGAACATCAGGCACTGAAAGGAACCTCAAAAGATCAGCCAGTCCAATCCCCCTGCCGCAGCAGGACCACCTAGATCCAGTCGCACAGGAACATGTCCAGGTGGGTTTTAAATGTTCCAGAGAAGGAGACTCCACAACCCTCATGGGCAGCCCCTTCCAGGGCTCTGTCACCCTCACTGTGAAGAAGTTCTTTCTCATATTTATGTGGAACCTCTTCTGTTCCACGTTGCACCCATTGCCCCTTGTCCTATCAGTCACATAGAAACAGGATTGCTCCCCGTGAAGCTCGTTTAGGTGCTAAACATTTCAGCACCCACAAGAGTGCTTGACCAGACTCCCAGTGCATCAATCCATGCTCAGCCAGCTGAGGATGTAATCTGTGTCTCCCCACACTGATTTGGGGAGGAGTCGCTCTCTGAACCCCGCAAAGAACACCCTGTGGGGACCATCCTGTGAACCGAACCCTTTGCTGCTTCACTGGCTGGAGCAATATTAAACTCCTGCATTCTCAGTCACTTTAATAGCCTTGTGGGTGTTGATGATGGAGCTAATTAGCCATGCTCTTCAATTTATTAAAATCATAAATATTTCACTTCAAGAGTGGCTTTTCTGGAGGGGGGAGAGAAGAAGGGGGTGGGAAGGTTAAAGGGAGACAACTGCATGAAATTCTTTGGCTGATTAAACTTTCCATAAGATGCAGCAGTATTTTACCTCCTAAGTGTTTCGACGGCACATTAGACTTGGTATCTCCTTCTTTGCCCTGTTTGCTTTTCATTATGACTATGATTTCATTTACCATGGATAACCTTTAGGACACGATGTGGTTGGCTGGAAAAGCCAAAGAGCACAAAATCATTTCAGTGTCAGAAGCTTAAATAAAGAGGGAGTGAGCAGCAAAGCCATAAACCAGGTGGAGTGGGAAACATGTCACATATTGCTCTCCCGTGGAAGCTCTAGAGTAATTTTTAGTGCAGGATGAACACAGACCCGTACTGCTTTTTGAGTTGGAGCAACCTGATATCTAAACCTTCCTTCTACCAAACAAATCTGCATATCAGCAGTTGCTGTCCTAAGGAGATCATAAGCACTTGAAGAACTTGTGAAGTCTTGCTGTGTCGCACTCACCACAGGAAAGCTTCACGTCCCTCATGTAAAATTCATGTTATGGCCATTGCAGGTCTCACCAGAGAGATTTCCCAGCAAAGGCAGAAGGTGAGAGAGGCCAGATCCTGGTATGGAATGAAGGTTATGTTCCATCCCTCACCATAGCTGCCTGAAGTTTAATAATTAGACTACCAGAGAGCTGCATTTTAGTCCTTGTTGTTCTGTGGATGCCTTCTGTGCTCATGGACTCGTGAAGAACTTTGTCCATGGGCAGCCGTAGACGCGATGTGACTGTAAGCAGGCTGGCTGGATGGCCCTGGTGTGTGCAGTGAAGCTCTTAGCTAAGCATGCCTCAGTTTCCCTGCTTCCCAGTGGAGATGGATCCTTATCTCAGGGGTTGGAGTGAGAGAAAAGGGAGCATTTGGCGAAAAAAGAAGATTGTGGGGCGCTCAGGTGTCCTGGAGCCTTTTATCAGCTGCAAAAGCCTGTGGCTGTTGTAAATCATAAAGGAGGAGGATGAGAGGAGGAACTGATCCTGGAATGTGAGAGGTGAGATAAAATAAATGGAAAAAGCCAAGGGTAAAATCCAAGCTCATTCCAGCCCAGCCCTGGCTGAACCCAGAGATGTGATTCCCTCAGCAGCAGATAAAGGGGCAGAGAAAATGATGCTAAAATACCTGGGATTACCTGTCCTCCATCCTCTCCCTTCAAAATATCTCCTCCCTCCATCCTCATCGCTGCAGATGCCAGAGATATGTGGTCCATTGTTCGGGGATGCTTCAGGAGATGCAATCTGTTCCTCATTGTCCGGTAATAGCTTGATTATCTAGGGGGTGAAAATGCAGAGTGGCTGTGCCCAACGAACCATGAAATTGCCACTGCTCGGAGGAACCATTTATCATCAGCCCTTCAGAGTGAGGAGGGCCAGCAGCTTGGTGGGAGACGTGGGGCAGGTATTCATCCAGAGCCTGGATGCTGGAATGCGCCCGGGATGGTCCCGCGCTGAACTTTTCAAGGATCAAGTGAACCCTGGAAGACGATGAACAGGGAGACCTTCCTGGGGAATTGAGAGCTCTGCAGTGCCGTGAGATAAATGGCTGCAAAGTCTGAAGAACACATTAGGAACGTTGCCGGAGGAACATGGCTGAGGCGTATTTTTTTTGCTTCCTCTTCAGCAGAGAGGAAATTTGGGTAAACCCATTAAGCTTTAATTCCACTGGGCTGGGGCCATGCATTTTGTGTCAAAGCCATGGTTAAATTAGGAGCGAGTAACTTCTAGAAGTGCGCAAAGAATCTGGACACAGCCAGGCCTCCCGGGGGCAGATTCCTCTTTTAATGACCCTGGGCCCTAGCTTAGGAACTAATTTATAAACTAAGTCTAATTCCTTCTTGGAAACTGCTGTCCAGAGATGTTCCTGCCAGGAGTTCCCACAGAGCTGAGCAGAGGACAGGATACTTCCCCACTCACTGAGCTCGAGGAGTGAGCCACCCCGCTGGGTTCAGCATTCATTCCCAAATCCTGAGCCTTATCGAGAAGTTGTCGCTGTCATCATCGGATGGGAAGCAGAAGTTCGATTTCACGTCGCAGGAATAGGTCCAGATGATCTAACGTGGGCATGGACATGACCCTCTAAATAAGTTGATGCATTTGCACCTCAAAAGGGAAGGAACGCTGATTTCAGCAGAATTTTCCATCCCAAATCAACGTAACTGAGTCTCCCACCACTGGTGGCAAGGACTCGTCAGCTGAACCAGCCCAGCAGGAGCTTAGTGATCTAGATAGATTGGGAGAGCTGAAACCTGGGAGGGGGGCAAAAGGCCCTGCAAATAAATAAGGAGAGTGGGTTTTGTGAGCTCCTCCCTTCCAGCTCAAATCCAGGAGTTACGAAACTTGATACAGGGAATCCTACGGGGCCTTAGAGGGAAGGAATTTACTCCCACCCATCCTGGGCTCAGCCTAACTCCTCGTTTTTTGTGTTATTTGAGCCTATGGGCTGGAAAAGCGTCTGCACGTTTCCTACCCAGAGCCCCGTCCCACCCTAACCCCTGTGCTCCTCTGTCCCTCTCACGGAAAGGCCACCTGCAGCACGGAGGCTCCCACGGCTCCAGCCCAGGAGCATCCCCATGCCGCCCTCTGTGTGGGGCAGAAAATCTGCCGCTGGCAGGAATCTCCTCCTGGGTGCATAAACAGCAGGGACACGAGGGTCCTGTGCAAAGGGGTGTTCTGCTCAGAAATCCCTACAGACTTGCAGGAATTCAGTCCAATAAGTTTTCTCCACACCTCATTATTTACTGAAACAAAGTCCCCGGGGCCACCGATGGCTTCGTGTTACTCGAGGTGTGTGAATAACGGGGACGCTACTCTGAACCCTGCTCCTTATCGAAGACATTGGTGTGCGCTGCCCTCTGAGGTGCCTGGGCACTGCCAGGGAGCTGCCTGTGTCATGACAGTCCCTTCTGGTGAGTGTTTTAGCAACTGGGGAAACGATGGGATGTGATGGTCATTCCCAGTCTCGCGACGGTTTGTAGCGCAAATCAGATTTTACAGGTCCTGGCACCCGTTTATCCAGTTTCCATCATCCCAGTCGTGACGGGATGGATTTTACCCAGAGGAGATGCGTGAGGCTGATCCCTTCACTTCTCTTCAGCTTTTCAGCACAGGGTGTTACACTTGTGCTGGAGCCTGCTGCTGCGTGGTGAAGACACGCTGCGGTCTCTGAACATAAGAACACTGTCCTCTGTTGATCGGAAAGGAAACGACTGCTGCTCACACACCAGAAAGCACTGGCACAAAAATCCCCTCGGAAGTCTCTCTGGCTTCCAAAATTCCCCTTCACGGCTCTTTGCAGCCCGGGATACCTTTGCAAATCCACGTACTCCGGGAGCTGGGGGCTCCTGGGTCACTCGTGTCAATCACATGTTACAGCTCTTCACGTGTTTTGGCAAAACCAGTGACACGTGGGATTGATCCCAAGCTCTCCAGTCATTGATAGTTAAGGATTTAGTGGGCAAAACAGAAGCACCCCACTCCCTGAGCATGATCCCTGATGATGCTGCGAAGAAGGAGCACGTGCTGAAATGGAAAGAGAGGGGAAATGGGTGAAAAGGAGCAGAAGGAAGTGCCTTGTGAATAACCCAGGGTTCAGATGCTGCAGGGGATGAGCTGGGGACTGCCCTATCTGGCCAGTTTGCACCTCTCAGCTCATCCCTGTCTGCACCCCCACCAGCTCCAGCAGCTCGCTCTCTCCTCTTGACAAGGAGCAAACCCAAATGCCGATTGATTTGCTGGGAAAAGAAGTGTGAGCAGCTGAGTCAATAGCTGGGTGCTATCGCCACGACCTGTCAGGCAAAGCATCAGCGCTCATGGGCTCCAGCGGCTGCACCCGCAGGAGGCAGAGGCAGTGCTGGCCGCTCACCACAGCAGGGATGCTCAGATAGAGGCATCCTGCAGTGCTGTCCTCAAAAAAAAAAGCATCAGCCTGATCCCTTCCAGCATAAAGTCCCCTTTTCCCAGCCAGCAGCCGATGATGCATCAGGGCAGGGAGAGACAGGCTGTTTTCCCAAGAGCTGCCCAGTGGGAGCAGGAGTACAGCTGCTGCCTGGAGCCAGGAGAGGAGCCTGGCAGGACCCCAGAGATGGGGAACTAGCTGTGCTGTGAGGGGCCAGGGAAAGAAACACATGATTCTCCCTGCCTTCTCCAAGTTTCAGGCATGCAGGGGCTACTCCTATTGACATTAGCCACAGGTTGTCCGCTCAGGGTGTTTCTTGTAAACAGAACTGCAGTGCAGCTGAACTACTGCCTAAATCCTCAAGAAGGGGAGGAAAACTGAGACTTAAAAGGAACCCCAACTTGTGGGTTGTTTTTCTTCATCACCTGATGTCACAATGTCACATTTTGTTCTGCAAATGAAAAATCACACAACCACAGGACATTAGGGATTGGAAGGGATCTAGAAAGATCATCTAGTCCAACCCTGCCACCACAGCAGGATCACCTAGACCAAGTTACACAGGAACACGGCCAGGGCAGGTTTTAAACATCTCCAGAGAAGGAGACTCCACAATGCCCCACAGGCAGCCCCTTCCAGTGCTGTGTCACACTCACTGGGAAGAAGTTCCTTCTGATATTTATATGGAACCTCCTATGTTCCAGCACTGGGTTGAAAAGTGGAATCGAATAAAATCTGGGGTTCTGATCACATCCAAGAGCTGCAGCTTGAAGGCAGGTACCATTCTGCAAGGCTTGTTAATTAAATCACACCAATTAGTCACACAGCACATCTGAGGTTTGGAAGCTCCAGGCTTCAGAGACGGTTGCACCTCAGGATTGTGGGTTGGCTGAGGCTGAGTCTTTGCAAGATCCTGATCTGAAGCTCAGTTCAGCTTTCAGGCTCCACGAGCCATGAACCTGCTGACTGTGCTTTTCACTTCAGCCTGTCCCTGGATAAAATTAAACATCACCTGAGACTTTAGCTGCTGACCTCTTTTCTTTGCAGGGTGTCGCTGAACCTAGCAGGTCTGCTCATCCGTTGGACTCAGCCTGAGCTTGTCACAGCTCTTACCTTTTGGGTGATCATGTTGTTTTACCTGGATGGCACAAGGAAGCCAATGATGCCATCGCTTAGGGCTCTCTGGTCGGGTCTTGCTCTAAATTAGTCACTTGAAAGCAACAGCCCAGTCAGCCAAGCAGTCAGCTGGCAAGAAACTCTGGGAGAAAAATTTTCCATATGCTATTTTTAATATGAAATGGGTCTGAAAGCAAGGACTGGGATAGGCTTTTGTAGCAAAGAAGGAGGTACAGATGCCAACTGTCCCTATTTAGGAAGGAGAGTTTCTATTTTATTTTTTCTTTTGAAGCAAAATATGTCCTATTTTTCCATTCTGTCCTTCTTCGAAAGCTCTCACGGTCCAAAACATGTCAATGGACTTTAAAGGTGTGTCTCGATTTCTTTCTCCCCTAAATGTGCTTACTTATAGCTTCGCAAACACCACCAGCAAGACTCAGAGGGCTCGAATAAGGGATTTACTTAGTAACACGTGAATTGCAGAATGAAATATGGACATCACAGAGTGGAAGGCAGGTGGATCTTGCTGAGATGCTGCACAAAACACCCACAAACCCCAGGGTTAACCTCCTTATAGCAATTGTCTACTAAATTAGTGACAGGCACTGCAGTCCCTACTTCACTGGGACTTCAAGATGCAAGAAAACCAGCTACAAGATACAGCTACAAGAAAACCAGAACAGCATTAAGGTCATAGCTTGGAGAAGAGAAGACTGAGGGGTGACCTCATTAATGTCTACAAATATTTGAGGGATGGGTGTCAGGAGGATGGAGCTGGGCTGTTCTCAGTGTCATCTAGTGACAGGATGAGGGGCAGTGGTTGTAAGCTGGAACACAGAAGGTTCCACATCAACTTGAGAAGGAACTTCTTCCCAGTGAGGGTGACAGAGCACTGGAACAGGCTGCCCAGGGTGGTTGTGGAGTCTCCTTCTCTGGAGACGTTTAAAACCCACCTGGATGTGTTCCTGTGCAGCTTGCTGTAGGTGATCCTGCTGTGGCAGGGGGGTTGGACTGGATGATCTTTCCAGGTCCCTTCCAATGCTTTATGATTCTATGATTCTATAATAAAGCCCCACCATGGCTGCCACACAGGACCATTCAACCTTCTCTACGCAGCCATTGGAGCACATTTCCCGTGGAGGCTCAAGCATTAAGAGAAACCACTTTGATTCCCCTCAGTGGTACTGCTCCCCACTGTCAGCCCTGGGCTTTCTGTCTCTGACTCCAAAGCACAGAAGAACCTTTCTAACTCCTGCTACCAAGCAGCAAACTGTCTCTTTTTACCAGCTAAAAGAGATGAAGTTTTCCCAGTTTGCTGCAAACGCTGGTTTGGGTGTCCTTGTGCTGAAATGTGAAATTTGAGCTGTTTTGACTGGACACGGGGGTCCCCCGGGGCTGTCTTGTGTTCTGATGGAGTGCAATCATTGAGGGGAAAAAAAACATTCCTGATGCAAACACTCTCGATTGTGAATGTGAAACTCTTCCTCCGTGGAAATCCCATGGCTGCTGGAAATGTGCAGCTCCCACAGACTTCGCTGCCAATAAACTCCTTTTAAGGAACGATAGCCAAAAACAAAAGCGAGGCTGTAAGCATATTTATCTCCAACGTCAAACCAACGGTCATGTATCACTGTGGTTGGATTTGCCCGGCGCTGCCTCACTGTTGGTCTGAGCCAAATTTGGGAGTAGTGGGAGGAACAAGAATTCAGCTCTGTTAGCTCAGTGAGATGTAAAAATATGTGAGAGATTGTGGTACTAAGGATCCATGAGGAAAAGGAGAGGAGAAGGCAAAGGAAACAGAGAAGGAGAAGGAAAATAAAGAGGAACAGGAAAAGGAGGAGAAGGAGAAGGAGAAAAGGAGAAGGGGAAAGGGAAGGGGAAGGGGAAGGAAAAGGGGAAGGAAAAGGAAAAGGAAAAGGAAAAGGAAAAGGAAAAGGAAAAGGAAAAGGAAAAGGAAGAAAGATTTTTCTAATCTTTTGCTGGGACCAGCAGCAACAGCAATGACTGACCTGAGGTCCCTCCCTGCGGCCACCAGCGGCTGTGTCATCTCGAAGGACCAAGAACCACCTCAGAGTGGGTGCCTAAGGATGCAGACTCACACCATCAAACCCTGGAAATGTCTGGTAAGGGAACACAAACTGCTGCCAGAGCAGACCCACCCTCACGTCTGCCGATAAGCCATGGCACCCCAATAGCTCAGAGCTCCCGAAACACTCAGTGCTCAGCATGTGGACGGGTGGAAATCCGTTCCTCTTCCTAAACAGTAGCATCATGAAAATCATAATCAAAAACTTGTGCCTATGGCACGGAGACAAGCCAGATAAACCTCCTCTGGCACCGTATGAGCCCATGGGAGAGCAGTCTGTGAGTCATAAGCAGCAATTTGAAGTGACTGTGTCATGGGACAGACCAAATACCAGGCAGCCCGATCGGTTTCAGCAGCAATTCCTAACGCGAACGACAGAGGTAGCAGAAATCCCCCGGGAGCGTGTCCCAGCTCGGCTTTCAGTGGCCCCGCGTCGCGCTGGGCACTGCGCACATGCAGCGGGGGATTTCTCTCTGCAGCTCAACAACATGAGAAGCTGCTACACAGTAGCGCTGTGATAAACCTCAGGACCCATCAGCTGATTTCTCTGTTGCTGTTTCTTCTTGCTCACGACAACAGGACACAACACGGTGCCGCTGTGAAGCTGCAAGGGTCCCATAAATCACAGAAGCGCTTCTTTTGCTTCCTCCGTCTCGCTCCCTCACCCTCTCTGTTTTTCCCCCTACATTCCTCTACAATAAAAAAAAAGCCAAATGTGATTTTTTTTCCTTAATCTGCAGGGAAAAATGACCAACTTTGAGATCTCTTGCCAGCTTTCAGCTGGAGTGGATTTCCACCACCCTTTGTAACCCCCAACCAGAACTCTGTCCTTTTCTCAGTGGAATAAAAGCCCAGAATCCAACCAGGCATTTTAAAAATATGTTTGATAACACTGTCTTCACAAAAATCAATATTTACTGGAATTTAGTGTTATTTTCAGTGACAAAATTCCGATGGATTATAGAGCTAACAGGATGCAAGATGCTGTGAAAGAGACACCCCAGAGCTTCACGAGTCTAACACAGCATCATTAGGGATTGGAAGGGACCTCCTAGAGCACCTTTCTCAGCTGCTCTTCCAGGGCAGCCTTTACCAGAAGCTGCAGTTCAAGTGAAGTATTTCTACACGTTATAGCAGCTCCTCTGTGACACCCAGACTTGTGACCAGTTGGATATTCGTTTAGACCAGCGAGTTAGCAGTTCACTTGCTATTTCTGAATGCACAAGCAGTGAACTGCTGCCAAACTCGCTGCAGCCTTGCGCAGTCCAAGGAGCTCCTGGGTTATCGTTCTGCTGGAGGTGGGAGTCTGAAAAAAAACCCCACTTTTTGCCTTTCCCCAGCCCTGAGGCCAGGTGAGGGGAGAGCTGCTACCCCAGAAAAAATGGGTCGAGCTTGAAGACTGCTGGATTTTGCACTGGTGTTTCATTGCAACTGGTCATCTCGCTGACAGCCACCGTGTTTTCAGGCTGCTAGAACAGCCAAGGATCCCAGAGTGACCTCCTCCTGGCAGTTGTGCGTTCAGGACTTGCTGGGCTCTATTTTCTCCCTCTGGAGATGTGTAACGTTTATAGCAGCGGGCGCAGCGGAGGGGAGCGGGGCAGCCATAAACAGCAGCATTTGCTGTGCAAGGTACAATAAAGCACCGAGCAAACTGCGTTTTATGGTGCTGTTTGCTGGGGAAACTCTACAAACATAAATCCTCCTGACGTGCCTGAGATCTATTTTATGATTCAGCAAGACGACATGAAAAAAAAAAGCCTAAATAACTCACCCAAAGCGAAGCCAGTGGCAGAAATGGAAGCAAACCCCCAAGGACCCAAGCCTAGCTCCCTCCTCCGACTATTAGCCTGCATGTTTTTTCATTACAGAAGATGTTTTCTTAAGTGTTCTGAATCGCCTGCAAGTTAAAGCCTAGGAAATCTACGGTTTTCATATTTGATGGAGTGAAATGCACCGAGGGATAATCAAAGCTTTATGTACCAGCCTTAGAGAAAAGCGTTGCACAATGCTGAAAAACCTTATTGCTTTCAGAAGGGGGGAAACGACTAACGATGCACATGTGCTGCCTCCCGTCCTCCGGCTACAGCTGCGGATGAAAGCGCGTGGAGTGCGGTTCGGAGGCGCTGCTGGTCGCCGTGACACGCGGTGAGGCGCGGGCGGGGCACGTCGCGAAGCAAGAGTAGCCACGGACTTTCAAAACAATCTTTTTGTTTTAAGAAACTGATGCCAAACTACCTATTGACTGCTTAAGTGAGCTCCCTTTGTGCTGGTGGATGGCCCTCGAGCTATGGTGGAAGTCAAAGTGAGGAAGATCCAGAACTGAGGGAGCATCAAGGTGACTCTGTCGTGGGAAGGATGAGGCTGCTGTGAGTCGAGAGTAGTTTCCCTAAAACACCATGGCCTTGATGCTTCCCCGAAACATCATGGCCCTGATGCACTACATTCCCCTAGGAAGGAGCAGGGATACCTCTAACAGACCAGTTCTCTGCAGCACTGTGGTCAGGTCCTGGAATGGATTGCTCACTGTGGTGGTTGAGTCGCCATCCCTAGATGAGCTGAAAAGTCACTTAGATGTAGTGTTGGGGGATCTGGTTTAGAATCATAGAATCATTAGGCGTTGGAAGGGATCTGGAAAGATCATCTAGTCCAATCCCCCTGCCACAGCAGGATCACCTAGGTCAAGTCACACAGGAACACATTAAGGCAGGTCGTAAACATCTCCAGTGAAGGAGACTCCACAACTCCCCTGGGCAGCCCCTTCCAGTGCTCTGTCACCCTCACTGTGAAGAAGTTCCTTCTCAGATTCATGAGATCACAGAATCACAAAATAGTAGGGATTGGAAGGGACCTCGAAAGACCATCTAGTCAAAACCCTCTGGCCACAAAGAACCACTGTCTTCACCTCATACAAGTTAACCCACATATAAATTACCAAAAAAAAAGGGATATAAACCCTGTGATTCTCCTTGCTGGCATAAATGGAGACTCATGGCACCATTGTGAGGGGTGGGTGTCAGGAGGATGGAGCCAGGCTCTTCTCAGTGTCATCTGGTCATAGGACAAGGGGCAATGGGTGTGAGCTGGAGCAGAGGAGGTTCCATGTAAATATCAGAAGAAACTTCTTCACGGTGAGGGTGATGGAGCCCTGGAAGGGGCTGTGCAGAGCGGTTGTGGAGTCTCCTTCACTGGAGACATTTAAAACCTGCCTGTAGGTGATCCTGCTGTGGCAGGGGGATTGGACTAGATGATCTTTTGAGGTCCCTTCCAATCCCTAATGATTCTGTGATTCTATGATTAAAAACCAGCTCTTCAAGACTGCTCTTCCTTTTTTCTTGCTAAACTTTGCTGTTTATCCAAACCATTTCCATTGGCAACAGATTAATTTTGATACCATTTGGCAGCCAGAACATTGAACAGTGGTGACCAGAAGCTCTTCCAAACCACTTCCTAGAGGCCATGGACGTGGTCCATGGGGTTTCTCTTCATCACCATGCAGTAGGTAAAGAGCAAATCTTTCCCTTGTACCTCTTAGATAACAGTGAGACTGCAACGGCTTGAAAATTTCCTCCCCTTGGATTTCCCTTTATTAGGTTAATGATTGTTTGGATTTGGGTCTGAAAAGCCCTTTCACACTATGGCTGCTTCTCCTGCTCAAAAGCCTCTGCCAACTCTTAATGCAGTAAAGGGGGGAAAAAAATTTAATAAAGTTCCTTAAATCTCAGGAAATGAAGCTTTGCCTCCTTAAGCTGCTTTTAAGAATGAATGTTCCACTGTGGCCGGCTGCAAGTGTGCTGAGGTTTTGCGTGCGGCTCCTCTGCGTATAGGATCGATCGATAACGCGTCCCCCTCCCGGCGAGCTCCCGGTGAGAGCCCGAAACTGCTGACTGCGCCGGCAGCTCGTCTCCTGCCCCCACGTCGGCGTTTTGGGGCGCACCCCGCGCTCTGCAAAGTTCACAGCGACCACAGAGCAGAGTAACGACTTTGTCAGCCCGGTCCCTCACCGCGGTGGTCACCGGTAACGCTAACCAGCTGGGCAGACACCACAGCTCCGATAGACCCCCCCCGCCGGCTCTGGGTCGCAGTGGTCACCTACGCCCTGAAGTCCCAAATTCCTCCCTCTGAACTTAACCCCAGCTTTGAGAAGTGGGGAGGGAAAGATAAGAAGAAAAGCAAATCCCATATAACTGTCTTCAGGAAAATATAGGCTGAAAAGGTTCCTTTCTTCCTTTTTTCCTCTTCTTTTTTTTCCCTAACTGCTGCCATTTGTTCCCTTGTAAAAACACGGGGTCGAACCTTTCAAGCCTCGCAGCTCTCCAGCGGGAATGCCACCTTCTGAGTAAAAAGTTCAGGGATTGCTCCCACAGCATTTAGGGAAAGAAAAAATGGGGAAAGACGGTTGCTTCTGTCAACACCTAGGAAATCACAGTTATTCAGCAGCGTCTTGAGTTCCTCCTGCTTTCAGAGCACGGCGGAGCTAATCGCCGTGAGGTTTCCCTCCTGTAGGTTTTCCTTGGACCGCGGCTAAGAAGTTAACTCCCTCCTGCGTTTCTGCTCGGCTTATTCACGGGGGCTTTTCCCCATGAAAGTCTTTCACCAACCAGCAGACAGAAACGTCCTGTTTCTGTGCCACCCGCTCGTGGAGCTGCGGCCACCGTGGGATGGCTGGAAGCACAGAATTGTGGTCAGAGCTCTGAGGTCTGGTTATAGGACACGTGTTGTCTCCTCAGGCTTCCCGTGCACAAGGGAAAAACCTTGAGGCTGGTCTCTGACGCAGAGAAGCAAACACCTGATGGCAGCAAATAGAAGGAATATTAAGTGCATTGGTAGTATCTCCACACTTCAAGTTATCGGGGTGGCTGGAGGGACCCCTTCTTTTTATGGTGTTTAACACTTGGAATTTGACAGCTTGATTCACTAAGTAGCTACTTGGGTCTTTGTGACTAAAATGCTGCTTTATAATTCCCACTTTTCTGCTCTTTTTACAATAAAACCCTGGACACTGTCTACTTCAGATTCCAGTTAAGGAGAAAAGCTCCTTTTGCCTTCAGTGGGACCTGGATGATGGCTTGAGAAAGGAGGTGAATGAGCAGGAAAGGGTTAGAAAACAATCCGAAGCAGCGAAAGCACAGGATCTCTATCCAAAGGAGATCAAGGTGAGTTGCAGACTCTCCAGTGCACACTATCAGCTGGTGGTGTGGTCTGAAGGTGACCCTTGCTCCACAATCCAGGCAGTTTTGTAGTTCACACATTGGTCGAGGCCACACTACCTGCTGGTTTGGAAGCCCATTCCTAATAGAATTTGGCAAGTCTAAGTAAAAAGGCTCAATAGCATCATTTGGGCTGATTGCAGAGTGCATCAGGCAGCTGAGGGGCAGTTCCCTGCAGTGGGCCGGCACCCAAAGATTGCTGGTTCTCAAGGAAGGTCCACATGCATTTCTGTCATCTCCATGCTGGTGAGTAAACAGCCCCTTTAACACTTCAGCTAATATGTGTCTAAGAAACAAGCACAGCTTCTCTACTGGTTTTTGGCTGGAATAGTGGATAGCTCGCTCTGGAGTTTGGTGTGGACATGGTGTGGTCAGGGAGGGCACTTCTCCTTTGGGAACCTAGGACAGCTCTTGGAGCAAAGGCATGAAGAATGTGGGCGAAGCAATCGTTAGCATCCCTTGAATTTGCAGACATAAGATTGTTCTGATCCCCAAACACAGGAAATCTCTCAACGATGAGAAGAGGGTAACTTCTTGTATGGGCTCGTAGTAGAGTGTTGGGCTGGGGATGGCTGGATCCCACCTCTTCTAGGAGGAAAGATGAAGCTGATTTTATATGGAACATGCGTCACCAGCGCTGGTATGTGGTGCGGTTTGGGAAGGCAAAACCCACCCAGGCATCCAGGGTGTTATTAGTGACTTATATCAAACCAGCATGGCTAACTGCTCTATATTCATCCCCTCCAGCTATTTGCAAGGCTTTGGGGGCAGACTGCAGGGTAGAAATGTCTGCCTCTCACCCACAAGTTTTTGCGATGAAATGTGCTCCGACAGCAGCCAGAGAGCGGGTGTGAGCGACTGGAACTGAAAATGCAGAGTTTCTCTCTCTTTCTTTCAGGAGAAAGGGGTCAGCATCAGTACACCTTAGAGAGGTTCCTACTACTGTTTCTGGTGGCCAGTGGCATCCTGGCTTCTGTCAGCAGTAGTGTGGCCAGCAGGACTAGGGGTGTAATTCTCCCCCTGTACTCAACATTGGAAAGATCTCACCTTGAGTACTGGGGGCAATGCTGGGACACTCCAAGAAAGAGATTGAGGTGCTGGAGTGGGTCCAGAGGAGCAATGAGGCTGGGGAAGGGACTGGAGGAAAAGGCAGATGAGGACAGGCTGAGGGAGCTGGAGATGTTTCTCTATAATGCCCTGAAAGAAAGTTGTAGTCAGGTGGAGTCAAGCTCAGATGTTGCTTGAAGGTCAAGTTCTTTATAATCTTCCTCAGTTCTGCTGTCATGGTTCTTTTTGGCTTCAGACCTCCACAACTTTCTCACACAGTCTTGGCCACAAACACCACAACTGGTGGGTAGAGAAGAAGAACCACCTCATATGCAAAATATCTGCCTGTGGGCTTTACTGTTTGGGACTCTTTGGAGACTCTGCTAAGGCAACAACCGACTGCTTAGGGACTCCATGCTCTGTGATTGCATTCATCTAATCCTTCTCCCCACGGGATTCAAGTGGGAGCAGAATTGAATCCGTATGCAGGAGACAGGCTTCTAAAGTTCGTTCCCATTTTAGAGATTTCTAAACCCAGAGAGTCCCTAGATGGAAGGTTTTCCACAGGCTTTGGTGGACTTTAAATCAAGTTGAAGATGGGGTATTTCACTGGAAGTAATGGGAGAATTGTCAGTGCCAGGGGGATTACAGAGCTCAGAAATATTCTGTTCATGCTAGATTTTGGAGCCAAGCAAAGGAACAGCCCCATGAACCCTCACGCACAGACATGCTCCGTGGTTGCAGCTCACTGAGGCTGAATTTGCTGTCGAGGAGGCAGAAATCTCATGGCTGTTGTCAGAGCTATATGAGCCAAGCGAAGCTCACTGCCGTGTGGATGGACTGCTTGGGGCCAGGTCAAGTCAGGCTACAGGGAGATGAGAAAGGCAAAGAAGGGCAAAGCTTGCATGAAGGACGGGGGAATGTCCTAGAAATACATGCTGCCTTGGATTAAGTTGTCCCCAGAGCATTCTAAGCACTGTGGGACACAACATCTGGCCGCCAGCTGTTGCTCCACAAGAGCACTAGTTGCCCATAATTTCTGTGCTAGCAGCATCTCCAGTCCCAGGCAGGTGCCCCAGGTACAGACACACTGTTCAGAATGGGTATGGGGGCAGCCCAGTCCCCCAGGATCCATTTGAGGGGACTCTTTCCCAGGAAGACATTTACAGATAAACCTGAGTGCACCTTCTTATCCCAGAAGAAAGACAGATCTGAGGACTAACACAACAAGATCTGGCCTCTGAAATGTGCAGAAGAATTGTAGGGAAAGCAGTAGGAGTGGCTCTGTTCCAGCTTCCATCAGCACCAGTCAATTCATTTTGAGGTGCCATTGTGCATCATCAGGCACTTAAACAGCTCTCACGTGGGGGCATTTATCACCATCTCATCCCTTCTGTGTTCCCACAGGGTGGAACCTCTGGTGCTGTGGACCCTGCAAGACCTTTGGGGAGATAAATTAATCCTCCCATGGGTGAAGACAGAAGACCAATGTTCTGAACAGGGTTTCCAGGCAAAGCAAGAGCCACGGGTAACACTATCACTGTGAAAATCCATGGTTCCAGTGGAGACACAGCAACACGTTTGATGTTTGTCCCCCTGAGCTGAAGGACAGTCACACAGAATCATAGAATCATTAGGGGTTGGAGAGGACCTTGAAAGATCATCTAGTCCAATTCCCTGCCACAGCAGGATCACCTAGACTAAGTCACACAGGAACAGTCCAGGTGGGTTTTAATCATCTCCAGAGGAGACTCCACAACCCCCCTGGGCAACCTGTTTCAGGGCTCCATCACCCTCACTGTGAAGAAGTTTCTTCTGATATGGAAATACCTTAGTGTCCATGGCAAACACCCCTTCTCACCCTGGACCATAAAACTAAGGCACTGGCTGACCTGGGGACCAGAAGGGGCTTAGTGTCCTCTAGCACATCCGGATGGTGCTGAGCCTGTCTCTGCCAGAGGCCTTCCTCTCCCTGCCAAGTGACTGAGCGTACAACACCTTCACGATCCCCATGGCTCTCATAAAGTTGCAGCTCTGCACATACTGATGTCAGCAAAGTCACAAGTTGTATATCCTCCACGTTTAGCAACAGCCCTTTTGGGGGATTCCCTCACCGAGTTTGAAGAAGAAACACAGTCTGTGCAGTCGCTTGAGGACATAATTTCTAGAAGGTATTTAAGAAGAATAAATGTGCAGAAAGAGCAACAACAAACTGACTTGTTCAGAGGCCTTGGGATGTATTTTCTTTATCTGTTGTCTAAACAACAACAGCAGCTTAGCATTTACTCCAGGTCATCTAACCAAAACATGAACACTTTTCAGCTTGTAAATTGCAGTTGATCAAAATACTTCTTCTCAGGCCTTAGTGGCTGCAGCCCCACCAGCATAAATTTGAACGTGGCCATGGTGGAAATGCAAAAAAGAAAAGAAAAGACAATAAAAATGCTCATAAATATTCATCCATCCTAACAGTGGAAGTGCTCTGAGGTTCATATGGTTGTTCAGACTTGATAGTTATTGTCTAGATGTTCGTGGTGATAGAAAACTAGCCAGAGGATGGCAACTAGGCTCAAGTAGAGGAGGAACTCAGCTGGGCTGAGCAGAGTCACTTTGCACTTCCCTGGAACAGGCTGCCCAAGGGTTTTGTGGAGTCTTCTTCTCTGGAGATGTTTAAAACCTGCTTGGACATGCCCCTGTGCAATGTGCTGTGGCAGGGGGATTGGACTGGATGATCTTTTCAGGTCTCTTCCAATCTGTAATGTTTTGTGATTCTGTGGTTTCACATCCAAATTCCCTTTCTGAATTTCAAGCCAGCCCACTGGCTAACAAGCTTGAGGGATGTTTTCATTTGTTTCTCCGGTTTTGCCAGGCACTTCGAGACAGAGGAGAGGAGTGGAGAGGAGAGGACTCAAGGGGGACTCTCTACAACTACCTGAAGGGAAGTCACATAGGGGTTGGGCTCTTGTCCCCGGCAACTAGCAGCAGGACGAGAGGGCAGGGCCTGAAGCTGCACCAGGGGAGCAGTAGGCTGGATATTAAGAAGCTCTTCCTCCCAGAAAGGGTGATCAGACACTGGAGTGGACTGTCCAAGGTGGAGTCATCATCCCTGGAGGTGTTTAAGGATAGACTGGCCGTGCCACTTGCTGCCCTGGTCTAGCTGATATCATGGTGTCAGATCATGCACTGGACTCGATGATCTTAGAGATCTTTTCCAGCCTCAATAATTCTGTGAGTTTCAGTCAATGCTGGTCTATATCCCCGCTCATAACACAAGGATTTGCTCTCCTTGAGCTCTAAACTCATGGAGAAAACCATGTACCTCGTTAGGCTGGTGACGCTCTAACACATCAGCTCAGTTTCCAGCAACTGTGCAGTTGACTAACGGGATGAGAAACTAGACAAAACGTTCTTTCAGCTTGAAAGGGAAAAAGAAATGTGACTGGCTTCTTCTCCTTTTTCCCTTCTTTTTAGCCCTTCTTTCTTGTTCCCAAATTCCCGTCTATTTCCTGGTTCCAGCACAGACGTGCCATGGGAAAGGCGGTTCTCATGGGGTTTGCACAAACAGGAAGCATGTGAATTTTCAAAAGAGACCCTATTTTTACGAGCGCTCCCGCTGAGTTTTGCTGACTCAAGAGACCTCGGCTGGAATTTAAATAAGCGACTCTGGAGTAACTGAACCAAACCTTTGCATTTCCAGGCTGCTTATCTGCCATTCATTTTCCAAAACAAAGCAACGAGCGGGACTCAGAACGAAACCCTCTGCCCACGGCGGTGACTTGCAAAGCGGTTGGTGCGGAGCAAGGCTGTCCCAGTAGAGCAGCAAGGCTCTAGGACTCACAGCAGATATGAAGGATCTCGTTTTACTGCTGGCAAATTGCTAGGGAATCCCTATTTCTTTCCACCCCTGGGAAGGGGATCTGGCCAGTCATCACGTGGAGCTGTCACAAAGCATCACCTCCCTCCATCCTGATGCTGCGCAGACCCTGGGATGTCGAAAGCCGTCAGTCCTGAAGGGGATGTTTATTTCTGTTGATGGCGAGGTAGAGATTTGTTATCCGCTTGGCATCCTCTCTGAGCAGAGCGAGGACGTGCCATTCCCTCCGACGGCTGGGATTGCTCAACCTTTCCTAGGGGTGGGTCCTGATGCTCTGCCCCTGGCAGGTGGCATTTGGACACATGGAAACGAGCCAAACCCCACCAAAACCTGTCCAAGCAGGTCGAGGGCTGCAATTTTTATTCCCAGATGAATAAAAGAAACCGAGACTTTCAGGCTGGTTGGAAGGGGTGGGTGCTCTGAAAAACAACGGGCTTTTTGAAGAATAAGGTGAAAGGAGCTTTCTGTGGCTTAAATTCTTTACGCTAATTTTAACAACTATTCCAACCCCTTGAAAATTGCCACTCTGAAAAAATAAACAGAGGCCATATTCAGCCACCGAACTGGCACTCAGGATTTTCTCGGCCACCACCGGGAATGCCTAACAGTAGCCAGCCTTATTCCTGTGTGCAAAAGCAAAGAGAGAGAGTGGGAGAAGGAGAGAAAGAAAGAAAACGAGGGCTACTCCAGGCTAATTGGCCCGTCGTTGGATTGGGCTGCTGACTTTGGGTTGGTTTTAAGTTACATGTAAGCAAGTGAAACGGTATATAAATAATAGCAGGGGGAAAGCTACAGTGGAAAAGCCAGCCAGTGTCTGTCTGACTTGATGTTCTGTTATTCATCAAACCCTAGTGTGGTTTGTGTCATCGGAGGCGCACTCGTCGGGAGCCAGCGAGCTGCCCTTGGAGAGCACCTACCAGCCCAACAATGCAGTATGTTGGAGCTGGAGCCGTCACCTAAGTGGCATCACCAAGTCAAGAAAAGGGGTCCCTTGACTGCTGTCTGATGAGCTCCAGCTCCCACTCTGGGAGAGCCCATTACAATCATCACTGGTCACCAGAACCAGGTCAAGGTGGGCAATGGATGCACTTTGGGATTTGGGTGAGCAGGAGTGGCTTTGCTTCAGGAATGAATTTCAGGATGTCTACAAGCAGAAGTGAGGATCTCTTCTCTTCACTGCAGTCTCCTTCACTGGAAAGGGTTAAGACCCACCTGGATGTGTTCCTGTCAGAATTGGTCTGTTGCAGGGGGATTGGACTAGATGATTTAGGTCCCTTCCAATCCCTAATGATTCTATGATTCCATGATCTCTACAGATCTACTGACTCAGCAAGGAAAACTTTGCATCGTTTAGCTTTTTCCCAGACATCTTCAAGAGCAGACCAGTCTCTAAGTCAGAACCACAAGCCCTGATTGATCTACTACAGGTTCTCACATAGCTCAACAGATGACAACATCTCAGCCTTTGGGTCTGACTGAAGAATTTACTTAGTCCCTCAGCCAGCCTTCCTTTCATAAACCACTGTTTCCTATAATTTAAGTCTATGTATTTATTATTTTTTTTAAATATATGTTGTTTTCCAAATACAAGCAACCTGCAGTAGATCTTAGACAATTGAGAACCCTATCCCATCTCCTACATACACAAATATACCCCTTAGAGGGTGAGTGCCCTACATCCTGCATTTCAGATACAACAACAGTTCTGCCTCCTGTGTCCTCCTTGGATGCATTTTGGGCTTTTTTTAGCCATTACACAAAGACGTGCTGAAACACACTTATTTATCAGCTTTCATTTTATAATTGGGATCCATGAAAGAATCCGGTCTGATGATGATCTCCACCAGTTCATCAGCTTCTCTTCCATTATGGACTTTCTGAGACCACGAGGGACTCAGGAGAGCAATACCCTTTTCTTAGCAAATTGAGGCAAATTTATGAGCCCAGCACAGGATCTGGAGGGAAAACACTCCGAGACCAGGGCAATTCTGAGAGGACAAGCCATGAGGAATGGTCCCCATAGATCAAAACCTTCTGTCTATACAGCCTTCACATACTTCAGCATCTGTGAGTATGTAATGAGGGAAGACCTTCAAGAACAAGGAAATGAGAATAAAGGAATTCCAAGCTATTCATGTGCTAAAAAACATCTCTCAGCCCAGCTACTTGGGGTGGCTATAGAATCACAGAACCATAGAACATTAGAGATTGGTAGGGACCTCAAAAGATCATCGAGTCCAATCCCCCTACCAGAGAAGGATCTCCTAGACCAAGTCACACAGGAACACATCCAGGTGGGTTTTAAACATCTCCAGAGAAGAAGGCTACACAACCCCCCTGGGCAGCCTGTTCCAGTGCTCCATCACTCTTACTGTGAAGAAGTTCCTTCTCATATTGATGTGGAACCTCCTATTTTCCAGCTGACACCCATTGCCCCTTGTCCTGTTATCAGAGCCTGGCTCCATCCTCCTGACACCCACCCTTCACGTATTTATCTACATCAATGGGGTCACCCCTCAGTCTCCTCTTCTCCAAGCTAAAGAGCTAGGCAATGCACCAGGCAGAGTCACTTCTCTGAGCACTCATGGGTTTCCCCCATATATTTGTTCCCCACCTGCCTGTTCTTCCATGTGTAAATTTGGGATTTTCTTCTGACTGTAGTGCTGGGACAGCCTTAAACAAAAAAAATCCTAAATGGTAATTCAAAGGGTAAAAAAAACCCCAATCCTGACCACACAGGAGGACTGCAAACATGAGTTTGGTTTAAGGTTTTACTACCAGGGTAGGTGCTTTTCTGTTAGAAACGCTCTGCACGTTACCCAATGGCTGCAGCACAAGGAGGAGACAGAAAGGAATCCTTCACGGGATGGTTGAGCCAATAGTTATTTGTCATAAATAATGTGTGAGGCTGCTTGGTCCCGAGCCAGACATTGCAAGTTTGTCCTGGCAGACATGGTGCTACATGATTATGTCATGTTGTAACGCGCAGCTGCCAGCTAGGAAGTCTGAGACAGCATCTCGGAGGCTTGGGATGCAGAGGACAGCCAGCCCCTTCGTCACCGATGAGCAGACTGAATGCTGAGAGGTTCTGCCACCACACAGGTGATGGGTGGTAAAGAGAAGGAAGCAAGGAGTGGGTGAACTCTGAGAGGAGCACAGCTCCAAAGCTGGTTACACTGCAGGAGCCAACCTCAAAGAAGCTTGAGCTCTTCATGTCCATCACAGAAAACAGGCACAGGTCTGAGAAACCACTGAAGCTGAACAGGGAAGAGGGGAGCAAGTGCTGTCATACAACGGGTAGATCATCCCAGTTTGGTCATTTTTTCCATTTCTTTCACAGCTGCTGTATGTTGGCTCATGAAGATCTGCAGCCTTCTCGGTACTGGACAATGCTGCATGTTTTGACCTTGAGTTCAGCTGAGGTTGAGCTCAACCTGACTTTAAACATCATTTTTGTTTTTTAATGTGAGATCACAGAATCACAGAACATTAGGGATTGGAAGGGTCCTCGAAAGATCATCTAGTCCAATCCCCCTGTCACAGCAGGATCACCTAGACCAAGTCACACAGGAACATGTCAAGGAGGGTTTTAAAGGTCTCCGGAGAAGGAGACTCCACAACCCCCCTGGGCAGCCTGTTCCAGTGCTCTGTCACCCTCACTGTGAAGACATTCCTTCTGATATTTATGTGGAACCTCCTTACTGGAAACACTGATTCAGAAAGCCCTGTGGACCAGCCCAGGAAAGGAGATGGATCAGTACTGGGAAGTGCCTACAGAGGTGTCCAGATCTCAGTGAGAAGGTTGCATGTGCAGCCGCATTCCTGTGCGTGAGCAGACACGTGCTCAGCGGGCACACCAGGGCACCTAAATCTCACATCTAAAAAGCCCAGGCTACAACGAGGAGAAAGAAAAAGAGGTGGGAACAGCAAATAAAAAGGAAGTATGTGGGCAACTGGAAGGAATTATTCTTTCTTCCACACCCTGGGCTCTATTCATAAATCATGACATCATTTTTTAGGTGTCTATAACAACAATACCGTCCAGCGGAATGAAATACCAAACCTCTGTGACACCACCTTTCATCTCAAGAACGCTTGGTCCTGTTCCCGAGCCACATTTGTTCTGCAGATATTTAGAACAAACCTGACGTTTCATAGCCTTCCCTCCGCTCGTGCACGTGTCGGAGACGGTTGTTTGGATTAGCGCGATCGCAAAACTTAGCAGAGCCCTTCAAGATCCCATCTTCCTCTGGGTCTGCACAACACGTTGCTGCCAGAAGGACGTTTCCTTGCAAACACGACGCACTCTGTTGTGACCCTTTGTAGCTGGTCAGACCCTGGGATGCCCCCGTCACCGTGACCCGCGCGCTTTGGCACAAGGCTCAGATGCAAAAGCGCTGCGTACGAGCGAAAACCGTTAGCTTTGGTACCACATGTGTTGTGCTGATGCCAGTGGGAAATGACGGAGAATGTACAAGGTCATGGTTTACTAAAAATATAAAAGTTTAACATGTGGTGTTAATAGAACACACAACAGGGGTCACTGGTACAATGGAAAATAATTCATTTCCAGTGTCAGGCCCAGTAATTCACCAGGAAAGAACACTTGAAAATGTGTTACTTATGTCTTTCTGTTCTTTATGGTGAGTTTGGGGGCGGGGGGGAAGAGCAAAATTACTACTAACACAAAAGCATAAATAAGAGGAGTGATTTCAGAGTTCAACTGCAGCAGTATAAACCAGGCACGTCAGCCCTACTGGGGCTGCCAAAATTGCCTCAGCGTGTGCGGCATCAGCGCTGTACCCCCCGCTTCCTCCCAAATGTTTGACTAGTAGCAAGCACTAAAGCCCCACCAGGATGTAGTCAAACCTCCATCACCGTCCCTCTAGCTGTTGAGGTGTCTCAGACCAAAACTGAGCTTCACAAAACCCTGCCAGGTCACTGTCTAATCCAGGCAGCGCATCAGCCCTCCAGGCATCTGTGCTTCCAGCAGTTCACAGCGCAAGGGATTTGTCTTCATGGACCTGGCACTGAGATCCCAGAGTCACATCTTAGCTCATCAGACAGTGTTCCTCAAAGCAACATGCCAGGCTGAGCCTTGCAGAACCCGTAGCTACAGGGCAAGGTTGCAGCATCCCCTGGTTTTGCCCATGACATCCAGCCAGAAAGTACTCAAAACCCCCTCTCAGGGGACTGCCACCCACGCTCCTCACATCTCCTGGGACCACCACAGCTGCCTGCATGTGCGTGTGTGCTGCGCTGGGACCCCTTGCCCCATCACCTGGGCTGCACAAGACCCAGCAGTCCAGCATGAATCCCAGAGGCTCTGCAATTCTCAGGCATCCCCAATCAATTAGAGGGGGAAAGAATCAGCCACAGATGTTGCAGAGTTGCTTGTTGTAAGCAAGAGATAAGTCTGCGAAACGCAGCTACGCCGGACACGGCAGCTGGTGCTGCTGACGCGCTGCTGGCTCTAACAAGCACACCCTGTGCAAAACTGAAGCCAAACATTAATGCTGGGAGAGCTGATGCAACGCCGGCTGGCCATGAGCACCCCAAATAAACCTGGCACACAGCACTGCTCCCGCTCTGCCTCTACCTGCCTCGTCCAACGCGCCGCGCGCTGCCCTGTCAGCAGCTTTTGCCTAAAGAGAGCAGCAGGTGAAACTGTTTTTCTTTCCTTCACTCCCTTGCCGAAAGTGTTTTCGTTTCTGGGTTGGCTCAGCTCGTTTATGTAACATGCATGTCCCCGTCTGAATAGTCAAAACTGATTGAAAACATGTTTGAACTGGCTGTCCTTCCCTGCGTGTCTCCTGGAGTTTCTGCTGCAGTCTCTGATGCTTGCTCCACTGAGCCGCCTGGCAGAGAGGTTTTGTCCTTTCCAAGTGAGAGTGGCCATGGGCAAGCTAGAAAGGCTCTTGGAATTCATCAGTCCGTCGGACTGAGGAGACCTACGCATGGGGCTTCCTCGTCATGTGCTCTTGGAGGGCACGGCTCAAGTTTTGTAGTCAAATCTTGAAACACTTTGCCTGTCCCTGGGAGCCCCAAAAGGTCTGGGAGCAAGGCTGCGGGCTGATTTGTGCCCATTGGCATCACCCACAGTGTCGCTCAAGTTTGTGTGATTCATCCAGTCTGACTCAGTCAAAGGATCATTAAAAGAGTGCAGTGAGAAACACAGCACAAACCCCACAGCAGAGCAGTGAAACTGAGCAGACAGATGGAAAGATGGGTCAGGAGGAAGTCTATGATGGGCATCAAAAGCTGCAGCACGGGGGCTGTGCATGTCTTCGCCTAAAAAACAACTGGAAAAGGCTTCATGTGCTGGTTATCTCCTGCAGCTCTTTGGTGGCCTAAAGTCTGCTTGGCTGATGGCACTGGATTTAAGTGTAGAGTCTTGCATCTGGGCAAGAACCACCCCAGGTACCAGTATAGGCTGGCGACTGACCTGTTGGAGAGCAGTGTAAGAGCAAGGGACCTGGGGGTCCTGCTGGACAGCAGGATGACCATGAGCCAGCAATGAGCTCCTGTGGACAAGAGGGCCAACAGCATCCTGAGGAGGATCAGAAAGGGGGTGGTTAGCAGATCAAGAGAGGTTCTTCTCCCCCTCTACTCTGCACTGGTGAGACAACATCTGGAGTATTGTGTCCAGTTCTGGGTCCCTCAGGTCAAGAGGGATGTGGAGCTGATGATGTGGATGATGAAGGAGGTGGAGCACCTCCCTTATGAGGAGAGGCTGAGGAAGCTGGTTCTCTTTAGCTTGGAGGAGACTGAAGGGTGACCTCATTAATGTCTATAAATATTTGAAGGGTGGGTGTCAGGAGGGTGGAGCCAGGCTCATAGAATCATAGAATCATAGAATCATCACTCTTCTCAATGTCATCTAGTGATAGGACTAGAGGGGCAATGAGTGTGAGCTGGAATATAAGATGTTCCATATAAATATGAGAAGGAACTTCTTCCCAGTGAGGGTAACAGAGCACTGGAACAGGCTGCTCAGGGGAGTTGTGGAGTCTCCTTCTCTGGAGACATTTAAAACCCGCCTGGATGTGTTCCTGTGTGACTTGGTCTAGGTGATCCTGCTGTGGCAGAGGGATCGGATTAGATGATCTTTTGAGGTCCCTTCCAATCCCTAATGATTCTATGATTCCATTATACTCATTTCCCACCCCCCCCTTTTAAGTGGCAAATGTCAGTGTGAAATTCATCCACAAACGTGCATTCAACACATCCTAGTTGCTACGATGAACAACATGACATAGAAAAGTATTGCATCACATAGTACACTCATAACTAATTCCTAAGGGATGATATTAGCTGGCTGTTGGAAAGCCGACCACGTTACGACACGTTAAGCTCACCGTAAAGGATGCTGCTTAGTGAGGCTGCATTTCAGTCCTAGGGACGATAGGATGGACCGTGGATTTTCTTTAGCAAATTGATTCTCCAGTTTTCTGATGCTGCCCCTAAGAATTCAGAATTACTTTCACAGGTTACATCATGTCCCATACCCAGCAGCATCGTCGCTGGGTCTTGGGGTAGCTGAGAAACATACTCAGCCTAGAGGAGTCGTTCCACTGGTCCCAGTGAAATGTCAGTGCATCTGTAGAAGCACTGAGGAAAAATTCAAGCAAGTAATGGTAGGAACTGGAAAAGTTAAATACCTCAGAATATAATTTTACGAGCTTCTTTCCTAGACTTGAGCTGTCCCAAGTCATGTTAAACCACTTTCTTGGCAGCAGGCAGAGCCATGCCTGCCGTGCTTTGTGGGTTATTAGGGCTCAGCTGATGGCTGCTAACCTGCTAACCACCCCTCCCAGCAACGGTTTGCAACCAGATCAAGACCCACAGGACATTAGAGATTGGAAGGCACCTCAAAAGATCATCTAGCCCAATCTCCTTGCCAAAGAAGGATCACCCAGACCAAGTCACAGAGGAACATGTACAGGTGGGTTTTAAACATCTCCAGAGAAGAGACTACACAATCCCCCTGGGCAGCCCCTTCCACTGCTCCATCACCCTCACTGTGAGGAAGTTCCTTCTCATATTGATGTGGAACCTCCTATGTTCCAGCTCACACCCATCACCCCTTGTCCTATCATTAGATGACATTGAGTAGAGCCTGGCTCCATCCTCCTGACACCCACCCTTCACATATTTATCAACACTAATGTGGTCACCCCTCCGTCTCCTCTTCTCCAAGCTCAAGAGACCCAGCTCCATCAGCCCTTCCTCATCAGGGAGATGTTCCACTCCCTTCATCATCTTTGTGGCTCTGCGCTGGACTCTCTCCAGCAGTTCTGTGTCCCTTCCTGAACTGAGATGTCACACCAAGCACATGTAAAAGGAGAAGGTACCTTTTTTGTGTCTCTGTGTACATCTACAGCAGTTTCTCTCCTCTGAAGGAGGAGAAGATCTTTCTCATCTTTCTTAGGAGCGAAGGCAGTGATGTAGGCGATGCGTTGGATTACAAAAAAACACACTACTAAATTAATTCCTATTGCACTGCTGCAGGCAGTGTAAATCACTTTTTACAACCACCTGAGAGGAAAACCACAGCAAGGAGAGGGATTGGTATAAAGCCTCAGTAGAAGAAAGCACACATAAGGGTATTTAAATGATTATAAAGAGCTGTTCTCTGCCCAGATCATCCCCAGACAGCAGTTGAAGAGGCAGAGCTCTTGTGAGAGGAAGACTTGCTCCTGCATCACTCTTCAGAGACACCCTTTCCCAAACACACACAGGGTTCAGCTGTCACTGCTTGCCTCCCCGCTCCACACTCTTTGGAGGACTGGAATTCAAATACTCCCCCAACTGCTGATGACCCTAAGGGGGGAGGTGACTCACAAGCTCCTGACCCCTGCCATCAGCAAGCTGCTCTTTTTCCCCCTCCTCACAGGGAAACCTCTGCCTGGCAAAGGTCCCTTTGCAGAGCTGGCACCAGTCCCACCTGCACCAGGGCAAGCAAATTCAGCCTTTTCTCAGAACAAGGCAGTTAGGTTCCTCATGGGGAGGAGGATTTGCAGGGCTGGGATGCAGGGTCAATGGGAAACTTCTAACTGATGCTTATCAGAGCCATAAAAGGTCCAGGAAGAGCCGGGCTCCCAGGAGGGTCAGGGGCTGTGCCTACTCAAGCCAGCAGTGCAGCCCAGGGCAAGAACACTGAGGGGGAGCTCAGGCAGCACTGAGTGAAGACTTAGCACCCAGTCTTGACATGATGCCTCTTGCTCCCTAGAAAGCCCTTAAAATGCAGCAGGTCAGACTGAGATATTTAGTGTGTCCATGTCAGTTTGGGATCAGGGAATTGGCATTCAAAGATGCAAAGAGCTTGTCTGCTTCTTACTGGGCTCTTACTGGATTTATTTCCCTCTAATATCCCCTTTAAAAGCTCTGTTTAGGCAGAATGAATCTACAGAAGGAAAGAGTCTAAAGATATAAATCACTCAGATAGAAATCACAGCCAGAGCTGAGTACAAGGGCAAATAGGTCCAATTAATGAGAGCAAATTAACAAATCACATCTGATCAGGAAGAAACCTCCTGTAACACAACCAAGCCCCAACCAAGCCGCTCACTGGAGCTGGGGCAGCCGACGGTACAGGTTCAACACCAGGTTACTTTCCCACACACCACGCTCTCTGTTTGCGCAGACGGATCCGTCTGTCTGCTTCTATATTTAACTAGTCCAGAAGCAGAGTGAGATAACCAGGTTAGGGTTAGTGCCGGGGGTGCGTGTGCGCCTGTGTCAAGCAGGGTGCCCCGATTACATAACTAAATGCTTTCCTGTTGGAGTAATTAGGAGAGACGCGCCGAGATGTACCGTCACCTAATCATCGCAGACGTTCTCAGCTCCCTATCTGAGGGGCTGTGGGCTTTTTTGCCAGACTCCCATTTCCACCACATTTTTACTGTAGCAAAAATTAGACTAAAAAACCGAGACGAGCGCGAAAGGCTTCTCGCAAGCGGGAGCAGGCTGGCTGCTGGCGTTTTTATTCCTCACACGGACTTTGTTTGTGCGTTGCTCAGCTTTAAACAAACTCTCTCTTTGTCTTTTCCCCGACAAGAGCTGTCTAGATGGAAACAGAGGTCCAGCCAACCCTGCTCTCACTGGGTGCTGTTGTACCTCTGTGGGGAAGCATGAGGCAACACGGTCCGCTTTTAGCCTGTTAGGACATGCGAGAAAGACAAAAACTGCCCTTGACATAGCTGAAGTCGGGCAAACCAGAGAGCTGGCTGCCCATAGCCAACGTGGCAACAGCACAAAAGCCTCAGAAGATGGTGAAGATTTAGGGCTCTGACTCACAGACGGAGCAGATTAAACTCAGGCTTCCCACAGCTTCCTGCTCTGCCCCGTTTGGAAGTCTCCCTCCTCCACAGCATGGACACTCCGGCTGCCGCGGCACAAACCCCCGCCGGGCACCGCAGATGAACCCTGGCTGTTCAGCAGAGGGACTCACGTGGCACCTGCCCCTCAACCACTTCTATTTCTTGCTCCGGTTCTGTGGGTGGGAAAACCAAGGGATGGAGAAGCTTTGCCCAGAGTTCTGAGGGCTGGCTGGCTGGTTGAAGATGCATTTCCCTAATCCCTAATGATCCTATGGTTCTATGATTCTATGATTCTATGATTCTGTGATCCTGTGATTCTGTGATTCTATGATTCTGTGATCCTGTGATTCTCTGATTCTATGATTCTGTGATCCTGTGATTCTCTGATTCTATGATTCTGTGATCCTGTGATTCTATAATTCTATGATCCCGTGATTCTGTGATTCTGATTCTAAGCCAGCATCTTAGATGCAGGCATCTGCTAAAGACCTGCGTAGAGGTTTAGGCAACTCCTGGAAGTACCTCAGCGTGGAGGCAGAAAGCAGGTGTTAGACATCAGTTTCCTTAATGCTTTTCTCACAGAATGGTTTAGAGTGGAAGCAACATCAGAGATCATCGTGTTCCAACCCCTTTGCCATGGGCAGGGACACCTCTCACTAGAGCAGGTTGCCCCATCTAACCTGGATTTGGGTGCATTCAGGGAGGAGGCATCTGCAGCTTCTCTGGGCAATCTCTTCTCCCATAACTTGCCTCTCATGCTGTGGGCACAAGATGACATGTGAGTTCCAGTGTGGCTAGATCGTTACTAGCAGGAGAAGTGTTTCCTCTCCGTTTTCATAGCCCAGCTGAATGCAAACTGATGAGAAGTCCAGGTCCAACCTTGCTCCCATCACCAGCTATCAGGTATAAGCCCAAGCTCTGGGACAGTGATTAGTAACCTCATCTAGATTTAGTTATCACAGATAAAGATCTCAGAGACTGCTAATGGCAACCACAGCCCACAGATGAGAGCATCAACGGGAGTTGAAGTTGAAGGCAACCAGCATTAACACGGGGCAGTGCTTCCGATGGGAGCCAAGGGGTGGCAGGAGCAGGTGTAAACTCAATCCATGAAGGGATAGATGTGGTCAGGAGGATTTTCCCTGTGCTTACTGCTTTCAGAAATCCCTGGATTTCTGGTGATTTTATCAGCCTTTTGCATCTGTGAAGCTATTGAAATGTGATTTAATTTCTCATCTATGTGATCCGGCCATCAGCATTCTGCTTCAGTGCTGAAAAGTTCAGAGTAAGCCAAGAGGTTCCTGGAACCCAACAGTTAATGAGGAAAAGTTGTCTTGGCAAGAGAAACGGTCTCATAGGCTGGTTCGAATATATTAGAGGTGAAATGTTTTGCAATGGGGAGGATGCTCTTTCCAGCCCGAGCTTTTAAGGTTGAGTTTCCTGATTTGCATTCTTTTGAAAGCACAGATAAAAGCTTGGAGTCATTTCTGCTTCCTTTGCTGTTTTGAAAAGTCCAGGGGCTAGTCCATGGATGCTGAGGGATGTACTTGGCACATACAAAATTAAAATTGAGGGGGGAAAAAAAAAGACAGGAAGAACTGAAGAATTTGGTCATATGATGACAGGATACTGTTCCTCTGGTATGAAGGCTAGTGACTTGCCACTGAGGTGGACAAGCTGTCCTCTCCTGCACCTCTCTATGGGCATCAGCTGCAGTGTCTCACCAGGGAAACATGAAATAACTCTTCTGCTCAGACCAATGGGTATTGCGGCAGGAGGCACCCTGGTGAGCTCCCTCCCATCTCTTGGCTGCCTCCCCTGCTGCATTCCATCCTGCTGTGGCAGGGGGATTGGACTAGATGATCTTTCGAGGTCCCTTCCATCCCTTAATGATTCTGTGAGTCTATAATTCTGTGGTCTTTTTCCATGGTGCTGATGCAGAGGAGAGCAGCCTGCCCGTGCCTTCACAAGCAGGGCATCAACACACCTTCAGGAGGCTGCTCTGGTTTTTAGAGGAGATTCACTAGGAGTGCAGTGGCCACCAGAGGACAAGGATCTCTTCAAACCGCAGTCACTTACCTTGCAGCGTGACAGAGCTGCCCATTTTCACACAACAAGTCATGATCATGCTTTCAAGCCTGCCTGTTTGGCCCCCTTCTCTCGGAGCTCCACCTCGCCGCTGCCCGCCTTTGAAGTGTGTTGAAGCTCCTAGTAGCTATAAGATGACACTTAAGTTACACCTCTCCTGCATTCTTATCTCTGTCAGCGGTCTTTGAATCGCTGACACATTGGCAGCCCGATGGCCCTTCTGGTGAGCGGGTTGTCCCCTGCATGACCTTTGGGTTTGTGAAGAAGACACCTGAAACCCCAAATGGAAGGGATCAGAGGAAAGGAGAATCCCACCTCTTCTTCATCAGCTGCCAAAGAGCCGTCTCTCCTTCCACAGGAAGCAGCATCTGTCTTATCTCTTTATTTGTCTCCCGTTTTAAAACTTTTCTTTTGGACACAGGACCTTTTGAAACTGTTTCTTGTTTTTCCTCCTCGCCCTACGTGTCTTTAAACCCACTCTCTCCTCCAAGTAAATATCATTATAAACGGGAGGGCTGCTAGAGAGAAGGAGGCTGTGGTGGTGTTAGTTGTGCAGATTCAAAATGGAACCTGAGAAAACATCTGAGTTTTGGGTCAGCTGCAAGAAAAGGGGGGAGACAGCAAGCAGCACTGATACAGCAGAAGACAGGTCTCTCTTCCTGTCTCTTAGTTCCTTTCCTATATCGTGGATGCCCCTAAAAAGGAGCAGCAGGTTAATCCTTTTAAGTACTGCTTAAACTAAAGTTTAAAAACATCTCTGCTCTACTTTAAATAAGGATGTTGAACATTAAAAAGCATCTGCCTCTCCCCTTCTAAGTCTTCATCCACACTCACTTCTCATTCTCATCCCTATAACGTTACACTCACAATAAATGAGGACTTTGTGAGTTGTAAATTCCCTATTTTATGTTGTTTTCCAATATGAATGGAACAATCTCAGAAGCAGCATCAAGCCTTCTGCCAGAAAAGTCCACTGCAGCTACTTGCCCTGGGCAGAAATGGAAGTGTTGATACGATGCTACTTGCAGAGTCTTCCTCCTCATGTCCCAGATTTGGATTTGCTGTGTACAGAAGGCAGAAGGTCCCTTGAGCAGTTAGGGGCACCATGGGGCTCCTGTACGTGTCAGACAGTCTTACACATCACTGTGCAAACCCATCACTCAGTGCTCTCCCTCCTTACCTGGGCAGAAAACCAGAGGACCCACTCACCACTGCAAATCGCCTGCCGCTCCTCAGCTCCCTGTTTCTCCCTCTGGTGCTGCAGATCCGCGGCTCCATTTGCATTTGTACTTTTCAGCCGCGTAACGAAGACCAGAAGGGCTGCTGTGATGGACAGAACTGGTTCAGCTCTTGCTGGATTTTGATGAAAGGCAATTTGATTTCCACAGCCAAGTTATTTAATGAGCCTCTAAAATTACAGCCACAAATTATGCACATACAAAACTATGCATTTGTGCACTGGAGAGGCAAGATTTCCAAAACAGGAAGCCATTGGTCTGCATTCAAAGAAAAAGCCTGCCTGCATAGCTGGTTCCCCATATCAATGCGTCTAATTATTCAGTCTGCCCAGCTAACAGAGCAGATTGAATGCACAATGGCTCTGTAGGTACCTACCTGGCCATTTCCACGTTACAGATGTCTCCTGCTGTGTTTTCACACCCATTTGCAACAAACACATGCACATGTTTATGTCTGGAGCAAGGAAGGACACAGCTCCCATCACACAGGAAGCATGTGCACCGTTTGCCAATGCTGAGTAGGGGGGGTAACGTTCCCTTAATCCTCCTCCTCCCACCCTCAAGGATTCTACACCTGCTTAACCAGCTCTTCGTAGGATGTCTGAGACATCCATGTGTCTGCAAACAGCACCAGCTGCCTTTGCACCTCATGCAATTGTAGGGGAAGCAAATGCATCCATAGCCGTGTGGTTAGTCATTCCTTCACTAACGTGGCAGTCACACTGGTCACAGCGTCACCAGCAAGCGCTCTCCAAGTCCCACTGATGATACAGGTTATGCTTTGTCAAGATGAGATGATGTGAAAGAGAGAAGGGGACCTCTGCTGCAATATGGAACTCAAGCCTCAGAAAAGGCATAAGATTGAGGAGAGCCTGTCCCCCAGACCAAATGACTGCCAATCAATAAACCTCATCTTCCAGTCTTCAAGTTAATTCAAGTCTGTCAGCAAGGAGGGGTTTAATAGCTTCTTATCTCTCCATCTATTCACTTTCTTTTTATTCAGCAGCAGAGGTGTGTTTGGCCCTTAATTATAACCTATCCTCTTTCTCCTCTCAGTTTAAGTGGTTTAGAGTCCTGTTCCTTTTTGTCTATTTTCTTCTGTTGAGATTATCCCAGAAGCCCTGTGAGCATTGACCTGATATTTCAAACCTGTTGGCAAGCTCAGCTCAGGTCATTTTCCATCGTGTCTTGTGACGCTCCCTTGCTTTGTCCTTCACATTTCCTGACAGAGCCCATGAGACCAGCAAGATTTCACCAAACCAAAGGCAAGGCTCTTGATTGTCTCTCTGAAATCTCAGCAATCGTTGCCTGCTCAGTTAAACCTACATTCAGAGGATGATGTTGGAGGAGCTGTCAGAAAGGGTCTTTCCCTAATCCCATACAGCTCAAGAAACTCTCTAGGAATAGTGGGGAAACTAATAAGTTTTCAGAGGATCACAGAACATTAGGGATTGCAAGGGACTTCAAAAGGTCATCTAGTCCAATCCCCTCCACTCAAAGTGATTTTTCGAGCAGTGCAAGTAAGTGCTGGGCTGATAGACCAGCTGATGAAAGCTGTCTTCTCCAGAGACCACGGCAAGCATGATGAATACTACAGAGCAGCATGCATTACCCTTACACAGTGCTGTCTCCGCATACTTGCTCTAGTTTAATGTCCAGAAACTCCAGAGCTGTGAAAGAGGAATTTCTTTTTTAACCCTTACAAACCCCTCTGCAGCTATGTGGGCACCGTGAGCGCCGGGGAGGTGACTGATGCGTCCTTTGCTTTGCTTTATTTTGTGTTCTGGGTTTCTTTTTCTTGAAGCAAGATCATTTTTGCCAGTTTCTCTTAAAATGAGTCCAATCTGAGCGTTAGCTTTTAAGGATTTAGACAGCCGCCGGCAGTGTTCAGAAGCCAAGGGCATTTAAGCAATCTCAATGCACAGCCAGCCGTGGCATGCATTTATTTTTATTTCCTTTCGAGACAAAATGCACCTCCTTGTTTTTCACCATGTATTCACTAATCCAGCCTAAGCTGCTATTTAAGAGCGGGGGGGTTATTTTGAATAAGTTCTTTGTACAACCTGACCATTTACCTCGCTCTTATAGAATCAAAATTCCCCAAAATACAGCAACGGCTCCCAAAACTGCAGCTCCTGGGAGAGCAAAAGAGCCTCAGAACTAAGAGGAGCTTCCTGTGCAGCAGGAAATGCCAACACGCACCTCCCTGGGCAGAGCATTATTGGCCGACTGACCCGAGACAGGGCTAGAAGGGCTGAGCATGACATTGCCTAAACTTAGCAATGTATAAAACTCAGCAAGGGGCAGCTTCAGAGCGAAGCCCAGACTTTTCGACGTGGCTACAGCCTCCGCAATTAATGTATGGGACTGTGAGAGCTGGCAAGTCACTAAAAGGTTGGGTGGAAAACTAGATGCTTTCAAAAAAGAAAAGAAAAAAGAAAAAAAAGTGTGGGGGGGGAAGAAAAAAAGAAATAAAAGAAAAAAGAAAACAAAAAATAAAAAGGGAATAAAGAAAAGAGGAAAAAAGAAAAGAAAAAAGAAAAAAGAAAAGAAAAAAAAAGAAAAAAGAAAAGAAAAAAGAGAAAAGAAAAGAAAAAAGGAAGAAAAAATATAAAAGAAAAAGAAAAAAGAAAAGAGAAAAAAGAAAAAATATTTTAAAAAAGAAAAGAGGGGGAAAAGAGAAAGAAAAAAGAAAAAAAAAAGAAAATCAGAAAAAATAAGCAAAACAAAGACTGCAATAAGGTCAGGGCAGAGCATGGAAAGATTTCATCAGCAGCAAAAACATTGTGAATTTGTCCTGTTCCAGCTCTTCTCTCGATTTCTAAGTATTTTTCGGACGTTCATGCTGGATGACACGTTTCCCACAGCAAACTCTGAAATCTACTGATAAAACCCGAGCGGGCTGCCAGACAAACGGCAAACGCTGTCCTGCTGTGGGATGGGGAAGAAGGACCCTGCACCAGGAGGGAGATCTGAGCCACATGCCAGTGCCCACGGACAAGCACCAGCCAAAGGGTGATGTGTGGCTCCAGCAGCATCTTCACGAAGGTAATTTTTAACAGCCAGCTCAGGATCCAGCTGCGATTGCAGCACTTGGCTTCTGCCGAGCTGGCCGTAGGAGCCCGTGGCTGAGCCCTGGAAACATTCAGCCGAGCATCTCCAAGGGAAATCTGTTAAAAAGCAGTAGAGTTAGTTTCAACAGTGTCAAGCTGATGGAAACTACCACAAAGGATGGAGAGAAGTGGAAGGGACAAGTTTCCACCCTCTGTGCCAGCACTGGCCTGGGGAACATGCAGCATAATGTAAAAATAATACGCTGTGAAATATAATGGCCCGCTCGACCCAAATGAGTCAAAGGAAGAAAATCAAAATGAAGCGTTTCTATGGCACTACATTAAAATAACCTGCCATTACTCAAAAGAGATGGGGAAGCCAAAATGCTACGTCTCACCTTTTTGGAAGTTGTAAATTTATCCCAAATTACTATGTTTTCTGTGTAATTTAAAGAAGGTTACGGTGTGGGTAGGTAGCAGCTCCATCAACAACTGTTGGCCAGCTGCACCCACAAATGGCTGATAGGGGAGTAGCTATCACTGATTTAAAATGGAATTTGGGTCAGCATCTTACAGAGCAAAATCATGGCACCAGAAGGGCCAGATCCTACTCTGTTGTGCTCATTTCAGCAATATCAGCTTCTCGATTTCTGCTCCTTGCCAGTGCTGGTCCAGCCTATGTGCTGGAATCACAGAGCAATAGAATCATAGAACCGCAGAATCACAGAATCATAGAATCATAGGGTCGGAAGGTACCTCCAAAGGGTGTCCAGTCCAACCCTCCTACAACAAGCAGGGACATCTCTAACTAGAACAAACTGCCCAGAGCCCCATCCAGCCTGACCCTGAACGAGCCGTCGCCACCTCTCTAGGCAGCCTGTTCCAGGGATCCACCACCCTCAGATTAAAGAACTTTGTCCTGACATCCAACTCAAATCTACTCTTCTGCAGCTCAAAACATTGACCCCCTCAACCTATTGCTCCATGACCTATTAAATAGTTCTTGTCCTTCTAAGGTAAAAAGCAGAAAGAGCTTGTTTTTGTAGCCCACGTGTCTGAAGGAATGAGAGCTCTGAAATATGTTCCTGCTTCAGGAAGGAAGTTGCAAGAGAACAAGTGTGCCCAAAAATATTCATTCAGTGCCATGAACTCACACAACATCCTCACTGCTTGTTGCTGCCCTGCTCCAGAGACTGGTGGGCAGACACCTGGAACAGCAATGTTGTGTGTATGACAGAACCACAGAACATTAGGGATTGCAAGGGACCTTGAAAGGTCATCTAGTCCAATCCTCCCACCAGAGCAGGATCACTCAGATCGAGTCACACAGGAACAAATCCAGATGGATGTTAAATGCCTCCAGAGAATGAGACTCCACAACCTCCCTGGGCAGCTACTTCTCTCCACCCTCACCACGAAGTTCCTTCTCACATTTATGTGGAACCTCCTATGCTCCAGCTGACACCTGTTGCCCCTTGTCCTCACTGGATGACACTGAGCAAAGCCTGGCTCCATTTTCCTGACACCTACCCTTCACATAGCTATCAACATTAATGAGGTCACCCCTCATTCTTTTTCCAAGCTCAAGAGACCCAGCTCCCTCAGCCTTTCCTCATCAGGGAGAAGCTTCACTCCCTTCACCATCTTTGTGGCTCTGGGCTGAGATCTCTCCAGCAGTTCTGTGTCCTTCTGGAACTGAGATGCCCAGAACTGGACACCATACTCCAGATGTGGTCTAACCAGGGCAGAGCAGAGGGAGAGGAGAATCTCTCTCCATCTGCTAACCACCCCTCTTCTTACCCACCCCAGGATACTATTGGCCTTCTTGGCCATAAGGGCACATTTCTGGCTCATGGCCACCCTGCTGGCCACCAGCAGCTCCAGCTCCCTTTCTCCAGTGCCGCTCTCCAAAAGGTCAGCCCCCAGTCTAAGCCATACTGAATGTTTCTGCAAATACAGAGAACGCAGAGGTTCAAGTGTTTCAGGATCTATAAAACGTGGCTTTTCCTCTCATATAGTGGCTGTTTATAACCCGTGTTTGTGGCTGCACCACACAGTTTGTGCTTCGTATGAGGAAGGAAGAAGGTTTCACTTATTTCCAGAAAACTTGCCAGTTCCCAATAACCTTCTATTTCTTTTAACACTGAGCAGGGAGACAATAGCCCCCAATTAACAACAGCACACAGCAGCTGAGATCTGAAATAAGCTGGTCCTAAAGACGGCCTAAAGACCAGCCTTCTCTGTGTGCAAGGGTGTTCTTAGCCCTCGTTTTCAGCTGCTTCACAGGCAGAACTATCATCAAAATGCATCTCCTGAGCAACTTGGTGCACACGACCTGGGCTAACCTTGAGAACAGCCAAACATGAGTTGTGCAGGAAATATTGAGGTCTTTGCGCAACCATATCAAGGTCATCACCCGTAGATCACAGGAAGGTCCTTTTTGCCACTCCTGGAGACTCAAGTGAGAAGATGGAGAGAAAGGAGACAATCCCAGTGCATCTCCTAGCAGGAAAGCTTTGCTGCACACACTTGCCCTGCAGCTTTCCATCTGCATTTCCTGTGCAGCTTGGTCTAGGTTGTCCTGCTGTGGCGGGGGGATTGGACTAGAAGATCTTTTGAATCACGGAATCACAGAACATTAGGGATTGGAAGGGACCTCAAAAGATCATGTAGCACAATCCCCCTGCCAGAGCAGGACCATCTAGACTAAGTCTCACAGGAACACATCCAGACGGGTTTTAAATGTTTCCAAAGAAGGAGACTTCACCCTTCCAATCCCTGATGTTCTGTGATCCAGTGAAAGAGAATAAGCCTCTATCCCACTGCAGTTGTGTTGGATTGTTTTTCTTAAATTCCCTGGCCAAGCAGGCAAAAGTGTAGGGGGTGGGGGCGCAAAAGAAATGATGTTGGATCTCAGCACACACAAAACATCTGAACCCAACATTTTCGGAACGTTTTGATTGCAAATAAAGAAAGAGGTGATTTGAGATGTTCGTATTTGCCTGCGTCTTTGAGGATGTTTTTGGTCTTTCATCCCCTTTTGAAGGCGTGTCACCTAATTATGACTCTTTCATCCCTCTATTCCCCAGTTAGAACATGCCAATCCCTTTTACGGCAATTGATTATGACTTGGAGGTTTCCACATTCCAGCCAGTTCAGAGAGCTGGGATATTTGTGAATACCTGAATAAACTCCTTTAATCCAAAAACAAACTCCACCTGAAAGCGGCTGTATGAAAAGGCCATTCATATGGTGTTTTCAAACTCACTGCTTCATGGTTTCTTTGGATTTGACCCGACTTCCTGTACTAATGGTCTCTGAATGCAGTCCCAATTGTGGCTCATGGGTCTATAAGGTACCCAGCATTTATGGGGAAGAGGAAAAGGAGTTACACAGCAACTGCTGACACAGAAAACCCAGCCTGAAAGAGCAAAATATGGACGTGAAGTCCAGAGGAAACATAAAGCGCACAAACGGCCGGCCCCTTCTGCTCAAGTTTTTTAAACACCTATTCCCTTGGTGTTGCTGCTTTAAAAAGGTCTTGGCTTCTTGCAGATGAAAAATACCTTTGAAACTACCACTAGAATTGTCATTCCCAAGTGTGAGAGCTGACACTTGGCTGATTAAGGTTGGACCGTGCTGAAGTAATCTGGTAACACAAGTGCAAATGTGTCGATGATCTCACGGAGCGCGGAGGGACCGCAGCAGGAGGTCTCTGCTCCCGATAGCTGGGGGACAGAGCGAGATCCCAGAATCATGGGCAGCAAAGTACCTCAGCTGCTGCCCAGATCAAACAGACAGAGGCAGAGTAAAGTTCACACACACACATACCTGATCACCTACAAGTAGTATGTTTGGAGGCTGCGCAAGGGACAGGTTTGCAGGATTCTTATGCATTTGCTTATATATCCTCTGTGGAGGGCTCTGGTCTAGGTGCTTCATTCTGACCTGTTATCTTCAGATCATTTAATCTGGGGTCAAGTGCTTCATGAACTGGTGAAGGTGAACACCTAGACAAACCTTCTCAGCCATGTGAGTTCCTACAAGAGTCAACTAAACCTGCTCATGAGTTCCTACACGAGTCAACTAAACCTGCTCACCTTTTTGAAGACGAGGCCAATTACAGTTAGAAAGCAGATGGGTTTTAGTGGCCAAACACCAGGTCCTACCTTTAAAACATTGGCCACTGAACTATTTAAACATGTCAGCTGAAACTCTCCAGCTCCCACGGGTGGGATGGGGATCACCTCTCCGCCGCAGCCCTTCTGTCCCCATCCAGCTATCCCCATCCTGATATTAAAACCATGATGCTGAGGCTCAACAAACCAGACTTACAGCCAGGAGCCCTTTTTAAAGCTTTTAGAAACTTTTTCTAAATTATTGCACTTACCTCCTGATAAAATTTTGCCCGAGAGTGTGGAAACACAAGACCCCCGGATAGGTGCCTGTGTTTGCATTTCCATTATGTGGTGGTGGTCTGAACTGATTTATCTGTCGGCGAACAAATGGGGCCTTGATTTCAGTATCCTGTGAGAGGCAGGACCTAATGAGACAGAGGAAAGAAGTGGCAGGTTTTGGCTTCCTGCAGCCCATCCTTGGAGATGGAAACTCCCGGTGTTGACTGACCGGCTTGGCTGAGCGATAAGCCCAAACGGGCTTGGGCACGGGGCCAAGACGGGGACGGTTCCTTCTTTGGGATAAGATTAACACGTTTCAGGAGGGGCAGAGATTCAGCAACCGCCTTACATTTGGTTCCCCACTTTGCAGCAGGGTCCTGGGTGGCACGGGCTCTTTGCATTGCTCGCTTGGTTGCCATCTGACTCTGGATTGCTCAAGATGCTCTGAAAAACGCCCTTTCCCTGGAAAACAGACGTTCCAGCCTGGGGAATCTGGCAGTTCTCCCTCACGTACAATATCCCTGGTGAAGGAGATTTGTTGGAATCTATAGCTAATGCTGCTTGCTGGCAGTGGCTGTTTGCCTACAGGATAAACAGGACCAGAATATGCCTCATTACAGTCACACAGTGGGTTTTATTTTTCTCTGACATTTCAGGAGGTGGTGCAGAAAATGAGACTCTCCAGAGTGATTCACGCGGTGGCCAAAGAGGTCTCTGTGGCTGACAGTAAACCGTGTGACCTGCCCATTTCCCAGTAAGGATCCACTGCCCGGCGCCAGAACAGGGCAAGAGGGGAAAAGGGAGCAGAGAGGGGGAGGGAAATTCCTCAGAAAGACAGTTGGTTTGGAAACTTCCCTGGGTGAATTCTGAATGCAAAAAAAATCCCCCCAAAAATTGGAAACGAAGGCAAAGTTTAAAAAAACCCACCAAACATCCTCAAACTGAAGCTCATCTTTGATTCCTTCTCTGAAATCACATCATCATATACCCAGAGCAGCCACAAAGCATGAGAGCTGTCGTGAGCCTGTCTTGGGAAGGGTCTCACAGAGTCACAGCACGTTAGGGTTTGGAAGGGACCTCAAAAGATCATCCAGTCCAATCCCACTGCCACAGCAGGATCACCTAGATCAAGTCACAAAGGAACATGTCCAGGTGGGTTGTAAACCTCTCCAGAGGAGAACTGCCCTGTGAGAAATACGGAAGCTGTTATCTGTAATCGTAGCCTGCCCCGTGCTGGGCAGGGGGGATGCTTTATGCAATGAGGTCCTTCTGCAGTTTTTGTTTTTCCCTTGGTCTTTCACACAAATGAGACAAGTCCCAGGGGCCTGAGTGCTTTCTACAGCGGCTCTGCACATCCACAGGCATGAAGCAAGGAGGTCGGGAAGGGATGGAGCTGGACCAAAGAAGCTCGATTCATTCAGTTGTGGCTGCTTGATGCCCTGAGGTGACAGCTGCAATGTCCCTTGGTGCCATCTGTTGCTGGTGGCATCCACTGCTGGGTGCCTTCACGCTCAGCCCCACGTCTGCTGAGCTGTACCTTCTGGTCTTCCTTTCTATGGGGAGAGGCACAACGGATCTTGTTCCACGGAGGGCAAGGATAGGGGACGAGCCAGTAGCGCTTCATTAGATGCAAGTAAGCACACAGGGGTTGCATTCCCAGCGATCATCTTGTCTTGATGTCAAAGCTGGCCATCACAGAGAGAATGGAGAATCTGAAGCTCCCGGAGCCGAAGATGGTTTTTGGCGTGATGTGTATCACAAGCAGTGGGACATTTACTGTCCATGACTGAGAGGAGAGAAGAGAAGCTTGGAACTCTCCAGAGAACTGCTCTTGTATGGTCCAGCGGTCTGCTAGGAGCACACAGCACGCATCTGCCTTTCAACAGTCCAAGCTGGGTCAGCAGGAGTTCATTCCCAAGGGGGAGAGATCAGGGCCCCGCTTCGCTCCTGGCTTCTTCAGTCTGGCGAGAAGATGGACAAGTGCCATAGGAATCTGGAAGATGCATGATTAGGGTGCGTGTGGCTCATGTTTCACGCTTCCACATGCCTAGCTGCGTTAATGGAAGCCATGTTTCACTTTTTCAGAGAATTTTAAGGCCAAAGGGCCCATCAGATCATCTGGTCTGACCTGGGTAACATGGGCCAGTGGATTTCATCCACTGAGACAAATAATGTGTGTTTGATTAAGTTCGGTTAACACAGGGCTGCAGCAAAACAATAGAAATGGATGCACTTTCATAATCCATATTTTTAGGAAAGATCTCACAATTTACATTCTCCCTTTGGGAGCAGGAGCTCAGCCTTTATTGTTCTCCTAAACGGCAGTGCTGCCCACAGCGGTGGCCTGGCCGCACTCCCGCCGAGAGGGAGGACGGGCAATGGAAGCCACAGCCACATCACAGCGGACCGCACGCCATCGTACGCCACGCCAGCAGGGCTGAAGCCCTCCAGACCCCTCCGTGTCAAGTGGGCGAGGCTGATGGGGTCTGCTCACAGCACACCCTGACCTGCAGAGCACATCCATCTGGGGAACTCTTCTCACCCTCTCTCAAAACCAGCGTGACTCGACAGCGCCTAGAGCGAAGAGAAGACGAAGAAGCTTCTCAATTTTCCTTTTTATGAGGATTGTTACTAGCAGAAGGGCAGTGGGAGATCTTCAGACTTCCCAGCCATGAGCAGAGAAAGAAACTTTGAAATAAAATATCAGTGTTATGGCTCCATATTTGTGCTGGCATCAGATAGAGGCTGTTGCGATGAGCGCTCCGCGAGGAGCTGCTGGAAGACACCAGTAACAAATGGCAGGAGAAGAGTCGCTGGTGGTGAGAAACCAAAACATCTCTAGAACCGCTGGAACTTATTAAAGTTCTGACAACGTTCTTCATGGCATCCTTCTCCTCTTTCATCAGCTGTGGAAGTGATCAGCATTTTTTCTCATTAAAACGCTGGCAGAACGCCGTCTTTTTCATCCCGCAGAAGAATATCCCATGTTCCTGCTTCCTCTTCCCAATTTACTGGCTGAGAAACAGAAGCACGAGAAGACTTCACACAGAATCACGGAACATTAGGGATTGGAAGGGACCTCAAAAGACCATCCAGTCCAATCCCCCTGCCACAGCAGGATGCCCCAGATCAAGCTGAACAGGAAGGACTTTCCCAAGGACGCACAGGAAGCCTAAGGAAGGAGGGAGGAATGAAAACCTGAGTTTTGGGGTCTGAGTTACAGTCAATAAAGAAAAGGATGATAAACCCTTTGATTTGCTGTGGGATGTGGGATGTTTGCTGTAGGATATAACCTGTCTAATGCACAGTTCAGACAGGGGATAATTATGAACTAGAGAGCTGAAGCTGCTTATGAAATCTCCCAGCTCCTGCCAGTCCTTGTGCAGGAGTTTAAGCTGCTGGCGTGAGAGAGGAAAGGGTGTCGCAGGCTGCACTCACTGCCACTTCGCATTTCACTGACGAACCCCGTGCAAACGGTTGTGATCCTGAACAAGAGGTGTCTGTGGACATCACTCCTCACAAGGCTTTCCATTTCCAAGTGAGTGGGGCTTGTTTGAACCGAGCCTTTTGGTTATGGAGCTGCTCAAGTTGTCCCTAGCACGGGGTGGAAAACACTGACTCCACTGTCTTTTCTCCTTTCTTTTTTAAGGCTCTTTTTTTTCATCCTGTGGTCCACATTACTCATGGGCTGCCAATGATTCCCAAGAAAGCCACAATCAGTGGATTCTCCCTCTTGTCTGTAAAAACAAGACTGGATCTGACCTGCCGCGAGGTCATTGCTAGCTCCCGGGTTTGGGCTGGAACCACGCGGTGGAGCCGATTCACACACACATGGCCACCCTTCGCGAGGGTTACGTTGGAGAGGGCTAGTAACGATCCCACGGTCTCTGCCCATGGCTCCAGCAGCCAGTACTGGTCACTCACTGACTTATTTGACCACCCTGCTAACTACCATAACGATGCAGCTAGATGGGTTTATGCTTTTAAAACAACGTGGGCTAGAAAATAACGAAGCGCAGCAGTAGACTAATTAGGGGCAGGCAGTGGGTGCCACAGTGGCATCACAAGGGGTCAGGACCCCTTGTGGTGCTGAGCAAATCAGGTGTGGCTGGGACAGGGCCATGGAAAAGGCTCCTCAGACAACTGTGGGCAAAGAGCCATTGCAGCCCAGGATTGTCTGGTTTCCAGCCTGAAACATTGTGACCTCAGCTCCATTCCCTGCAGACTGAGCCCAGCAGTGCTAATTTAGCACCAGCATCCTGGCTGGCAAAGTCAGCAGGGAGGCCACGAACAAAAGCCCTCCTCCTCCTCTTCAGTGGAGACCTGAGTCACACGGAAGGCTGAGAGAGGGGTAGAGGAGGAAGGGAAAGGTGTCGCTGGAAACAATCAACGTCTGTGCTACCTGCCCCTGGATACAGTAGGACTTTGTTCTTCCACCCAGAGTCCACGAAGCTGATGCATCCCCTTGTGCCAAACAGTAGACCGAAGAACTTAGCCCTGCCCAGCAGAAGCACCCTGAGAGGTGGCAGGTTTTAGCTGTTCTTAATCACATCAGAGGGGCGAATTCATTCTGAGTTATCACGGAAGGTGACAGAGTTGTCCTGCTTATGGACTGCCGCTGATCCTGTGTGTACTGATCTGTCGAGGAGAAAAGAGCCAGAAGCCTTTATTGGCTTCGCTGCGCCTAGCGAAAGTGTCTGCCCCCTTGCAGAAGATAAGTTCAGCCTTGTTTATTTTCATTCGAGCTATTGAGAAAGCTCTGGATGTGATGTGCTGCTCCAGAGAGCATGGCTGCGCCTTTAAAGAGGAAAGGAAGTGTGGTCCTGGCAAACACGACCGGGGCAATAAAATATAAATCTTTGTAATTGTTGTGGAGACAGAAAGCAAAACAAACTGCACTTCAGTACATTGTAAGAAAATGGCAGAGATTTGAGGGAATAGTCATTAGCACACAAAATCATTTATCTCCCATGAGTGAGTGAGTTGGATGGAGACCAACCCATTTAATTTTCAGTATTTTTCCTTTTGGGATTTCTTGGAATGTCAAAACTACTATTTTTTCCTCCAGAACAGAAGACTGACTTCAGAGACCACAGGAACAAGTCGAGCAGTGTCAGCTCGCCCAGTCACCCCCTGCACACGTGCATGGCTGAGCACCCAGCTATGGGTGCAGATGCCCATGTGCCCAAAGCTGTGGTGTAGGTGCCCCATCTGCAGGGTTAGACCCTGTGCAATGTTCGTGGGTGCTGCCCGGCGTTGCCATTCAACTTGCAGACCATAACTCTAACCCAAACCTGCCTGGATGTGTTCCTGTGTGACTTGGTCTAGGTGGTCCTGCTCTGGCAGGGGTATTGGACTAGATGATCTTTCAAGGTCCCTTCCAGTCCCTAATGATTCTATGGTTCTGTGAAGGTATCTTCAGGATGTTAAACTTGCTCAGATGAAAATCTGATAGCCACTGCATAAAACCCTTCCACAAGCAGCAAAGATCTCTTTAGCATCACCTCAAACCACCTGCTGTCTAACTGATCTTGCTGGTCCCTTCCCTCCCAGGGAGATTGCATGAAAGCTACTTTGGCAGCCACCAACTTCACTCTGCCTGATTCAGTGTCACCCCACCAACATCATATCTACTTTATTATTCATTTAAAAGCTCAGCTATGGAGGCAGAAAGCTGCTGGGAAAGATGCAACAAGATGTTCCTTGACCCATCTGAAGGGTGATGTGTCCTATCATCCTTCAGCCTTCCACAGACGGTCTCTTTCTCAGTGAAAGCCAAGTGGCAGGGATGGGTTGAACCTGGTGGGGAACCCCTCGCTGCTGTGCTTGGTTACACAGCTGCCGAGCTGAAAGGCATGAAGTTATTTGAGACAGTTATAGAAACATTTGGGCACCATGAACTTGTCCCTGATGGATTCTTGTCCCAGATGGAAAGAAAATGAAGTTCAGATCTTCTGGGATTAATATAATCAGAGAATCTGAGAGGAAACCTCGTGAGTCGCTTTCCTTCTTTCTTTGATGAGGGGGGTGTCTCCAAGGTTAATGAACTGCATCCCTCACAGTGGGCAAAATTATATCACACATGTTTCAGAGCAGAGCAAGCGTGGAGGTACCATGGATGAGGTTTATTCTTTCAATTATAGAGCAGGAAAACCACGTCTCAGCTCTCTCGCAGCACCGTTCCTAGCAGGAAAGTCCTGAACAGCCCCAAATGCAAATGTCTTGCCCTTTTTTTTTTTAATAAGGTGGTCTAAAGGTCTAAGGGGAAGCGGGGATTTTGGAAGTATGCACAAAGTCAACAGCGCAGTTAGCAACGGGATAGTAAGATTTCACAGCTCCCCTTTGATCAGCGTTTCAGAAGAGTGAAGCCCTAGTACAGCACGTCCCCTGAACCAAAACCAAGGCACGCTTTGTCTTTTATCTCAAATATCAGCTCCGAAAATTAGAGTGATATGAGAATGCTGAACTCATTACTTTTCATTCGTGGTTTTACTAACGGGCTCCAGCCAGGCATGTGGTTTCTTAACGAAGGTGAAGAGTTCTGGGACCCTCCAAATGCTTTGGAAGGTCTATGCATGAGCCAAAGGATCACAGAATGTTAGAACATTGGAAGTGGCCTCAAACGATCATCCAGTCACAATTACCAACTGCCCTTCGTTTTTTTTGGACCATAGTGGTGGTTTCACTTTCTTTTCAGAAGACATAGTGAGAGTTTTATCTGCTGAAGTCATGTGAGAAAGGAACAGCTGATTTTTGCTTTTCAGCCTAATGGATTATTTTCTTCTCCCTGAAAGGCTGAGGGAGCTGTGTCTCTTGAGCTTGGAGAAGAGGACACTGAGAGGTGACCTCATTAATGTCTATAAATATGTGAAGGGTGGGTGTCAGGAGGATGGAGCCAGGCTCTTCTCAATGTCATCTAGTGATAGGATGAGGGGCAATGGGTGTCAGCTGGAACATAGGAGGTCCCACGTCAATATGAGAAAGAACTTCTTCACAGTGAAGGTAACAAAGCACTGGAACGGGCTGCCCAGGGGGTTGTGGAGTCTCCTTCTCCAGAGACATTTAAAACCCACCTGGACATGTTCCTGTGTGACTTGGTCTAGGTGATCCTGCTGTGGCAGGGGGATTGGACCTTTCAAGCTCATAGAATCACAGAATTACTCTGGTTGGGAAAAAACCCTGGGATCATTGAGTCCAACCATCTACCCTACCTTACAAGTTGACCCCTATTGTTTCGTCATTCTACGTGACTCAACACCCAAAGTTCAATTGTACCTGGAGCTCTCTTGAGAAAGTAATTGGACATGGATGTGGTGCTGTCTGTGTCTTTGTGGACAGTGGAGTCCTATCCATTCACTGAATCTGGTCACCACAGAGGGTTTGGATCAGGCTTGTAGTTGTACAGGAGACATCCATTTTCTTCCCGAACACCAAAACCATGTCCACCAGCTGCATCTTCATGGCTAAGAAGAGAGAGGAAATCTTCCTACCAATGCACCTGCAGAACCATACAGCTGAGAGACAAACTCCATCCTTTGCTTGCACAAAGGGAGCTCAGCTTGGCCCACGGCGCTGCTCCTGATTGAGACCTCTCTGGATGTACAGGAGGTTGGACAGAGCTGGAGGTCAGAGCCTATTTGTGTAATTACCCCATGTCTGCTGTTCTTAGCAAAACCACAAGACCTCACAAAAGCAGCCTCACCCAGGATGCTTCTGGCCTATGGGGGCAACAACAGAGCCAAGAGTGGAGTGAACTTTTGTTTTCTTTAAAGCAAGCAGGGTCTTTTAGATCTTTTCTAAATTTCATGGTCTCGGGACCATGGGTGTGTTTTGCCCAAACTGACCTGCAACTGCTGAATGGCAAAAGCATCCTGCAGTTCAGCCTGGCTGTGGGGAGGGTGAGCAGGTGGTGGGGAAGATCAGCTCCTTCTCCAGCAGCGGCACTGGAGACAAGGCCAGGCAAACGCATCCTCCTTGGCATCACTTGGCTTCAAACCTGCAAATCTTATCTGTTCCTTTGCACATCAGCACCAGGCTAAACAACTGCTCACAGCGCTGCTAACCTGATGTTGCTGTCCCAAGGATGAGGAGCTCTTCTTTCACATCCCAAGAGAGAAACAAGGGCTTTGGTGCCGGGAGCAGAGTGGAATGACAGTGCCAGAGTCCAGGGGTGGGTCTGGAGCTGGAAGCAAGCTCTGTGCCTTCCAAACCCTTCCTTGACAGTAGCATCTTTAGTTTCCAGGCCAAAGCAGTTTTGCTTTGGATTTCACCAGAGCAAACGTCCATGGGATGAGGATTTGCACAGCACATCAGCACATTTTCAGGGAAATAAAACCCTGCGCTCTGAGGCGCAACTCCTCACACCCAGAACGCCTCACGTTCATCCAGCTGAGGAACACAAACGAGGCCACCACATTTATCTGTCTGCGATCAGGACACTCAGCAAAATACCTGAAGAGGCATTTGGCAAATTAGTTTGCCCAACTGCACTTTGAGACCACAGTCATAGGCCTGGAAAGATTCCTGAACAGACAAAGGTGTTAAAACCTTCCTCTAGAAAAGAGCTGCTGGCAGTGTTTCTGTGGTGCCCTGCTCAGATGGATCCCCATGGAGAAGAGCAGAAGGAAGACTGGCACAGGACAGAGCAGCAGCAGTTTCAGAGCTGTTTTGTTCTGAGCTTTACTGCACTGTTCTTGGAGACAGCCTCAGGTCTTCATCTTTCCTCCCCCAGTACCTTCATCTGCTCTCCCAATCAGAGCTATGGATGCTCTCACAGGCTGCCCGTGTCTTTCCTAGCATGGATTTTTCCAACAGCTGCTAATTGACTTGAGGTCTTACTTCTAACTCCAAATCAAACCCTGGGAGGGCTCCGGGGAAGGAGTTTCAGCTTGTCCCTGCACATGAGGTACAACCAGCCAACCGAGGAACAAAAAACATGGCCATGTTTATTTTGGGATGCTCCAGTGGCTGGTGACTAACCTCGCCAAGCCTTTGGCCCCAGGATGTAACTTGGCTTGGTTTTGCCTTTTGCAAGCTGGCAGGTGGTGCTGCACCACCAACCACAAGCCCCCTTCCCACCCCAGCAGCTTTTAGTGCTGAGACACAACACCACAGCTGGGGCTGGGTGCTTGGTCAGCAGAGAAAGCCAGAGTTTCCTAGTCCAAGCAGCATCTTGGTGACACCACATCCTGCCAAGGCACCAGCTCCCCACCGCATGTTTCCAGATGCACCTCAGTATGTGAAGCTTTTGGTACAACTTCTTAGTTATGAATTTTCTTCTGTTTGTAAGGATTTTATCTCCTCTTCACCTTCCCAACGTAGGGCACTAGCAGCTAGAACGAGGCTTTTCACAGGCAAGACCCCAAGCCAAAGATTAAACCCTTCCAGATCTTTCTGGCCAGGGAATGCCATGGGAACAGCAGCCCACCAGCTCTACTCCTCATTAACCCACTGGAGTTTTCTCCCCTAAAGACAAGGGCATCCAGTAGCCCCCAGGCTGACCCTTGCAACTGTCTTCTTCATAGAGGTACTAAAGGCTGAGGTGACCCGAGTTCCTCACAAACATCTGAATATGGAGAGAAACAAGTTTTTCTGGTTCAAAAGTAGGTTTAATTCATGGGTGGTGGTGGGAACCAAAGCAAGGCTGCTGGAAGGGGTCCCCCATGAAAGTGTTTTCCTTTTGTGATTCAGAAACAACTGGAACTGCCTTCTGTGCTGGAGGCTGTCTGTTCTCTTATGCAAGAACAATTTTCACTTCTTTGCTTTTAATGATGTGAGATTTATAAGAATCTCCCCGTATTCAGAGAATCCACTTAAAACCTCGTTGCCCATGCTTTTTCCACTGCAGATGTTCCGGGATGACAGAGTTTTTTCATCAAGGGCTTCTCCACAATGGAAAATTACTCACACTAATTAATTGCACTGCAAATTGTGATCCAGTACTTGGATCCAGCTCACCCTAAAGTTCACTTTCCCACTCTGCTCTGTGCAGGAGAACTCGGTCCGTCTCAAGCGGCACAGAAGTGCTGACTTAGCGAAGCCCGCAAGCAGATGCAAAAGTTTAACAATAAGAGGAAATCTTTTTAATTTCAATTAAACCATTCCCAGGGTTACAGTTAAGCAAGTGCTTAGAGTCTGTACTGTGTCCCACGATATCTACATCTAGAAAACAAAGCCAGCAATAGGGGTTGGGTTTTTTTCCTTTGGCCTCTGAGGTCTTTGACTCATTGCAATGTGGTGACCATCAGTCTAGGCTGCGATAGCATTGTGGTGGTGGCTGCTTGTTGAAGAGATATTGGAACCAGGAGGGACACGCCTTAGTGTGAGAGATGAAATCATGATAATCAGATGAAACCAAATGGACCCCCTTTGTCATCCATCCCTTTGGAGGCACAGGAAGGTAGTTGACCAAGAGGAAAACAAGCCCATCACAGAATCACAGAACATTAGGGATTGGAAGGGACCTCAAAGGATCATCTAGTCCAATCCCCCTGCCACAGCAGGATCAGTTCCAAGCTAAAGAGACCCTCAGCCTTTCCTCAAAAGGGAGATGCTCCATTCTCTTCATCATCTTTGAAGCATTGGTTTCACATAGTGTCCTACTCCAGGTCATCTGAGCACAACATCAATATATCATCAAACTGGATGATCCTGTGGTCCCTTCTAATCCTGACTGATTCTATGGCTTGGTCTAGGTGATCCTGCTGTGGCAGGGGGATTGGACTAGATGATCTTTCAAGTTCCCTTCCAATCCCTAATGATTCTGTGATTCTATGATATATTTTGCCTATTAATACATGTAAGTGATAGATCAAGTCGCACAGGAACATGTCTCCAGAGAAAGAGACTCATGAAAGTGCCCAGCATGAGAAATCCTGTTCATAGTGATGTGGGAAATCCAACAGCACTGGAACTGTACAGATCTCTCTTAATCTTCTCCCACCAGAGATATTCTTATTTTAAAATGGAAAGCAAAATTAATTTCCAGCCATTAGTCCTTGATTAAGTATTGAGGCACAATGATACCTCTACATACTTTGGATCAATGTCCTTTCAGCAGAAAGCTGCTGTGGTTCTTTAATCCACGGCTGGTGCCCCATTCATGGTAGGTGAACCATCAATGACATCAAGAATCGCTAAGGAACCCTGTTATTTAGCAAAACATTAGTAAAACAGTCCATCACCATGTTCCTTCCTGCTCTATATTCATCTGCTGGTTCCCTTTCACAAGGTTCTAGCTTTTTTCTCTATTCCAAACTAAACTTTGAAAATTTACTTTACTGTAATCAGTTTTGACAAGACCCAAAAAAAAATAGGAAGGGAGAAAAGGAAAAAGAAGAGGAGGCGAATTCCCATAGAATAAAAACTCCATGACAGCAGAATCCAGACAAACAAATAACAATAAAAAAATTACCTCTCTCCAGTTGTGTGCCATGGCTTTTCTGGCTCGGCTAAATTAGCTGAGAGCGAGAGTCCCCTCGCAGTCCCATCCCCACTCCACCCCACAAACAGAGGAAGTGGTTTCCTGGGAACAGAACCCACGTAAAAGTTTTGCTGATGGTGCTTTACTTCCCATCATTTCCTCCTCTCTTTACATTCCACACGTAAACCTGCCAGCAGCAAAGAGCGCCCAGTGCAGGGTCGGGTTTATTATGTCATCTGAAAGAAGAGGGGCACAACTCATCATCCACGCTGAGATAACCAAGTCTCATCATGGTTCAGTTCCATGTGCCCTCAGATGTCAGAGGGTCAGCGCTTTGGATGGAGTCTATCACAGCAACCACTGGTGGGACAAGAGCTAAAAGGGCTTTCTCCCCTCCAGTGGCTGTAATGTGCTCCTTTGCCATGGTACTGTGGCCATGTGGTCCTCAGGTGACACAGATGCTGAGTCTGCCCCTTTTGAAAGCGATGGTGATGCTATGGCTCATTTCATTTGAGAATTAAACTGTGACTATCTCAAGTGCAAAGAGGTTCAATTTAGAAACACCTTTGGAGCATCTAGTGATAGGACAAGGGGCAGTGGGTGTGAGCTGGAACACAGGAGCTTCCATATAAATATCAGAAGGAACTTCTTCCCAGTGACGGTGACAGAGCACTGGAAGGGGCTGCCCAGGGAGGTTGTGGAGTCTCCTTCTCTGGAGATGTTTAAGACCCACCTGGACGTGTTCCTGTGCGACTTGGTGTATGTGATCCTGCTGTGTCAGGGGGATTGGACTAGATGATCTTTCGAGGTGCCTTCCAATCCCTAATATCTTGTTCTGTGATTCTGTACCTAAATATCTATGACATTCAGGTTGTTTCTGTGCCTCACCTGGCCACAAGCAAGCAGACAGGTTCAAGGGATTATCAGCCTCCTGCCCTACAGAATTCTTGCTGCACAATAAACTCTACTCAAGTTTGTGGGAGGATTTATATCTTCACAAAGCACATTTTCCAAGTCATGGCAAAGATCAAAAGATTAATGTAGCTTCCTCTGAGGTCAAGACAGGACCAGAGTATTGACAGGACTGGTTCTAGAGTGTGGCATCAGCCACACTGAGCGGGAATGTGGCAGCCTTTAAGAACATGGTGTTTAAGGGACATTTAATGGAGCAATGAAGACTCTGATATGGGTGGACAAATCAGGGAGCTAACAGTTAAGTCACAGGACATTAGGGATTGGAAGGGACCTTGAAAGATCATACAGTCCAATCACCCTGCCACAGCAGGATCCCCTAGATCAAGTCACACAGGAACATGTCCAGGGCAGGTTTTAAACATCTCCAGAGAAGGAGACTCTACAATCCCCCCTGGGCACCCGTTCCAGTGCTTTGTTACCCTCACTGTGAAGAAGTTCCTTCTCATATTGATGTGGAACCTCCTGTGTTCCAGCTCACACCCATTGCCCTTGTCCTAGAATTAGATGACACTGAGAAGAGCCTGGCTCCATCAGTTTGCAAACCAAAGCATTACAAACATAAGATCAAGGATAAAAACGAGATGCTTCACTAATTACTCTACAGCAAAATACTGGAAGCCTTCCTTTTCCAGACGAGCACAAGGCTCTCTGCTGATCACCTCAGCTGTTAACACACTGCAGCTCTCACCGTGGTTTACATCTTGAAAATGAAGCCTTTACATGTGTTTGAAGATTCAAACTTCAGCTGTTTCAGTTAATTAGAAAGCTTAAAAAACACAGCTTAATGAATTCAGTCCTTGTTTATGTTGAAGTGTCAAGGAGTAAAGCAGTGAAAAAGTGTGATGTGGGGAACATCTGATTGCAGCCCCTGGGAATCCCATCTGTCAGAGAGGCTGGAGAGCGTTTCGTTGAACCATCGTCTGCAACGTGAATTGATTTCCCAGTACTTCACAGAAGACTTCTCCATAGGGTTGACAAAGGATTTATCATCATTATTGCTCTGGCCTGGATTGTGATTACAAATGATACGTGTGTGTGTTTTGTTTTGTTTTGTTTATAATGCTCCCAGTTTGCAATTAGAGCAGCCTGTAATTTGCTCTTTCCCTGCTTTCTCGTCGGCGGCCGATCTGAAAACCTACCATTTGTTTTCAAAGTTAATACCTGTCAAACATTTCTTCTGCTCCACAGTGCCAGCAAAAGGGAAAAATACGAAATGTTTGAAAGATTTTGAACAGAAGAGGGTTGGTAGAGAGCTGGTGGAGGGTAATGATGCTTCATGTATTTCAGGACAAAAGCTGCAACCACTTTTCTGCGTGTAGCTGTTTCATTGCTCACGTGCCAAACCAAACACCCTTAATTAATGTCAAGCACTTGCAGTTTGTTTGATTTTTATGAAATCACTTCTGAGGTTCCTGAACTTGGTTTTTCTCTAAATTATCACCAAAAGTGTGTGCCCGATTTTTGTTGCAGGTGGTGGGTGTCACATGCGTGAAGGGGATGTGTTGAATTAACGGGGTTTAAAGGACTTCAGGCAGTGTCTGGATGCATTTCTGGTCAAGGAACAGAAACAGCTTTGCAGGATTTACCTGGCCAATATGTCTTTGTTGGTGAATATTGAGCAGTCATGCAGCATCCAGTGGAAATCACAGAATCACTGAAGATTAGGGCTTGGAGAGGACCTCAAAAGATCATCTACTTGAATTCCCCCATCACAGCAGGATTGTCTACACCAAGTCACACAGGAACACATCCAGGTGGGTCTTAAACATCTCCAGTGAAGGAGACTCCACAACCCCCCTGGGCAGCCCCTTCCTGGGCTCCATCACCCTCAGTGGGAAGAAGCTCCTTCTCATATTGATGTGGAACCTCCTGTGTTACAGCTCACTCATTGGCCCTTGTCCCATCACTAGATGCCACTGAGCAGAGCTGGCTCCATCCTCCTGACACCTACTCTTTCTATTTTTGTAAACAGTAATTAAGGTCACCCCTCTGTCTCCTTTTTTCCAAGCTCAAGAGACCCAGGTGCCTTGGCCTTTTCTCATCAGGGAGGCATTCCAGTCCCTTCATTATCTTCGTGGCTCTGCACTGGAAAGCAGCTGGAGATGCTGGGGTATGAACCCAGGACCTCTTACATACAAAGCAAGAAGATTCACAAACTGAATGTGTTTAAAGTTGCTTAGATGTAGTGTTGGGGGATCCGGTTTAGGGATGAACTTGTAGAGTAGGGTTGATGGTTGGACTCAGTGATTCCAAGGGTCTTTTCCAACCTGAATGATTCTATGATAATATCAGAATATTAGAACAGAAGTAGATGAGAGTAATCTGTAGTCTTGTTGTGTTGAATTACAGGGACTACTGAACACCAGTAGAAGTAAAGGGAACTTGGGCTTTCCTAAATCAGATTAATTGAGGATGCAATGAGGAAGATGTGTCTCAAACATGTTTTGATTCCTACTGGAATCATCACCTTTAGCATAAATTTGGCATTTATATGACTGGGCCTGGGATGGAAGAGTCTTAACTCACAACTACACTTCTCCTCTGCAACTCAGATCGCTAGAGGACCCTTCAAACACTGACAGTGTGCTCCAGCAGCTGGATCTAGGTGATCCTGCTCTGGCAGGGGGATTGGACCAGATTATCTTTCAGGGTCCCTTCCAATCCCTAATGTTCTGTGAAATTGAGTGTGGATGCCTTGAGTCTTTGGTCTTTCCTCCTGTGTATCTATTGCCTGGGAGATTTCTTTTGCATCCCAAATGCTTGCCTCAGCCCTTTAGGATGCACGTGAGTCTGGGTGAAGCACTGGATGACTTCAGATGGATCAGATCGATGGCTTTGGCTTTGCAGTGTTGCTGCTGTCATCCAATCAGCTCATCTCCTAAATGTGAAAAACACTAGTCAGAGAAGATATTCTGATTCTACAGAAGCACTTAACAGTGGTAAAAGAAGTTATCTGAGTGGGCCTGAAAATTCTGATCAAATTTAACCTAAAGCAAAGAGAATTTAATCAAAAATAACATTCTGAGCTCAAAAATTCCATTTAAAATCATCCTTTCATTTTCCTAATGATGCATCCAACTTGGTCTAGGTGATCCTGCTACGTCCGGGGGATTGGACTAGATGATCTTCCAAAGGTCCCTTCCAAACCCTAATAACTCTATGATTCTATGCAGCAGCCTTTAAGTCTTTCAAATCTATTTTTTCCTCTTTATACCATCTCTAAGTTTGCAACCACAGCCATCCTGGACTCTTTGATTCATGCAAGAATAAACAGTTCTGCAGACACCATCAGGCCTACAAGTCACTGGTGTCACTTGTGGTTTGTGTAAACCCATGGTCCACTCCCTCGGAAATCTCGTGTTAGATGCTGTTGCAAACACCAGCAGTACTGGCGATACCCAAAGTCAATAGATGGTCCATTAAACATAGCAACTGCCTATGTGAAAGCTTTTTCCCTTCCCACTAAATCAAGCTCCCATTTTCCATTCACAAAATCCGTGTGGCCGTGTGTCGGGTTTGAAGTTGCCTGGTTTGGATGGTGTTCAAACACCAATACATTTTTATCACAGGTCTTTTCTTCTTCTCCTTTTTTTTTTCATATGAAAGTTAAAAGCCTAATGGGATGGCTGCACAGCGACGGAATAGTTCCAGGGGAGGAAGTAATATATGATAAAAAGAAGGGTGTTTGATTTCAAAGACTTCTAGTAGAATGTTTCAGAGAACCATGAATAGAAAACACTTAGGCTAATACTGCCAGCCTATATCACGTATTAAAAAAATAGAATAAAATAAAATAAGGGTCTTTTTTTAGCTCTTGGGGGAAATTAAGATAACATACTTGTAGGGGAGAATATGCAATCGAAGTGAATGCTTTGTTTACGTTTAATTCAACACAGGAAAAAGTGCTTTTGAAGACGCCAGAGCGAACCAAGCTGGATACGTCTCAGTGCCCTAGACTGACCGTTGCAGTGAGCCTTGTGCTGGGCTTGGCTTGGGTGCCACCACACTGACTTCGCCTAACGGCATCGCCAGGGCGTCAGGCAAAACTCAGACATTAACTAGAACCCTTTTCATGATCTTAAATGTGTTTCATTTCTTCTCACTCCTTGTTTGATGTGAAGTTTTCCAGAGTGTTTTCCCTTGGTCGGGTTCCTAACTTTTTTCCCCTGGAGACAGGTCTACATCCATCTTCCTGCGAACGTTTCTTGTCAGCTCTGTTTGTCCCAGTTCCATGAATAGGTGGGAGTTCACAGCCCTATTTTCAAATGGCCAAGCTTCTCTGAAGATCTTTTCTTACGTATGATGAAAGTGATAAATAATGGCTATTTGTGTGTGTAATGCAAAGCTTATGGAAGCTTTGGCCAGCTACTGGAACTCACAGAAGTGTGAATAGAGCTCTAGGTGTTGCTTCTGCTTGATGGCCTGAGTAGAAACACCCGGACTGGCTCAACATCAACCAAACATTTGCTCTCGGTGGAAGCAACCCACAAGGGAAATCCATGTCTACACGCAGCCCAGCAAAAGTTTAGCAACCTCAGCTCAAACCACGATGCCAGCTTGCAAAGATTTGACCAGCTTGTTTTCCTTTTTGCAGCTCTTTCTCTTTGTCCTTGCTCAGATGTGTTTGTGAGCAAGTCTGGCGCAGCAGCCAGTCCTGAGATCGTGCTTCACCAAAACCCCACCGGGAGGTTTTTCAGGACACCTCTGTGGGTTGCTCCATTGTGGTGTCAGCCACAATGGGTATCACAAGGCCAAAGGAGGACAGGAAAGATGTGGCTGTGCCCTAGACAGCTGGATTCGCCATTGTGACCTGCGGTGTGGCAGGACACTCATCTCAGTGTGTCCCACATACACATCCTAGCAAAGTATTCACCAACACACTAACTCCAGTCTCCAGCTCAATTCCAGTGTCACAGAAACATTGGGGATTGGAAAGGACCTCAAAAGATCATCTAGTCCAATCCCCCTGCCACAGTAGGATCACCTAGACCAAGTCACACAGAAACACATCCAAGCAGGTCTTAAACCTCTCCAGAGAAGGAGACTCCACAACCTCTGTGTTCAATGGCTTTTCTTCCCTGTTGCTCTGATAACAATGTCTGGCTGGTATTTATTTGTTTGAGTGCTTGAAGAGCGACTTTTATTCACGTGAATACAGGTATTCATCACGTAAATGGGTGTATTTGTTCTGTAAAGGCTCGCCCTGTCTCTGCTACACTCGTGCAGTTACTTGATAGGAATGTGACAAGAGGAAATTGAATATAAAGTCTATTGGACAGCCAATAAATCAGGCTTATATCTTTCTGTCTACCTCAGACAGGAAGGAACCCGGCTATTTTTAAACCTACGGCCCATATAACTAGCCAGAGCTGTTTCTTCTGTTAAAAAAAGAACAAACCAAAAAAGACCCCCCTCCAAAAAACATAGGAAGAGTAAAAAGAAAAGCTAAATGTCCTTAGACCTTTAAAAGTTCCTCAGACCTGCCCAAGAGCGTTAGCTCCCCTTCCCCAAAATGTACAACATGCCCACGGCGCAGCCAAACCCCGTCCAAGGGCCCAGTGTCAAATCCGACGGAGGACGCATCCATCACTCCTAACCCAGAGCTGGATGAAAAATACAGCCATAAAAATAGTTCTGGACCGCTGCCAACACCATGAGCCCCGGTCTCCGTTCCGGAGCCATCCTGTCCAGATACAACAAATCCTCTCTGCCAAGCGGGCTGCGACACAGGTCTTTTAAAGTCAAATTTCTCCAGCTCGGAGCATTTTTGAGTCAGCGGAGCCGGTTACACACACATGACCTCGCCAGGGCTGCCGGGTAGGAGTGATTCATTCCAAGCAATCCCCCAGCGTGAATCTTTGCTGATTAACATTTTCATTTGTCTTCTTCTAACAAGCGAGTTACTGCTGATGAGGAGATGAGGGATTCTTGAGTTTCCTAGAACTAAATTAACTATTCCTACTTGATTCGCTCTGGCTGAACTCAGATTATATTGCCCTCAAGGCTGCTAATTTGAAAAATGCTCTTGAATATTTGTTTTAATTTTATTTTTTCTCCAGTGCTCCTGATAGAGATCCAAGTGCTAATATGGACTTAAGTTACATTTCTTGGTGAGATTCCTTAACTGCCAGCACTGGCTGAAACTTGAACGGTTTAGAGATTCTGCTGATTGTGTCTGCCCCAATATTATTGCATCGGAGTCCCTGCAGGATAACTGCAGCTTTTGTTGTAGCCATTGCATCACTTTCCTAACGGTGCTCAAGCCCAGAACTACAACAGCTCGTGTGCATTGGAAGGAAATTCACTGTGTCCGTAACGCTGAGCCTCTCGAGCAGGCACCGCGCTGGAGCTCTCCTACAACAGGTTTCTTTGGTCATGTCTGCACCATCTGGGTGAAGCTGTGTGGTGTTTTGAGGGTTGTATTCACCGGCGAATCGTTCCTCGCTGACACACTTCAGGTATTTTAGGATGGTATGGGAGCAGTTCCTACAGCCATGAGCTCAGAAACCAGGGAGCCAGAAGAGTTAATGTCGCCTTTTGCTCCAGGGAGCTCTGCTCTGCTGGAAAAGGTGGCAGTAGGGCTGGATGCTCTAGGAGGAAGATGGGTACTTGGAGGGAGTCCACCTGAAAACAGGCACTGAAATACTTCTGCACAAATACAAGAGAGATCTGTCTCCTTTGAAGGAGTGATTTCAAACAGCAGGTCAATAAGGTGAGGGACACAAGGCATTACCCATTTCCCAACCCCTTCCTTGCCCCATGCAGCTTCCCAAACAAGCAGCTGCACTGGGGGTCATCCCCAGACACAAAGTGATGCTCATCCCAAGGTGGGACATGGAAATCCACCTGGACAGCCTGTCTGCACGAGGTCTGCAGTGTCCCAGCAGCAAACCCGCTGCTCCCAGTACAGCTCGTTTAAAAACACCTTTTCTACAAGTGCCCTTAAAAAAAAAAGGCTTCGTACATATCATCAGTTAGTCCAGGTCACCAGCAGCTTCAGAGGCCATTTGTTCCGTTTGAAAAATGGTGCCTCTGAAGGTACAATATTAGCTTTAAGCTGCAGCTATCACTGTCTCATATATCAGCTCATTAAGAACACAGCTCGTCTCGATGGGGCCGATGCAGATGATAAGAGACATCAAGTAGCAGCCCGTGACAGGAGAAGCACGAGAGCCCCGGCCAGGCTGATTGGACTCAGCTGTCCTTCGCTCCCCATCCCACATTCCGCGAGGAATTCACAGCTACGTCTCATTTCCACGGCTGCTTTTAGATTGCCCTCACTCACGTTGCAGCGAGGCTTCGTGTTTGGTTTTGACTCTCTTTTCAGGAAATGCATCGTTTTCTTCCTTGTTAGAATCAGGGTGTTTGCAGCGTGTCCTCTGCAGACCCAAATCCTCGCTCCGACGAGGAAATGTGTTTCTCGTTTTCCCCGTGTCAGCTTCTCATAAGTGATCTCTGTATAAACTTTCCACCCTTCTTCTCCTGCTGTTTTCTGTCTTGTGCTCAAAAGGCCTTAAAACTTGTCAATTCTCCATTTCCTTCTAGGGTACAACAAACCTTTTAGCACATGTGAGACATGTCTCCATTGAAGATGCAAACGGAATCTGCGGCTGTTGGCTCCTTATTCCCCTTATTCCCTTATAATATAAAAATATCACCAATGTTGGGGGGTCACCAAGAATAAACCAAAGATTACCTGCAACCAAGTAGGGTTGATCCCATCAACCAAGGTCTGAAAAATACAATGGAAGTCACTAGAAACTCTCATTTATTTGGTCTCTTTCGCTTGGAGGAGACTGAGGGGTGACCTCATTCATGTCTGTAAACATGTGAAGGGTGGGTGTCAGGAGGATGGAGCCAGGCTCTTGTCAATGTCATCTAGTGATAGGACAAGGGGCGATGGGTGTGAGCTGAAACATAGGAGGTTCATTTTGCACTTGGTTGCGCTGTTCCTCATTGGGTAGATGAGATCATGGGCCTGGCAGCGTTGTTTGTGGACAGGCTCTCACCTTATCAGATGGGACCAGAGCATCCCATCGAGTTGCAAAGCTGCATTGCTGGGGAATTCTGCCTTTCACAGGAGCTCAGTTTCCAAACTCTGTGTGTTTGTTTATCGACCTGAGCATCTGTTTGGAGAGAAAACACCACAATAAGCTCCATCTCCCCAGGGCTGGTCTGGGCTGTGATGGACTCGCCTGCCCCATGCACCTCAGGAATCAGCTCTGACACTCTGGGTTGGGAGCCCAGGGAGCGGGGAAGGAAAGCAGCCAACCCTGAGAGGGAGGGTTGGGTGGTATCAACGGCAGGGTGATGTTTTTCTGTCATCTGCTTTGCGGTTCCCAAATGCCCTGAACTAGAGCTGGCCAGAAAAACAGGGGGAAAGTTTATTTTTTTTATTTTTTCCCCATTTGGCCAAAATTTGATATGTTAGGAAATCTTTTGCTGGCTCTCAGAGTAATGCTTGCTGCCGTTCCCAAGTACGTGGGAGAAATTAGGAAGGCATCATTCGATTCCTAACTTGACTTCTTAAAGCAAGAATCTTCTAAAGAGTGAGGAATAAATTATTTCCCCCTCCTTTTGCCTTAAAAATATAACCCTTCAACTTGGACTGTGTTTCAGCTTCCAGTGCAACTCTGAAGGATGAAAGAGTTTATAGCAAGTGATAATCTAATTTATTAGCAATAGGGCTGAGAAAACAGGGATAAGTATAGGAGAAAAGCTGTGGCAGGGGGACTGCACTAGATGATCTTTTGAGGTCTCTTCCAATCCCTAATGTTCTGTGATTCTGTGAGAAGAAAGAGGGAAATGCAGCTGAAGAAAGAAACTACATTCTTGTGACTGAACATCTCAGACCCTTCCAGTGATGTGCACAGACTTCTGGCAGCAGGTCCCTCCACGATGGCTTCCCCTGTGTTTGCAAGCTCACTATGAAATGCCACACAATGGTTGGAGTCCTGATCCTGGGTTGGGTTCCACTGCTGGGAGGGATGCTCAAGGAAGCCTTCAACTGACCCCAAATGTTCACCAATGAGTAAAAATGCCAAGAGCTGGTAAGTTACTGGATCTTATGAATCTTATTCCACATAGCAAGGAAAACCTTTAACAGACAAGAAGAGCTCTGTAAAAGAAGACAGTTCACTCTTTACCAGGAACAGGGTGCAGAGAAGGAAATCAGAACATGCTTGCAAACCAGATGAACCAGTTCCCAATATTTACCCTCCATGACACATCAGTTTCATTTTTGCTAAGTGAATGGCTCGTTCACTTTTCAAAGTCCACTTTCCAGAGACAAGATTGATTAAGTAAAAGAAAACATCACCAGATCAAATATCTGGGTAGCAGATGAACTACCATCAATGGAAGGAAGGTAGAGGATGACTTCTAGTAGTTAGAGCCTTTCACAGTGAAGAAGAGGATGGAGGCGCAGGGCGTGGGGGAGGAAAACAAGGAAACTTTAAGATTGTTGTCTTGTTTTGGAAAAAGATCAAGTGAAGTGGTTGATTGTGCTTGGAGAGAATTTGACTTGACAACCCAAATTTTTTGTCTCTTGTACAAAACCCCCCCAGTGACATTTTCAGCATCTCCAGAGAGAGTCCCAACCTGTCCCAACCTTCAGTCACTCAGAAGCAGCACAGTGAACGGACTAAAGGGATTTACTCTCTGAATGAATTCAGTGTGTGCAAGAAGAGAGGGATCACCTCTGAACACGAGGCCGGGGAGGCAGGAAACTGCTCAGAGTCCACCACAGCATCCCTCTGTGGAAGGGGATGTCAGAAAGCTGGCTCTTACCCATTGAGTCAGTCAGAGAGCAGAGCTCCAGCACACAAGTGCAGAGCAGCAGTGAGAGCTGACTGCTGCGAGCTCAGAAGTCCAAAGAGACCTCATCCAAAGCTGATTGATTTCACAGGCGCTGGCTAAGCCGGGATCCAGCCAGTCCACCGTGAGGGGCAGTGAAGTGCGGGCTCTGTTTTACTCCCTGTCACCAAGAGAGGGATCCTTTCGCCTGTCCCTGGAGGCTCTCCTGACATTTCTTTTTAAAATTAAGCAAACAAAGCCGTGTGAGTTGAGTGAGAGTGCAATTACACAACGGCTTTGAAGTGCCTGGCTAATCCTGCAGCTCCCTCGGGCCATGAGGCACAGGTTTGCAGAGTGACAGCCACATGGCTTCACCCACGGACTGGCTCTGGCTCGCAGCAAAGGCGGTGGAGGAACTGCTGCCGCAGGAAAACACCCTGCACGTGGCCAGAAAGTGGCCCAAAATCCCAGGCACACAGCCCTTTGCCTCTGCCATGAGCAGAGAAGGGGGACAAACCCCAGCAGAGATAATAACCCCAGCAGATGCAGAAGTAGTCAATATTGATGGTCATTGTGAAGCCAATTTAACCTGGTGGGTGTGAAACTGAGGAAGACTATGCTCAGAATAGATCTTATACTGCTTTAGGATACCTCACTATAGCTCACAGGATACTGTAAGGCCAGATCAGGCTGATGTGGACCCTGCCTATCTTCTTCTGAACCTTGCTGTCCTTTTGCCTCCTGCCTCTCGGAGCCAAAGGACTCCTCAGCTGTGAAGAGAGCAGCAAGCCACAGGGCTCGCAGGAGGACGTGGGAGAGGCGCTCCCTGCCGCCTCCAGCGCACTGGCAGAGCAGTTTGCCCCGGTCTATTTACACAGCGTTTAGTGCTCTTGATGTCAGCGTGAAGATGTGTTAATAAGCCAATTAAACCGTTCATCCAGCTATGTCAAATCCAATTGCTCGAGGAAGGCTTGTGTGTTTTGCTTTGTAATTCTTGTGGCATGCAAAATGTCCTCGCAGCTGCCACCGAGCCCCGGCTCATCACCAGGGTGATCTCATGCGACGTGAGGCGGTGAAGGGCTCACGTCTGAGGTTGTCTTGTACGGAAGGCACCTGTGCTGGCTGACCGCTTCACCCCCGCCGTGGCTATGGAAGCAAAGACACGCAAGCGCCGGAGATCATGCGTGAAACCTGGCAGAAGGTGCTCAGGAGCCGGTCGTGGCTTTCTGACGTGGGAAACTGCAACACAAGTCCTTGGCAAGTGGCCCGTGAAGGGGAGGGAATCAGTGCTTATGGCAAGGACAAGGCATCGATGGCAGGACAGCCTAGCAGCTGCCCTATGGTAGGGCATGGCGCAGCGTACGTGGCACTTAACAAGCCAGCTGTGGCTACGTGCAGGGAGCAGGATAAGACCTCGAGTCTGCCTGAACATGCCCACGTGTGGCTGACACAAGCGTGTCCCTGCTTTCCCATACAGCAAAGGAAGGCAGGAACGTTTCCCAGCCCCACTCAGTTGCTTGGGAGGCTCCAGTCACTCCAGTCTGCAAAGGGATCACAAGTCTAAGGCACGGATTTACGCAGGGGTTTAACAGAGGAAGAAAAGGAGCTATTAATGTGCCTCTATGATTACCCTTGGCTGTACCCTCTATGATCACCCCCCAAATGTGAGAAGCCTTGCCACGGGGGCCCACCTGTGTCCATAGTGACTCTGTCCATTGTGTTACTTCTCCCAAGTAACAAGAGAAAATGGCCTCTGGTTGCACCATAGGTTGAACCTTCAGAAAAATTCCTTTGCCAGAATGGTTGTCAAGCACTGGAACAAGCTGCCCAGGGAAGTGGTTGAGTCACCATCCCTGGAGGATTTTAAAAGATGTGGTGCAGAGGGACATAATTTAGCAGTGACTTGGCAGCACTGGCTTAACGGTTGGATTCAATGATCTCAAAGGTCTTTTCTAACCTAAACAATTCAATGACTCCATATATGCAACAGATCTGTGCGTTCATAACCACGTCTGAAGCATCCGATATTTAAATGGTGTGGTTTGCATTTCCTTTAGATCGACCTGACTTCCTTCTCTCCTGATCCAGTCCTGTAAGCTCCGAATGTCCATCACGAGGAATTTAATGCAAACACTTCCTGAAGCAAAAAAAATTTGCAGAACTGTGTTACGAGGTCCCACTAGAACAGAAATAATCTCCTCTCCAGTCAGCTCTTAAGCAAGCACTTAACTGGAGGGATGTTTAATGCCAGCTGGTATCCGCAGAGCTGAAAAACGCATCAATAAAGCTGAAGTTAGAGTCAACAATTCGCTTAAGGGCTGTCCTGAACGGGGACCGGCTTAAGCATGTGCTTAAGTATTTTCTTGAATTTAAGCCTATATTAGTGGAAAAGTCATTGTTCCATGCTGGATTTTTTTATGTGTCTGTGACTTTAGGAGAGTTTTAGTATTCTCAATAGATCGCCTCTTTGGATGGATTCCTCCGCTCATCGTTAATACTTGGCGTCAACTGTCTTTCTTTCTCGTCCATTCCCAGAGACAAGGAAAAATTTTCCCTTCTTTCCGCGGATGTATTTATGTTCCCCATGGAAATTCTTCTCTATGATATATGAACTATTTTCAGAGAAGTTTAGCAAAGCCTAAATCACAAAGGGGAAGAAAACCTCCTCGGCTTGAGTTCATGAGGGGAAAAGTTGGGATTGCAGTGACCTGTAGTGTGAATTTTTTCTTGAGTTTAATTGTTATTTCCATGCAAGTCCCTTATATCCTCGGCCATAAATAAGGCTCCTGAATAATCCTGAATTTTTGTCTCCATATCTGCCTCCCACTAAATTATGGGGGGGCCAGAATATTTAGGATCTGTCAAGATGACAAAGTGTCCTTTATGGTGGCCGAATGAAAGAAAGAATATAACTTTGGGAGAAAGCAACATGCTTTGCTTCAGCGTAGGATTTCCTCCACAGAGACATCATCACAGACTGTCAGAAGCTGGGCACCTCTCCAAAGGTTAGAGACGGGGCCAAAACTTATAATTTCTGCTTTACAGAGGGCCATTTCTGTCTCTGAGATTTGAAATCCTGTCTCACCGCAGCTGTGAAATTCAGAGCTTGGAGATCGCAGTCAGCAGAAGGCGCGAGCTCGCCAGCCTGGGACACTCCGCATCTGGGGCTCTACAGGGTTATTTCTAGTAAACTAGCTGGAAATTGGTTGCAAAAAGTGAATGCCAGGACAGACACAGCCTGAATTTGTGCGATGACTTTCAGTCGTCGCAACTGCCATGGGAAAGCTCCGGTCTGCCGCCCTCCCTCCTCTGTGAGACACACGGACCCTCCACGGCGTGTCCACACCAAACCACCCTCAAACCCAGTTCCCCAAATAACCTCCCCTTGCCCTCTCCCTTGCAGACCGAGTGTGGTCCTCTCGGTGGGGTGCGTAGCTCCTTACTGGGGGAGCTGAGTCACCTAATTGTTGTTGTTGGGGTGTTATGTGCAGCCCAGGACACAGGACCCTTTGTGTGAGAGCTGAGTTGGAGACACGGGAAGACGTGCGGTCTCAAATACTTCACATGTGAAGTTTCCATGGTCCATAAGGTCACCCTCTGGATCCAACGCCCACTTGGGGCTCGACTCCTACACCTGTCGCCATGCCTAAGCCAGAGAGAGCTGATGGAGAGCAGCCAGGCTCTCCTCAGGCCACCCAGGAGAGATGCACTGCTCACAGGAACCAAACATTTCTCTCAGTAGCTAAGGATGGAACTGGGATGTAACTGGCCCTGAAAGAAGGTGGGGTAACTTCACCTTCGATACCAGGGCAAGCCACTTGCTTACGAGCAGGAGGGTCATCTGAAGATACATTCCTCACTGTATAAATCACCAGGTCCACACCTTCATGTCACGTACACAAGGCTGCAGAGATTTGCACAGGACTCTGTAAAGCCATGACCTTGTCTTTGCATCCGAGCACTTTTCAATCAAGGCAACATAATCCAGTAAGGAGCTGAGCCTGGGAAAGGTCTGCACAACCCAGTCTGGCTCTCCAGTGGCCACCCTTTGGGACAAAACAGAGCTGCTGGTCTTACCCTCGCCGGGGCAACATGAGTCAGGATTTATGGGTTCCCAGATGCTGCTTTAAGCACTACATGCACACAAAAGCCAACGCACAGGAACCCCCAGTTCATCGACTCACAGATCCTTCCCAACCTTAGGAAATAAGAGGAGATGGATTTTTCCCTTAGACATCATTACCATGATAGAGTCTGGGAGGCAAACGCACAGCCCTGGCGCCGATCCAACCAAGTAAGTCTGGGGTAGGTTTTCTTTCAAGAATTTCAACCCGTTCGTGTACTTTCTTAATGACCCAAAGTCTTCAAGGAGTTGCCTTTTAGCTTTAGCTCCCTTTTGGCATTTGTCATGCGTGTCAAAGCTGATTCCTCGTTCTTCCTCTGCAGCTAAACACTCTCAAGGAGAACTTTCATTTCTTAGACATTAAGAAGATATTTTTCCCTTATTGATTTATGTTACTAATGAAGACGATAAGTTTTCAAGTAAGCAGCAAGGATACCCAAGGCTAAGGGCAGAGGCACCAAACCTCATTTGGAGGACGGATGGTAATGTCGTAGCGTAAACAGCCTTAATAAGTGGCTGGGAAAGGCCATGGGGTCACTTATTCCTCATTACAATTGGAAGACAAGCAAGTTTTGGTGCAAAACGGATTGTTTAAGCCTTCTGAGGAGACAGAAAATAGTTTATTGTTTCTTTCTGGAGTGGGGCAGAGTTGGTAGCTCACAAATGTTTTCCATGTGCACCAGCGTGTCTGATTCCATCAGGTACCAAAGGTGCAGGGTAAATGCTGGGAGCAAAGCAGAGCCAAAGGGAGCCAGAAGTAACATCTTAGACAATACTCCCACCTTTCACATCTGCCTGAAGCTCCAATCAGTTCACATCAGTCCACAGCTCTACTGTGGCTCGACCTGTGAGCAGTAACCACTTGTTCAGTGACCACTGGTTCAGGCTTCTGAATTCTTGGAAACTGTGGGCAAATGCCCTGTGCCAGGTAGTCCTGTTCAGTTGCAGGAATGGGAATCAAAGCCTCTAGCTTCTCCAGGACCTTTTCTCACAATATACCTCACTTTCAGACACTCAAGGAGGGGTCAACACATCTCTGAGACTTGCTGAGCCACCAGGGTGGAAGGTGACTAGTCCTGTCTTGAATAAAGGCTTGACAGAAGCATTCGGCAGAGCCACCTACCCAATGAAGCCCTATTAGATGCCTGCCCAGACAAAGCCTAAGCACTGTAAATTAAGCTAAACTTGCCTGAGCCCTGAGACAGGGAGAGACAATCCTCCTCCAAACACTCCTTCTTGTTCCTTGTGGCCCTTGGTCCTGTGGTAGTCAGACCAGCATGAGCCCAACCTGTGTCTGGAATGGCTGGAGAGCACCTCTAAGCCCATGACCCAGTCCTTCCCTGGCAATGCTCTGAACTGGGTAGCTGTTTGCTCTGCTCCAAAGATCTCATGGTTTGCACACACATCGCAAATACCTCATCTCTACGAGACGTCCCTAATTCAAACGCACAGTTTTCCTTCCCTCTGTCTGGGCTTTCGGCTGCGGGTTGTTTTCCCCAGTGACAGAAATCATGTAAGGATGCAAGAAAGAATTAGAGTTCATGAGACTTCAAAGGGCTGAATCACATCTCAGTGTGGTCTCCGGCTGTCTCCATCCAGCCCCAAGCCTTACCAGACAAAGGTGTTTTTGCCCACCTTGCTGTGCAATTGCACTTCACGCTCTAAACACAATGATTCCCTCAACTTTACCTGAACCACAGCTACAGGTTTTCTCTGCTTTGTTCTGCTAACAGCTGACCTGCTGTTTCCAGGTGATGCTCTGAAGGATCTCTGAAACAAGCTAAGAAAACAAAACCGGTCAAAGAAAGGCTTCAAGAGACCCAGCAAGTCGCAGAGCAGCTAGTTCCCTGTTTTAAGCTTTACCTTAGTCTGGCAGTATTTCCTAACCCTAACCCTAACCTCAAGTCATCTGGCTTCATTTTGGGGCTGTTTTTTTACCAGGAACTTACTTTAGGATAACTGAGAGCATGATCAGAGTCACCAGGATTTTGCCTCACCCCTTCCAGGACAGACAATCATGATAGAGACTGTCCTTCTCTGGAGACGTTTAAAATCCACATGGACATGTTTCTGTTGACTTGGTCTAAGGGATCTGGCTCTGGCAGGGGGATTGGACTGGATGATCTTTCAAGGATCCTTCCAGTGCCTAATACTTTGTGATTCTGTGATCTTTTTTTTCCAGGAAAGCACATGCCATTTCCTCTATAGCCATCCAAAACAAATAATCAGGAGATTTCCCCATGTTGACAGTGGGGCTTTCTAACTGACCTTCCCTGCAGAACACTGTAGGAGAACCCAGTGGAAAATACTCCGCAAGAAGAAGGTCACAACTGCTGTTATTGTCACTTAGAATTCCTGTAGCATCTAATCTGAAAGCAGAAGTGACAACAAAGTGCTTCTCTTTGCCCTTCTTTTGGATGGTAGATGTGGCTACACTGCAATCACAGATCACAGAACATCAGGGAATGGAAGAGACATTGAAAGATCATCTAGTCCAATCCTCCTGCCACAGCAGGATCACCTAGACCAGGTAGCACAGGAACATGGCCAGGTGGGTTTTAAAATGTCTCCAGAGAAGGAGGCTCCACAACTTCCCTGGACAGCCCCTTCCAGTGCTCTGTCACCCTCACTGTTGAAGACGTTCCTTCTCATACTGATGTGGAACGTCTTGTGTTCCAGGTCATACCCACCACCCCTAGTCCTATCATTAGATGCTACTGAGCAGAGCCTGGCTCCATCCACCTGACACCCATCCTTCACATATTTATAAACATTAATGAGGTCACTCCTCAGTCTCCTTTTTTCCAAGCTGAAGAGCCCCAGCTCCCTCAGCCCTTCCTCATCAGAGAGCTCTTCCACTCCCACCATCATCTTTGTGGCTCTGCACTGGAATCAGTCTGGTTTGCATCCAGAAAATGTTCATGTCCATTAATAATCGTTGTACCCACAGTGTTTAGATCAATCCCAAATACAAACAATTGCAAGGTGTAAACACCTTTTCTCATTGACATAACCGCGTCAACGTAACTGACTTGGTCCTCCCACTGTCTTGCTTAATTATATCAGCACAAAACTGGATATGTGATCATCAGGTGATTGGAAATTCAGCCTTCTGAAGGTGCTTTCTGCCCCAACAGGTACTGAAGATGATTTTGATGGCCAGCTTAGAGAAGATATTGAGCTGTTAGTTGAATGGTGTTGATTGAAATGAATCCCAAGCAAAGCCCTGCCCAGATTTATGTGAGTAATGATAGAGGTGTAAAGAGATCTCTGGGAAGTGGCACCCTCACCTCTCCACTTTGATGTTTGGAGGTGTGATTAGATACTTCTGTGGAATGCACGCCAAGAGCTTGAGGTCAAAATGCCTTCAGGACTCAGGTCCTTGTGGTGGAAACACATGAATCTCTCTGCTGGGCTGAAAAAAACCACAGTTGGGAGGATGCTGTTACTATGACGTGGTTGATAGGATATTTGGAGGAAGTTCTTTCTTGAGACAGTAGTTGTGCACTCGAGTGGGCTACCCAGAGAGGTGGGGGGGTCATGATCCCTGGAGGTGCTTAAAAGACAAGTAGCTAGAGCACTTGAGGCCATGGTCTAGGGGTTAGGGCAATGTTGGGATGAGGTCTGGACTTTATGATCTTTGAGGTCCTTTCCAGCCAGGAGGATTTACGATTCTATGATGCTATGATTCTGCGATTCTATGATTCTATGATGCTGTGATGATGGAGCCCTTGCTCCTGCAGACCTCCAGGAAGATCTCACTTACTTGAAGCTCATAGTGATACAGGAACAAGAACAGGAAGGAGGTTGCTTTTCAGGCCACAGTTAATTGCTGTGGTACAAATGAAACACGTTGAGATCTGATGCAGCTCCAAACAGTCCTGCTAGAAAAGAGACACAATCTGTTCTACGAGAACCAGCAACAGGTGCTGGTGCAGAAAAGCCCAGCACTAGACCTCTCATACACCTAAGTTTCTGTAGGACTGGCTCTTGTAACTGTCAAAACAAAAGCTGCAGAGCACAAACAAGAGGAAGATACGAGGAGAAACAAGAGGCAAGGAGGAGGATGAATTAAAACCTCTTGCTATTCTATGCATCTGCCTTTAGAGAGGCGGATGCTGTCTGTTGACTGCTTGCTCCTTCAGTTTCTGCTGTGCTGGCAGATGGGTGCACGAGCAGCTGGGACAAGTGGGAAGACAAGGCCAGCTTTTACAAGAGATGAGGAGCTCCTTACGCACTGCGAGATCACAAATCCATCACATGAAGCCTAATGAGGGGGCCGAGCCAGCACAAATACAACTGTTTAACAGTTTATTTTAACCATCCAATGAGAAGAAAATGACTGAAAAGGATTCGTGCTGCCAGCAATCCTTCCCCCCTCCCTTCTCTCCTCCCCTTCTTCATGGTATTTGTTAGAAATCAGGATTTTCCTTAACTGAATGTCTTGTGGTCTCCTTAGCTTTGTTTCTTAACAGGGTTGTCTTTATGTTAGTTTTCTTTGGCTTCCCAATAGAAGAGTAACAGATTTCTTTTGAAGTTTTTATTGATGAATGAGCTCCTATAAATAACTCTCTGTGGCAGCAGCTTGATCTCAGAGTTTACTCTGGAATAATAGTAGCAATGGGAATGGAGGAAATTTATGGCAGCATGACATGAAATAGTTTAATGGGCTTCATACTGTTTAACTTAATCTTTACAGATGTAAAAACAGAAATACAATTATTTTAACAACTATTATTACATATTGCTTTTCTAATGAAAACAGCGACTTAGCAAGCAATTGAACACAGGTAGGGAGGAAATAAGGATTCACTGCAGGCTCAGGAATTAGTGTGTTGGGCCAGTGGATCTTGCGTCAGATGCTGAGGGAGAGCCCAAGGTGACTGGGGAGGGTGGATCTACAGGTGGGACTTGGCACTTGTAAAGCCAAATCATGGCACTTTAGACCAGGATGTAGATGTTTGAAGCTGCCTAAAACCAGTGGAAGTGGTGAATCTTCGTCTTTGGAGAAAGAAAAATAAAACCCTTGGTGACTTGGTCTAGGTGATCCTGGTGTGTCAGGGGGATTGGACTAGATGATCTTTCGAGGTCCCTTCCAATCCGTTATGATTCTATGATTCTTCTGTCCACCCTGACTTCACCTTTTGAGGAGCTGATCTGAAAGCCACGAGTATCTTTGGTGACACTGGGGGACAGTTCATAGAATCATAAAGTCATTAGGGAGTGGATGGGACCTTCAAAGATCATCTAGTCCGATCCCCCTGACACACCAGGATCACCTAGACCAAGTCTCATAGGAACACATCCAGGTGGGTTTTAAACATCTCCAGAGAAGGAGACTCCACAACCCCCCTGGGAAGCTGCCCAAAGTCAGTAGAAGTGGTGAATTCTTGTCTTTAGAGAAAGAAAAAGAAAACCCTCAGTGTTTTCTTCCATCCACCCTGAATTCACCTTGTGAGGAGCTGATCCAAAGTCCACAGGTATCTTTGGTGACACTGGGGACAGGTGACCACATCCCTTTTGTTTTTAGCCCCATGTACAGCTACAATCTTCTCACCTGAGGGGCAGGAACAGGTATTACGCTCACACCAAATGAAGGATGGAAAGGACAGAGGGGGATGATGAAAGCTGAGCATAATTTCCAGACACCAGCCCTCTGCTATCGACCTGAGCGAAAAGAATGTAGTAACTTTTCATCTCAAGTCTGCTCATCTTTCCTTCTCTGTGGTGATGCCACTCGACACCAAAATGTGCCTTGCATAAACTCAGGAGGGGCATGCTGGAAGAAAGGAAAAGCTTAAAGCCTCCTGTCTGAACGCCTGACCCACAGGCGGGCTGGCATCTAACCCAGCTGAGGATCTGGCCAAAGGCAACCAAAGCAGGAGCTGTGGGGATAAGATCCAGCATCGTAATTCCTAGGAAGAGGCACAGGACCCCATTCAAGTGCAAAACTCCAGCAGTACAATTCCTAGGAAGAGGCAGAGGACCTCATCCAAACATTAGATTTCCTTTGCACGGGGGCTGGATGTGGCCCGCAGCCAGGCGCTGCTCCGTTGCCCTTGTTGGTGTTTTGCAAAGAGCTTGAGTAAATATTGAACTCCGTCTCTGCTCTGCGTAGTTTCTGTAACAATAGCTGACAGCCATTGTTTCCTCCTTGAGGGAGCATTATCCGAAGCACCACGGCAAGAGAAGTGACCAGCAATGTGTTGCCAACTGTCTGCTCAGTGGGCAGCGTGCATCACTCAGAGCGCTTCCCAATCCCGCACGAGCAACAGCTCCCAAGCTCTTACTCCATTTCCAAAAATGTGGGAAAGTTTATTTATTTCTCCATGCATTCCTGATTTGCAATGTGCCTCTCTAAAAATGTCGCTAAGATTCGAGGCGAACCAAGCTCATGCTAAATTTAGCCACCACGTTTTAAATAAACATTCTTTACGCTTTGCTGCAGCGGCTTTGAAGCTGGATGAAACCAAACGGGGTTCGCGGGAGCGTTAACTGTGTTTCACGCCGGACGAGTGAGGGCCTGGGGAAGTCAAAATGGATTGTGGAATCATAGAATCACTAGGGATCGAGGTCCCTGCCAATCCCTGATGGTTCTGTGATTGGAAGGGACCTCAAAAGATCGGCTAGTCCAACCCTCCTGCCAGAGCAGGATCACCTTATTCAGCGTAATCTGAAATTGAGATTTAAGACACCTAACCCAGCCAATTTAGGAAAAATGAGATTTAAGAGACCTAATCTGGCCAATTTAGGAAAAATGAGATTTAAGAGACCTAATCTGGCCAGTTTAGGGAAGATTCCTATGAGGAATCGCAGATCGGCGCACTGCTTCTTTGTGGAGGAACCCGTTCTCCTCACCTTGACCACACACAACTTTCTTCTGGTGCCTTAGCAGACACCGAGAGCTCCGAGGCTCGGTGAAATCAGCTGTGACTTAGCACGCATTGCGTTTGAGGAATCTGGCCCATTTTGAAGCACTTAATGGTTTGTCTGGAGAAAGCACTAAAAATATACTGCGGGGAGCAATTATGCAATGTCCAGACTGATGGATTGCATAACCTCATAGACCTTTTCCATCTGTAACTTCTCTGATTCTGTGATCTTGTCTTCTGGCTCGTTCACTTAAAATCAAATCTGTGATCTGTTTTACATCCCCCCGCCCCCGAATGCTGTCTCCCAGGAGACCTCTTTCGCGGGTGTGTGGGGCCATGAATCAAGCAACGAAGCAGATCCCTCTCCCCAGCTCCTTTTGGGAGTTTGCAGCTCTTGGTAAGAGCAATTAAGAGGAGACCAGTGGTTCTTGGTGTGAAAGGGATTTCATTACGTGCCCCCCTTGGTAAAGGATGGAAAGAGAATTAACGATTAAAAGCAGGGTGAGGGGAAGCAGAAGCAGTTACAAAGTCCCTTGGATTTATGTCTCCTTGAAATCAGTCATGGACAGATAGGGGCTAGTCCTCCAAGTGGTTTCTGCTCCCATCTAAATCCTGAGTTGTATTTTTATATGGTATGGGACTGACTTTAAGAGAACACACACTGAGCACAGTGAGTGACTGGAAGCTCCATTTATGAGAAATGGAATTCCTGAATTATTTCAATACGCCAAATTTTTCAGTTCCCCTCATAGGAAACCCATGTTTGAACCAAATGACTGCTCTGTGAGCTTCTTCCACCGTGCTTCCCTCTCTGCTCCTATAAGTTAAAATTGGCTGCAGACCTTGGAGACGTGAAACCTGGCTCAGTTGGGAGAGGTCATTCCTCTCCAGTGGAACGGAGACGCACATCTACCGCCCACACAAGAAGTAGGGCTGTTTATACTGCATCGGAGGCTATTTTCTACGTTTCTTCTCTTGTATTTCAGGCTTGTGTTTATAGCCAGCCTAGAGAGGTTGGGAAAGCCAGGAGGGGGAAGATTCCAGGGATGAGTTAAATAGTGGGTGGCAGCTTTGTGTTCAGCAGCTGCTTTTCTGGGTTGTGGAACAGGTGTGAAACCATCGACATCAACTATTTGCAGCTTGTCAAGCCCTTTAGGTTTGGATGGCACAGTGGCCTCTTTGGTGGTGCCCAGCAGCCAGATCCACACGACGCACACAGGGTTAAAGGATGCTGGGTTACATCGCAGTGGCAGGTAGTGGAGCACAGACATCCACACTTATTTCCCTGAACTCCAGGGCCGTTGTTTTCCTTGTACCATTACATCTTCTCCTCTCTACATAAACAGATGACGTGCAGAAGCCGGGTGCGGTTAGTCATTCTGGGTGCTGGCAACAAGACCCTTTTTCTCGGCATCCATCCCCTGCAAGTTACATTGATGGGCTGGTCTCAATTAATTCCAAACTGCCACTTTAGAGCTATTTGCTCCGAGGTCGTTGGAGTCAGCGGCACTTTTGTGCAGAGCGCATGAAGTCACTGATTTTACTACGTGAAGTTCATTGACTTCACTCTCTCAAGTGCAACTGAAATGAAGCCCAATGTGGCTTTTAAATACTGCAGCTGTGCTGGGTCCCTCTCTGCTACCACAAGACAGAAAGAAAATCAGATGTCACCGTGACCAAAGCTTCACAGAAAATGAATTCCCACTGCTCAGGAAATGCTGACTCTCCAAAAAGTGTGCCTGGGATAAAAATCAACATCGTGTACACGTCAGACTAACGTGAGACTCCATTCTGCAGAGGACTTCTTGTCTGGCCGGGACCTGCCAGTCAAAACTGTCCCTGTACAGAAAAGGTGGAGGGGGTACAACCCTCTGAGTAGGAAAGGAATAAGATCCCAGTTTACAGGTTCCAAAAGGTACCTAAGGAGCTAAGAGGTGCTAAAAGTGAGGGGCCACAGCTGGTTGCCAAGTTAGGAGAAGCCTAACTAACTTAGGTTGCCAAGAAAGAGAAGCAAAGGAATCTGCAGCCAGAGGTTACAACTGCCTGAGGTAGGGGGGGTTTGTTAGACTTTCTTTGTGTGGGGCTGTCCTCATGCTCTGTGTGTGCAGAAACAAACTCCTACCCTCACTGAGAGCAGCTCTTGCCAGCACCTCCTGGACCTGTGCAGACTCCCAGGGATGATGAAGCTGCTCGGCACTGGTCCCTGCCCCACACAACTCACCTCATGCCTGAAGGGAACAACCTTAGCTCCTTCAGGGGAGAGTTTTTAAAGAAGTAAAAAGATTGTTGTAGGAATAAACCAACTTGTGACTGAGAGCATCACCACTTTGCCTTCCATGGACCTGGCTGCAAGAAGACCAGGGAAGGAAGACCCCCACCTGTGGGATCCAGCTCTACAGCTTGATGGAGACTAAGCATCTCAAGTCCTCAGAGGCAGCTTTACTCTCTTGATTCACACACGTGCCCAAGCCTCAGCACATGCCAGCATCTGCAAGTGGAGAGACGATCTGAGGTCTCTGCCAGGTGAGAACCAAGCTGGCTCTTTTCCCTACCCCTGCAGCTCCCCATGAGTGATGTTACCACATGGACTCCGAAAAGGCTGGTGATGTCAGCCCCAAGCCTCAAACAGAAACCTCCTCAAAAGGTGGACACTTATTTAACTGGTTGTAATGCCTCTCTCTGCTTACACACACGAGTAGCACTGTAGGGCCACAGGACAGCACAGAGAGAGCATTAACCCTCTCAGCACTAGCCCAGCCTTGTAAATTGTGGTGGGGACACCTTTGGCTTTGACTGGGCAGCAATACCTTCACTTTTTGTTCTCTTTTTTCATGGCAAGATGCTGTAGCTCTGCCTATTCAGGGATCTGCCTATGGACATCCAGCTTTTGGGAAAAATCCACATCAGTTCTGACTTTTTGGAGGTTTTCTCTGCTTCCCTACCTGAGACCTCTTTGCCTTGTGTTGAAACGAGCCCACGTGAGCTCCTGGTGTGGATGTCAAGGCAGCTGGATTCCAGCCATCCTCTGTAAAAGCTGGATCACAACTCACCTGAGAAACCCAGATTTCCAGTAGTCTGGGTGCTAATTTAATCTCAGGCTTTGCTAGGGAGGTGGGATTGGACGGGATGGGTGGAATGGGATGGAATGGGATGGAATGGGATTAGATGGGATTAGATAGGATAGAATAAGATGGAGGAAAGGAAGAAAAGGAGAACCACAATCATTTCAGGGAATATTATCTCAGTCACAAGGAATGGGTAACTTCCCAGGCTCCAATTTTTAGCCTCTCCCACCTTTTCCCTCCTCGTGGCAGCAGTGTGCATTGTGCCATCACCAGAATATTTGCACCAGAGCTCACTGCTGCAGCCAGCAGCAGACCCTGTTCCTCAACCCTGCAGCCTCAACGAGCCAAGGGGTGTTTTACAACACAGAAGCCACAATCCTGAGCAAAATACTTTTATTGGATATAGGTTTGGTTTCATAGTGAAAACTGAGAACATATAGACCTTTTCTTTTCTTCCCCAAAGGGTATTTATCCACTAATAGAGAAAAAGCCTTTATTTATGGAAAAAAAAATACTTAAAAACATGCCTGATTTCTTGTAATGTGTCTGGATTCTTTCTTCTTTAAGAAAAACCCCAAAACTTTAGAAACAAAGCTGATTTCTTTTTGGCTCTTTTCCTGGTCGTTGTCCAGGTTGTTAACAGAGTGACTCCAAAACGCTGAGACCAGCCTCCACAGTCCTGCTTGGGTCCTGTTTGGTCAGGAGCAACTGATCCCAGCAAGATCTGGAAACCAGCCTCATCTCCACATGCACAATGTGTTTACTCATCCTTCCCCCTCTCTCCAGCCACATCAGGGAGACAGAACCGCTATCGCGATACTCGAGAAGCACAAGCACTAGGCAGACAACCAGCTTGCGTTAATGCCAGGAGTAACATAGGGTGCTGAGCCCGAGCAGGCAAGACTGTGCAGTAGAGCCTGGATTGTCTGCTCTGCCCTTACTTTGGCCCCAGATACCTGCCTTTTACCCACTCAGAGGATCAGGCCAGTGGGGCAATATCAGTAATTATTATGTGCAGGGTATTAGTAAGCAAAACAAAATTCAGCCTCATCCCCCAAGGGATGGAAGGGGTGGGTTTGGCTTTCCAAAGAAGAAAGCCAGAGACCCAAAGGTCTCCACAGAAACCAAGTCTGAGGATCCTGAAGGATGTAAAGACTAAAGGTGCAGAGCAAACCCAACAGGGATGAGACCAGCATGGTCCCCTCCCACCCCTCACTGCCTCTGCACCTCGACCACCCAGGTTAAAAGAAAACGTTTTACCTTTACAAGTCGGTCTGGCAGGGGTGGGAGAGAGGCAATCGCTAAAGAGAGCTCCGCAGAAGCTGTGCCTTGAGAATGCCCTGCAATCCTGAGTCACCTTTAACATTTCTTTTTTCATAGGCTTTACCCGCTTGGTGAGGTCTGAGTCCGGTCTCTCCCTCCCATCGCGCCCCCACAAAACAGCGACCAGACGGGGCGGGAAAAGGGGGGGGAAATATATAATTATGGGGCAACTACTGAAAATTAAGCACCGCCTCGGAGAAGTGGAGAGGGAAGCAGGAGAGGAAGGGGATGCCGATGTGGTAGAGCCTCCCGTGCACCTGGGAGTCGAGCATGAGGGAGGCATTGAGGGCCGGCCCGAAGCCTCCGCTGGTGACCAGGGAACCGCCGAGGCAGCCGGCGGGGTTCTCCCGGGCCGCCTTGGGGGCTGCTCCGGCGTGTGGCTGCCTCAACCCCTGGGCGAGGATGCTCTCGATGCTGAAGCTGCGGCCCCGAGGACTGCTCTTGTGCGATGAGGTGGAGGCTGCGGGGAGCGGCCTGGGTGCGGGGGGGGCCGGGGCATCTCCGCAGCGGGGCGGACCCCCGGGAGGGGCTGCTTCCCCCCCCGTCGGCCTGGGGATCCCCTCATTGCCCGAGTCCGCCGCCGAACTCCCCCTGGGCCTCTTGGGCTCGTCGGGGCGAGCGACCGGTCCTGGCTGCTCGCCACCAGCGGGGGCCGCGCTGCCCTTCGTCTCCGGTGGCCCCGAGGCTTTAGGCTTCCTCTTCCTCCGGCGGTAGTTGCCATTCTCGAACATGTCCAAGCAGCGGGGGTCCAGGGTCCAGTAGCTGCCCTTGCCGGGCCGCCCCTTCTCCCGCGGCACCTTGACGAAGCAGTCGTTGAGCGAGAGGTTGTGGCGGATGCTGTTCTGCCAGCCCTGCTTGTTGTCGTGATAGAAGGGGAAGCGGTCCATGATGAACTGGTAGATGCCGCTGAGGGTCACTTTCTGCTCTGGAGCTTCTTTGATGGCCATGGCGATGAGGGCGATGTAGCTGTACGGGGGTTTCTGCGGGGGTTCCTGCCGGGAGATCGCACCGCTGGGGGCGAAGCCCAGAGCGGCCGGGAGATAGACCATAGAGGGGCTACCCATGGCGGAGAGGTGGCTGCCGTAAATGTGGCTCATGGCCGGCGAGCTCTGAGCTCCAGGGCTTCCCCCTTGGAGCCGAGCGAAGGGACGGGAGCAAGGACAAGAATCTGGGACGAGTCCACCGGGGAGAGATTTGTGCGAGCTCAGATCCCAACCCTGCCTGAAGGAGCTCGCTCTGCCTCTGTCCCTGCTTCATAGCTCTTAAAAAAAAAAAAAAAAAAGAGGGGGGAAAAAAAAGTTAAATAATTGTTGTAAGTTTGCTATTATATGTTGACTTAGCACTGGAAAATAAATTGTCTCTGATAAACAGTCGTTTGTGTTCTCAGCCCACCCACATTAATTAAAATTTCATTGCTACAAAACTCCAAGCTCTCTCCACGTGTCTCGCTGGTACCAGCCAATGGTCTCCGGGTTATTCCTTCATTTGTTTATAGAATTAGTCTGTTGATAAGTCTGCCCACCCAAGTCGAATCAAGCTGTGTTTATTTGGAAAAATTTCCGGGCACCCAATATATAAACGCACTGATCTGATGTTTGAAATATCACGTCCACCCTTTGACGCTGTGAGCACACAGAGCAGAGCAGGATGTGCACTGCTGGAGCTCGGGGAGGAGCGGCCAGGGATCCCCGCAGGAACACTGGGGCATCAGACAACAACAACAACAACAAAAAGATGTGGAAAAAATATTGGAAAATTGAAAGACAGGAAGAAAAAGTGATGGATGAGAGAAGGCAGCGGAAAGAGGAAGAAAAATGGACTGTCTGCAGGCCCGAGAAAAGGGGGGTCAGGCGTGGCGGGGCTCCCCAGTTGGACCCTGCACCTCCTGGGGCGGGCACGCAGCTCGTAGCGAGGTCTCCCTTTGCCCGCCCCTCACGGCCACCCGGGGCTACTGGGGAGCGGGCAAAAGGCGACCTCCGAGACCAGCCTCAGGTCTAGGCACGAGCAGGCCGGGCTGGTCGGGGGAGTCTCCCGGGGGGGTGCAGCAAGCTCCAGAAAAGGGGAATTTGGCAGGCGCGGGCAGGAGGGTCAGTATTTGTGAATGCGGGCCTGTTGCTTTATATTATGTACTTTCCTGTTTATAACAAGGAGGGGGATTATAACAACTTTACAAGTGCACACAGCTGGCCGGTGCTTACATTAGGAATTTGTGATGCTCTTTTTCTGTATAAACGTCCAGGTTTGGGGATGTGTTTTCTGTTGCTGGATTTCTTCTTTTATTTTTTTTCTTTTTATTCTTTTTTTTTTTTTAATGTACTGATGGAGCAGCTTTAATGTGAGGGCCCGAAGAATTCCGATGCAGTTGGAGGTGTCATCTCTTTCCCCAGCCCCCTGCGTGAGACCATGTTCCGTGGAACATCATTTCTCCGGGGTGAGAAAAGAAGGCTTGAGGAGGTTCTTTCAAGAGAAATATACCACCAGTCCACCTCCCACGGCCGTGGGGGGACTTTTACCTGGCTGGGAAAGAGGTAAAAGCCAGGCTCCGGGATGTCCCCCAGCACCACCCGGCCCTGGTGATGCTTCCCATCCCGTCTCAGGACCTTCCCGCAAGCTCCCTCTCACCCGTGGGGTTTCTCCCACCCGTTCTGTCATTCTCCCCGCAAACCATGGAGCAAAGGGGCTTCACCCTCGAGGTGAAAACCGGCCCGATGGCTGTGGAGCAGCAGATGAGTCTCAAAGGCTGCCAGCTCCCATGAGAGCCTGGGAAATCCAGCCGGGATGTGGAGGGAGGTGGCTTCTCGGGCGGGGGTGTGGAGGGGGACTCCCCGCTCACTGGCTGGCTGAGAGGGGAAACCCACCCCTCTAACACCTCCCTTACCGGTAACGCCGTATCCATCCCCCCGCCCCTCGCTGCTGCAGTACCCACCCGGTGTGCCATAAATGCAATAAACTCCCAAATAAATATCAAAAGGGGAGAGTTTGGGGAGAGAAGGGGGATTCCCCTCGTCTCGAGACTGGGCACCAGTACTCCCGGGCAACCCCCTACCCCGGTATCATCCTCATCGTGGAGGGGCGGGGCACAACCCGGCTGCTCTAACCCGCCCGACACATCCTCAGGGCAGCCAGCCGAGGCCGAGGGTCACTCTGCACCTCCTCCTCTCCCAACCTTGGGGAGAACCCCGCGCCTGGGGACACTCCAAGTACGGATTATTAAAACAAGAAATACTCGCTTGTAAGGCAGAAGACAGGCGCGAGAGCTCCTGCACCCTCCCCAAGCTCCCTCCCCCAGTACGATTCTTGCTTTCTCCTTGTTTTCCCCTCTTGGCGGTCGGACGTCCTTGGAGGCGCGGATGAGGCTTTTCTCTCTGCTCCTTCTTCCCAGGTCATTGCGTTGCCCGTTGTTCCTTCCTTCTTGCCGGCGGCACGGCTGGAGCTCGCTGCGTTATCCGCCCGGGAACAGCCCTACGAGAGGCTCCGGCGGCTGCGGGGTTNGGGAAGTTGTGGTGGTTGTTGTTATGATGGCTTTTTTCCTTGAACGGAAAACAAAAAGAAAACAAAAAGAAAACAAACGCGGAGCCGGCAATGGAGACGCTCCTGGAAGTGCTTCCCCTCCTCTCCAGCTGACGAGTCACTTGTTAAGCAGCAACGAGGAGAGGTGGGGCGGTCGGGGAGAGTAGGGATCTAAAGCAGTGCTCCCCACACCGTGCTGCATCCTGGTCCCTGGGAGGGGAGGGTTTGGAGGAGAAAGCAGAGGTGCAAATCCACTTTCCCCACTCCTCGCAGCCTGGGCTGGGCCCCTGCCCTCGTCCCGCACAGAGCTGTGTGGTTGCGGGGTCAGTCGATGTTGACCTAGGGATGGGGGCTTATTTCTTTCTCTCCAGGCCCTTCAGCACATGGTATGGATTTTCTGCAAAGTCCCCTTTAAAGTGACAGAAGAAATATAGGCGTTCCCCAAAACTTGTCCTTTTTGGCTGCTGGATCTGAGGAGAGGTGGGATGGCTGAGGGGAATCAGACACCTCCATGCCTCAGTTGTGCAGAGGCCTGGGGGCTTCCTAAAGGGACTGTGTTTTACCTGGCTCCAGGGAAAATCTCCCTTGGCCGAGGCCGGGGGACACACCTCGCACAGGGAATTTCCCGCGGTTGCAAACTGGGAAACTGCTGTCCCTTGCCTTCCCAAAACCAGGCTTTTGGACAGGTTTGCAAACCCGTAGGTTAATGGCAACACAGCAAGAAAAGAAATTAAAATAAAAACCCCAAAACCCATCGACCATTTTCTTCAGCTGCCCAGAACCGCTTTGGGTCCTGGCCTGGTGCAAGCAGACATGCAGAACCCTAAACCAGACACCCCTGAGGCTGGGCTTGGCCCTTCTGATCTGCTGTGGGAAGGAGGGGGTTTGCCAGTCCTTTATCTGTGAGGGTTTGTGGGGTCCGATCCGGTCGTGCCTGTCTACAGCAGCTACCCTGGGCCTTCCTCTGTCCATCCTCCCTCTCTGCTGTGGCCGTGGAGAAGTCACCTGTCGACAGACTCCTATCATGCCATCGACCTCCACATCTCAGCCCCTAAAATACAACCCCTAAAATGTCCCCATACCCCCACTTTTTTCTTGAACCCAGCCCACCCAAAAGGGCTCCCCTCGGAATGGTAAGAGTGGGATGGGGGCTCCACGGAGAGGGGGCAAATGGAGCCTGATCCTCACTCCAGGATGTGGCACAGCGATGGGACAAGGCTTGCAGCCCCCATCCCCTGTCCGTGACAGGGGGCTGGATGCCCATCCTGTCTCTGTTGCTGTTCCCAGCCGATGGGAAAACCTGATCCTGCAAATTCCCGGCTCTGCATTGTGCTCAGCACCTCAACAGAGGGGCTCTGCTTTTTTTCGTATTGTACTTTCTTGCCAAGCTCCTGAAGTCCTGCCATCCTGAAAGCCTGACATCTCCGAAACTGGAGAGCAGCAGCTGTGGAGAGAGATAGAGGGGCTAGGAGAAGCACAGACCCCGTGAGGGAGCATCCCACTGCGATCCTGTGAGGAAAAGAAGCCACAAACGAGGGGTTGTAGGAGGACAAGGGACCCCTAAGCCGGGTTTAGGCTATGCCCACCCCACCCAGGAACTGTCCAGCAGCGGTGGGAAGTTGAAAAGCCCCGAGGAGCCTCAGCATCCCGGCCCACCGTCGTGGGGAAAGGTCCAACTTAGCCGGTACGGAAAGATTGGGGAGCATCTCGGGATTCCTCGACAGGTACGGGAAAACCCACAGCAGACACCTGACTTGAACCATGTCGGGTGGGCAGAACCCCTCTCAGCACTGCCCTCCCGGAGAAAATCCACCAGGAAGTGGAGGGCGGGGTGGGGGGGAGGCTGCCCCAGGGAAAGAATTTTCCCTCACTGTTATTTTTTACCACTTTATTCTTGCTCTTTTCTATTACCCCTTTAGCTCTATTGATTTTTCTTACTGTTTTACCGTATTCTTTTTATTTACCCTATTTATTTTCTCTCATTAAACAGCACTTTGGATTTTGTCGCGTTTAAAAAAGAAAAAACTAAAAAAGGAGGAAAAAAGAGAAAGAAAACCACCACCCCCTGAGAGCCAGGAAAAACGTCAAGAGTTTTACAAGAATGTTCCTTAAAATACAGATCAAGTGAGGCTTGGACATTTTTTCGCATTTAAACCGAGACTTTCAGTGCTTTTTGCCAGCTTTCTAACGCATGCGAAATTTACCCCATCAAAACCAATTTCTATCGTCGACTGCAACAGGGTCTAACCGCTCCCTAACGCAGACAGAGCTACGAGGGGTATTGGGGGACTGCAGGAGGTGGAAGAGGGACACTGCTGGGAAATGTCCCCGGGAAATGTCGGAGGATTGAGATTCTTCAGGGTCTAGGAAAGGAAAGAGATTTCAGAAGTAGCGAAAAGCCCTAGAGTCTGCTCTACCGGCGTTTCCACGCCTTCGGCATCGCTCTTTCCCAACACTCCCGGGCTCAGTTAAAGCTGCTTTAACAGGTTAATGTTGTTTTGGGGAACAGACAGCATCTGTCAGTGCCCGACATTGCGAATAGGAGCTTAAATCCATCGGGAGAAGGTTAAAAATCAGACAAATTTTCATAAGGGAGAAGGTTTGGAAGATTTAAATGATTCTGAAACGGACTTTCCACCTTCTGTCAGACTCAGCAGCGAGCCCGGGTGGAAGCGCTCACTCTTAGCACCGGCGGCACCCACTTGTAGCCTTAAGAAAGGGGGGGGGAGTATGTGAATTTTGGGGGGTTTCTTTGCCGTGGAAGGAGCCAGCCTCGGGCGCTGGGACACGCAAAGCGTCGCACAAGGCCTGAGCAAGCAGACATCCCCTCTCCCTGCCTCTTCTTTTCCCCATCGCAGGCCTGTGATTTTTCCCCTAAATATCAAGGATTTGGGATTGAGAAACAGAACCGTCTCTCAGAGCCGGCAGACCCCGCGATGCCTCATTCGTAAACCCCCCCATCCCCACGCCTGCTCCCGCAGCTGTACCATTCCCAGTTCTCTATGCGAACTCAACCTTTTCGCAAAGAAATAATCAACCATAAGGAAATATTACACTCGAGGAAAGCGACTTTGTTTGAACAAACAACGAGGTTTCTGCACGAGGGCAAAGCAAAGAGAGGAAAACACCGATAACCTGCAAAAAACCCCCCACGTACGTACAGAGACAAGCGCCAGACGTGGAGCAGAAAAAACCAGCATGGATTTATTTTAAGGTAAGTACAACAATCAAGACCACATAAGACAAACGAACTTTGAAGCAGGCTAAAGCAAATAGTCCTTAGGAATGGTCAAGGTGAAATCTATTATACAAAAAAAAAAAATCACACGTCGTAAATAATAATTAAAAAAAGTATCAGATACTTCGTCCTTTTTTTTCTCCTTTCTTTCTCTCCCCAAAAAAATTCCACTACCCCCCCCCAAAAAATAAATAAATTATTTCCTCATCTTGTGAAAAGAACAGCTCTAAAACGAAAAGAAATTCTATTGCATAATGGTACACAGAAGAAGAAGAAAGAAGAAACCACTTGTTATTAATTTGGAAGTTAGGAATCGTTGGGCGAGACAAAAAAATAATCCAGTGAACTCAACTTTAAATATTATATTAATGGCTCTGAAAAAACAAAATCAGCCTGATTAGAAATCCACACACATTTTTTACAGCACAACAGAGAACTTCTCAAAAAATACCCAGGGCATATATTTATATATATCTATTTATATACCTTTTTTTTCCTTTTACAAACGTATAAATGGTCGTTGTGATATTGGTCCATAACTTATTTCTTCTGAGACCCCCTATAGTTTAGCATATAAAATTTGCCACTTTTAGATAGACATTTATATATAGAATTATTTGTCTTCTTTTTTTTATGTTTTCTTTTATTATTTTCTTTTTTTTTTATCCCGGAGAGATCCCCTTTTTCCAAGTAGAATTTACTTGCTTGGAATTTAAGAAGGCCCTAAACGGGTCTTGGGATCTACAGAACTCTGTGGCCCCCAGGTCCACGGGGAAGCTGTCAGATTCATTTGATTTATTAGTTTTTCCTGCATCTGAAGCGTTTGGTGTGGTTTTATTTTTCCCGATATTTTTTTAATTATTATTGTTAATTAATTGTTATTAATTTTTTTTTGTTTGCTTTTTTTTAAGTTGGGTTTTTTTTGCGGATGAGGGGGTCGCGGCTACTCAGTACTTTGTGCAGTCGTAGGAGTAAGGGGCGGCGTGGCGGTATAGGGAGGGCGCGGATCTGTACGGGATCTGACAGGCGGAGTTGCTGCTCACCTGGTGGTCGCTGAGCGAGGAGCTCTCCATCCCCAGCCGGTGCGAGGTGAACATTTCCCGGACGTTGGGAAAAGTCTGCTGCTGAGACCCAAAACTGTGCCCGGGCAGGTGGCTCAGCTCAGCCCCGTGGTTGAGGTACCAAGAGGCGGTGGGTTGCCCCGCCGCCGCCGCCCCTCCGCCGTGGGGATGCCCGGTGCCCAGCGCACCGTCCTGCCCCGACGGCAGGCTCAGGGTGCCGAGGGGCGATGGGGCGCCGGTGGGATGCTCAGCCAGCCCTTCCTCCAGCGCTGCGGGGGGCACGCACATGTGGCCCGGCCTCTCGCCGCTGTAGAGGCTCATGGCCCTCATGCTGCAGTGGTAGCTCCCACTAGTGTCCAGGGCCTGGCTACACGCCGCGCTGTAGCCCGACGGTTGCCCCGCTGGGTAGCCCAGTGGCATCCCGGCACCCGTCCTGCCCGAGGCGGCACTCACCGGGCTGAGCTCTCCCGCGGGAGAAGTCCGCAGGGTCATGATGCTCTCCACGCTGAAGCCCGGTAGCCCGTTACCGGCAGGGTGATGCTCGGGGAGCGAAGCCTCCGGGGAGGCGGCTGCGGGGGGCGAGGCGGTGCTGCGGGGGCTGTCCCGCAGGGCCCCGCCGCTGGCCGGGCTCAGGGTCTCCACCTTGGTGATCACCGGTAGCTCGGGAGATGCCGTCTCACTCTTGATGACCACCTTCTTCTCGGAGGCTGGCGCCGAGGCGGAGGAAGAGGAAGAGGAGGAGGAGGCTTCCTTGGGGAGGTCGGTGCCGGGCAGCCCGGGGGGCTTGGGCTGCTCCTTCAGCAGCCTCTCCCGGGCCTCCTCCTTCTCCTTGGAGACATCCTTCTTCTTGAAGCGTCTCCGGCGGCGGAGGAAGCTGCCGTTCTCGAACATGTTGTAGGAGTCGGGGTCCAGGGTCCAGTAGCTGCCCTTGCCCGGCTTCTTGTCGTCGCGGGGCACCTTGACGAAGCACTCGTTGAGGGAGAGGTTGTGACGGATGCTGTTCTGCCAGCCCTGCTTGTTCTCTCGGTAGAAAGGGAAGCGGTCCATGATGAACTGGTAAATCCCATTGAGCGTGATCTTCTTGTCGGGAGCGTTCTGGATGGCCATGGTGATAAGGGCGATGTAGCTGTAAGGTGGCTTCACCAGGTCCTTGGGGGCCGCGGGTTGGTGGGGGTGGTAGGGTCCGTAGGAGCGGCCCATGCCCGCTGCATACTGCTCGGCGTGGCCCGAATAGACGCTCATGGGGTTGCCCATGCCGCCGTACGTCCCCGCCGTCCGGTAGTAGTTCTGCTCGCTTAAATAGGGCACCACTCCCAAAGCGTTGGGGTCCGAGACGGAGTAGCGAGCCTGCATCATGGAGAGGGGCTTCCCGCGGCAGGGCAGGAGAGGAAGAGGAGGAGAAGGAAGAGGATGGAAGGGCCTCACCCCCCTCTGCTGAGAAGGAAGAGGGGAGAGAGAGGAGAGAGTCTCAGAGACGAGCTAAATCCCAGCGTGTCCTCTAGCAGCAGCACCGCGGCAGCATCCTTCGGGTCGCCGCGGGCAGGGTGGTCTCTGGCGGCCTCTCCCTCCCTCTCTGTGACCGTGATTCTTGCACACACACACCTATGGCGGGCGCTGCTGCGGAGCGGGAGGAGGGCAGAGGAAAAACTGAGGAAGGGGCGGGGGGCGAGTTGGCTGTTCGAATGATATTTAAAAAGAAAAAAAAATTAATCATAAAAAAGAAAGTTAAAAAGTAGCAAAAAGTAAAAGTAAAAAGCAGCCTTGCGGAAACCCAGCTCTTGTCACAACAAACGGCCCGGAATCTTGCGGAGCTCCGGCGGCTCCCGGCTGCTGCTGCTGCGGTGGGTAGGGGGGGAAGGGTGTTGCGCGGGGGCCGCCGAGCTCCTCGGCCGCGCTGCCGCCGCGCTTCGAAACGCGCCCCGCGCCGCCGCCGCGCTTTTACTGACCGCTGGCCCCGCCCGCCGCCGCCGCCGCCAGCCAATGGCCGGCCGCGCTCCTGCAGACCCAACCAATGGGGAAAGCCGACGGCGACGGGGGCGCGCGTTCACGCGCGGGCGCGCACCACACACACACACCCCAACCACCCAGGCGGGAGCGAGCGCGCCCCCGCTTTGCCCCGCTCCAAAATTATAGATAGCGACGATACATCCGTGTAACTTTCCCCCCGATTCCCTAATTGTAACGTTTTGGCCCCAAAAACGAGCCCGAGCTCCGCGGCTCCTTCCCCCCCTCGCTTGACCGAAAAGCGGTGTTTTCCAGCACTTTTTAAATGCCGGGTTGGTCCCGAGGACGTCGGCAGTCGCGACACCGCGCTATCGCCCTGCCGCACCGATATAACGGTGCTCCTGGGCCGGCCAGATCCCTCTTTACTCGCCGCTCCCCACCCCTTTTAACATTTCTCTCTAAATCCATTTATTTTAAGTGAAATCGCCCCGCGGTTCCTAGCCAGGAAAGGCCACCAGGTCCCCTCCCCACGGTGCTCGCCCGGTGGCGAGTGGCACCGCGACCTTCTTTGCCCCCGTATCTGTGGGGGGCTGAGAGGTTCCTTCACCGCTGTGAGGGAGATTGAGGATATTTTATTTATCTTATTTATTTTATAAATAGAACAGTTATGGCAGTTAAAAGGGGTTTTTTGGTGGGGTTTTTTTTTCGTTCCGGCCATCGAGGCGGATTTTCTTGTGGCTGTGAAATCCGCCCCTCTGCCTTTTCTCTAATGATTTCATTAGGGGCAATCAGAGCGGGACAATTAGGGACGCATGGTGACCAAGTGTAAACGCGGCTATAGGGGAAAAACTGCTGCAAGCTGCCTTCTCCCACCCCGGAGAAGCCTAGATCTACCCAGCAAAGAAATAAAGGTGGGAAACAGCGATTTCCCCCTTCCCTGCTCCTCAGGGAAAAAAAATTTAAAAATAAAATATCAGTAGAAAATCGCTTCGAGCCCGAGGAGACCAAGATAAGGCTGAAATGAATGAGCTGTCACTTCGGCGGGGCTCCTTCCCGCTGCCTCCCCCGAGCCCGGCTGAGTCCTAAGCGGTGATTTTTTGGTTTCTTACACTGTAATTCTGCCTTTCCCTCCTTGCAATTTGTGTGGCTTCGAGAGGCTTTAAACAAAGATTTATTTTTCTTTTCTCTTTCTTTCTTTCTTTATTTTTTTTTCCCCACCTCCTCACCAGCAAAGCCTGATCGTGACTTTTGCTGCTGCCGGTGACCGGGAGGGGATGGGTTGGTGGGACGGGACCGCAGGCGACTCCGGCCGTGGGAACGCGGCGGTGATGTTAATTACTGGAGATTTTCTTAATAAGAAAGGAAACGATTTTATGCGATAGTCAGGGAAAGAATTGAGGGGAAAAAGAGAGGAATCAAAAATAAGAGGAGCTACAGTTAAAAATGATCTGCGGAGCAAAAATGGGTTGGAAAGTTTCGCTGGACTCTTGGAAATTTTTCTTTAATTTGGATAGAAATAAATGTAAATGTTCGGGAAAGGTTTCGTCAACCAGGCAAAACCCCGGGGGGATTATTTGCAATTTTTTTAAAAGGAAAACAAATAGTAAATTCTGCGAGGTCTGCTCATATTTTTAATGTAAAAACTTGGTTTGTTTTTTTTTCTTTTTCTGGAATAATTTGAGAACGACTTCAGATTGTTCTCTTCGGTTTTCAAGGGAATCATTTTAAAAATAAAAACTAGGGTGTTTTCTTAGTCTGCACAAGCACGGGGGGTTTCTGAAATGATAGCACTTTTTGAAAAGCAAGGGATTTTGTAACGTAAAAGCTCAACCGAAGCCACCCCTGCTGTGCCCTATAGAGCTGTCGCTTCCTAGAAGCCTGTAACGCTCTCGAGAAATAACCTTGATGCAATCTTACCTCTTCTCGGCTGAAAACTTCACCGAGCTCGATTTCTACAGAAAACTAAGAAGCAGCAATGGCTCTTTGCTTGCTGCAGCTGGGAGCCTCAGAGGGATTAAACCCAGGGGCTCGGGAAAGCCCGAAATTCCCGATTGCGGGGGGAAAAAAACTAAAATCAAAGCATCATTATGAAAAATAGCCGGTTTGCAAACGGGGGAGAGCAAAGAGAGGAGACTTTTCAAGCCAGAGAGCTAGAGGCACGGGGGAAACGCTCTCTCTTCTCCCGGGCACCGCCGATTTCTCTCTTCGCTCTTCTGCGGGTCTCCGGGACGGCCGTTTGCCCGAGTTACCGGGACAGCTACGGACGGGGAGATGGCGGATTTCCCTGTGGAGCTTTTATTTGCCTTTGGCGATCACTCGGAAGCAACAACCCGAGCCGATCCCTGCCCGGGTGCTCTCATTGCACTGGCAGCCAGGTCCCCGGAGCTGGCGGGGGCTCGGTGCGGCGGTGCCCGGCGATGCTGGTGCCGGCGGCGGGTGCAGCGCTCACCTGCCCGTGGCGGGGCTCCGCGCGGCGTGTGCTGCCCCCCAGAGGATACCGGCGGACTTGCACCACCGCACCGACAGCACCGGCACCGACTGCCCTCCCCGGGACCCAGGTTGTGCAGGGGTTTAGCGTCGGGAAGGAGGCGACAGGACGATGGAGAGATGGGGAGAAAGGGAGGTGAGGGGAAAATGAGAGACAGAATCAAAGAGAGAGAGAGAGAGAGAGAGAGAGAATCGGAAAAGAAAGAAAAGAAAGAAATATGTGAGACAGAAAGATATGGAGAATGGGAGCAAGAGAGAAAAGGGAGCACAAGAGTGGCAGAGAGAGAGAAAGAAAGGACTAAGGAAAAGAGAGAAAGAAGAAAAAAGGAAGGGAAAGAAGGAAAAAGATTAAACAAACAAGAAAAATAGAGAAAAGAAGGAAAAATAAAATAAACAGGAGAAGGAAAAATAAAATAAACATGAGAAGGAAAAATAGGAAAGAAGGAAGGAAGGAAGGAAGGAAAGAAGGAAGGAAGGAAGGAAG
>VXBP01003849.1:430041-470280 GCA_013400115.1 Rhinopomastus cyanomelas
AAGGCAGGAAGGAAGGAAGGAAGGAAGGAAGGAAGGAAGGAAGGAAGGGAGGGAGGGAGGGAGGGAGGGAAGGAAAGTAGCTGTGTATGTCTTGACAATGAAGCTGTGTATGTCTTGACAATGATGACAGTATCATCAGTTCAGTGAAGACTCACAAAGCACAGGGCTTTTTACTCATTTTGCTTCTGTACTAGTGACTGATACAGGAGTGGGCACCCATTACTGGCTACCAGGGCTGACACAAGCCCCACACGTACTTTCCAGCAGCAGAAGTGTTTCTGGGCTCAAATAGGTTAGCCTGGGCCAGCCCCACTTGCCCTAATGCCCCTCCTTTGCCAGGTTATTTTGTAAGCACACAAATTTGGTCACACACTGTTTATTCACACATGGAAATTCATTTCACCATGATGTGAAAGAGAGTCTCTAGGACTACATCTGCAGGAATGAAAACTGTTGCCTTTAAAATTAGTAGCCTATTTATAATTTTCCACATTGAAATCCACACAGAGGCAACTCATTAGCTCAGTGTTTCTCTCGTTTGGCCAGTGTTCCTCTCCAGGAGCATTTTGTCTGTCTTCCCTGGTTGCCCCAGTCTGCACTTTGGAGCAACAATCACAACTTTTTCTGCACCATTTGCAGAGATTATCAAACTGGCACTGCCTTTTCCAGGTGCTTTCACAAAGTGTGACTGTGTCAAGCAAAGCCTGCACTGTGTCTGCTGTATGAAAGCTCAGGAACCTATTTTAAAGCCTTTCACTAGAGTATTTTATTCAGTTTGGTAAAATGGATGCTGGAAATTATTCAAGCACCTCAGAAAGACTATTTCAATTTACAAGGATTTTGGTGGCCCTGTCTGCTTGATTCTGAAAGGACAGGCTTTGCAGTGACAGGCTGCTGGAGCTGATGCTAAAGACGATAGAAGAAACCAGATCTGTAGAACCAAGGCAGAGAACTGAATAACCAGAAGAGGAGTCACCTATTATCAAACTCCCCATTTGCTTAAGACAAAGCTCAGTCATTTCTGGAAAGCCAGCTCCATGTAAGGAAGCCAAATCCATGTAAGGCACAGCTTTAGTGAGCATCTTGCATGGAGGTTGGAGGGAGATGTAGGTGGTCTGGTAGGATCTCAGACTCCCTTAATCATTATTGTATCAATTAGCAGCACCATTGATTGCTACCTCACTCACTTCCTTTCCTTTCCTAAAAGGAGGACAAGAAGAAGAAAAGAGCATGTTGGAGTGAAAACAAGTCCCACGAGCTGCAGTGTGGTGATTTTGGGTGAGAGCGGACAGATGGACAGCATCGGCACTTGCAGCCCAGGAGTGTAAATCGCAATGCTGAGTTACAGTGAGGTTGTAAATTGCTCACCAAAGGCCTGATCTCAAACTCCCCGCAGAAATATCAAAGTCACTGGGAGTTTTCTGTGAGTAGGAAGTGGAGGAATGAGCTTCAAACATTTAGGCCCAGCTCCACATGGGTGGTCTATTATGCCTGGATGGATTCCCACTGGCTCCAGCAGCACTTGCGAGTTAGCGAACAGGCTCTTCCTAAATCCACCCCGTTGCAGAACCCAGGCTCTAGGAACTTTCTTTGAAAGCTTACAAGGGGCTTTGGTGGAAAGGTGAAGCCTTGGACTCACCGCTGCTGCTCCACAGCGGTCAGCCCAACATGTTGATATTAAACCGAGTTTGAAAAGCACCCGTAGGTGGAGGGGGAAAGACTCCTGAACCCAGCAGAGTCCAGGTCTTCTGGCTGCTGACAGAAAAGGCGTTCGCATCTGCCCAGCTACATCTGCAACTATTCAGAGAAGAGCATCCAAATTTGTTCCGCTTTCTGGTTGGCAGAGCAACAGTCAGCTCTGACGGTGGATGTGTGTCGCTAGCATCCAACCCAAGCAGATCAGAGACCAAATTCTAAAGCCATTTCCCCACCCCGTTCCCTGACACACTTTAAAATAAGCCTCCGTTTCATTGTTCCCATGACCCTTCCATCCCGCTCCGCTCAGGAATGTCAGGATTCTCCACGTCCTCCCTCTGCTCGGGGTGATTGTCGAATACATTAATTCTACAAATAATAAATCACACAGACGGATCCTTTACTATCCTATTCAATGAGAGAAGTGATCATTCTGAAAGCTGTCGGACTTGGGAGCCGATGAGAGGGCTGGATGTTGTGTTATGCATGGACAACCAATGCCAAAAGTGAATATAATCAATTCTGAAGTTTATTTGAAGGGAAGTGGGGTGTTTTCTCCCAGCTACATCGGACTGAAAGGCTAAGGCGTTTCCATAACCTCGGGGACACTCTCGTGATGTTCACAGCACAGCCTGTCCTTTTCTATCTTTAACTCCACGGAGCTGGCGATGCTGCTGTAGGATTTGGGACAAGTGACCTCTCACAGGGTTCGCCCTGACCACACGCAGGACGAGGCTCAGCACCGACTCTGCAGCCTAGCAGCTGCACCGACGCTTCGCCTTCGAGGCCTTTAGGCCCCTCAGCGCCGCCGTAGGGTGAGTGCGGGAGGGGCGGGGCCAAGGCAGAAGTTGCTCCTCCCCTCGCGCTGCCGCCGGTCGTACCGCCATGGACGCGGGGGGCGTGCGGCTGCGCGCGGGTGAGCGGCGCGCGCGGAGAGGCGGGGCGGTGGCCGGTTGCGTCACGGGGTGGGGGTGCTGCGAGAGGGCGGCCGTGGCCGTTGGTCTGAGGGGAGGGAGGAGGAGGAGGAGGAGGAGGTGGGAGGGTAACGGGTCTGGCCGGGCCGGGCCGGGCCGCGGTCGCGGCGCTCCCCCGTGAGGCGCCGGCCCATGCCCGCAGCTCTGCTCTGCTCTAGGTGCCACCAAGTGGGACATCCGGGAGAAGGTGTGGGACTACCTGGAGAGCAGCGGCCTGGCCGATTTCCCGCGGCCCGTGCACCGCCGCATCCCAAACTTCAAGGTACGGCGAGAGGCCGGTGGGCCTGGGCCGCACCGGGGTCCGAAGCTCCTAGTTACAAACCGCATCCCCTCCCCTCAGTTCCCCACCAGATATTAATTAGCCACTCAGCATCTCTTAGTACGTGAGAGTTTCCCCTAGAAATTAGCACGATTAGCAGCATGACCTGGGGAAATTGGCTTCTGTGTAAATAAAATACTGTAAATTGCCCATCTCTGCTGTGAACGCTGGAATGGACTGCTTGGGGCAGTGGTGAGGTCACCATCCCTGGAGGTGTGTAAGGAAAGATTGGATGTGGCACTTATTGCCCTGGTCTAGCTGATGTGGTGATGTTAGCTGGTAAGCTGATGATCTTAGAGGTCTGTTCCAGCCTCAATAATTCTGGGTGATTCTATGTGTGGAATCATCTCCACTTCTGACTGTGGTGAGATACCATCAGAGTTACAGAATGTAGGGTTAATGGTTGGGAGTTGATATCAAGAGTCTTTTCCAACCGGAATGGTTCTATTATTCTGTGATTCTATAACTCTTAATGATGCACAGGTATCTTATGAAAACAGGGTGCTGCCCATGCTGCGACAAGGCTTCTGGGTTTGCAGGAGTTCAGAGCTGCCCATACTGTAAAAATAAACCCCGATGCTCCCCAGAAGAACGCTCGCTTTCTAACACTGGAAGTAAGTGAAGTTATTCTCTTTGATTCCTTTCTTCACACAGGGGTCTCACCAGGCTTGCTGCTCGATTAAAGAGCTAGATGTGTTCAACAGAGCACACGAGATTAAAGTGGATCCCGACAAGCCTCTGGAAGGTGTTCGGCTGGCTGCGCTGCAGGTAACCGCACCTGTGCACCCTGATGAAGAGAGTAGGACAGCAGTGCCTTGCTTGGTGACATCTCATGTTTCACACCTGCCATTTCTCCAGTGAGAGCTTTACTAGTCAGGCCTCATTAGGTTGTTCATGTAAAGATGTCTTTGCCTTCTTGGCAAATGGGGATTTCTGCAAAGCAGTAACTGTTTCACCATCATGTTCTTATTCCCCAAAACACATGAGGTAGCTTTGCCTCGCGTTGCTTTATGTATGTCACGAGATGAATGTGACAGACCTTCTCCGGCTTGTACGTGTGGCTTAGTTGCGGATGTGCCCACTAGATCAATAGCTCTGTCTTTCCATCTATTTTTTAAATAAAATCCTCTCTAGAATTTTGCCATACAGGAAGATATTCATCTATGAACACTATAGAGCCAACATATTTCTTTGGCAATAAATAAGTGACAATGTCTTTCGTTACACAGGCAAGGAAGACTTTGCTGGTTCCTACACCCCGCCTGAAAACCGGATTGTTCAATAAGATTGTTCCACCTCCAGGTGCAACTAAGGAGATCCTGCGAATATGTGCCTCATCTCAAGTAGGAATGAAAAATGGGGGAGGTCTGAATTGACTTGTAGAAAAGTGTTGTGTTCTGATAATCCAACTGGAATCTGAAAAGCCAAATGCTACCCGAAGTTTTACTCTGCTAGGGTGTTATTTCTGTGTTAATCTGCCATTAATATTTTCTCCTGTGTTTAGTCATGAGGGTATTTAGTCTCTTTGCTATATTTTACTAACAGATACTGTTATTTCATGAATGCTTTTTGGAACAGGGTGTGTTCAGCAGATCAAGGGAGGTTCTTCTCCCTCGCTGCCCTAGTGAGGCCACACCTGGAATACTGTGTCCAATTCTGGGCTCCTTGTTCAAGAAGGATAAGGTCTTGATTGAGAGTTCAACAGAGGGCCATGAGGATGAGCTGGGGAACAGGAACACCTGTCTTATAGGGAGATACTGAGAGTTCCGGGACTCTTCAGTTTGGAGACGGGAACGTTACGAAGGACTTAATCACTGTTTATAAATACATGAAGACTGGGTGTCATGAAGGAGGAGACTATCTCTTTTCACTTGTGCCTTGTGATAGGACAAGGGGTAAAGTTGGAGCACAAGAAGTTCCATCTCAGTATGAGAAAAAGTATCTTCACTGTAAGGATGACAGAGCACTGGAGCGGGCGGCTCAATGAGGTTGTGGTGTTTACTTCTATAGAGACCTTTAAGACCCACCTGGATGCATTTCTGTGTAACTTGTCCTAGGTTTTATGATCCCCTTCGTGCAGGGAGGTTGCACCTGATGACCCCTGGAGGTGCCTTCCAACCCCTAATGATCTGTGTATCTGCATTATGAGCAATTCTTCTCAAGTGAGTCAGGTCTTTAGGTTGCAAGTAACTAGTATGTTTAGTACTAGACCAGTTTGGAGCTGGTGAACCCCATTTTAGTGCTTTCATATTTTGCTTAATCTGATCGGTAAAATAAGCTGGGAAGAATTTATTTTAGAATTCCACAGCAATGCCAGTCGTTCTTGTCGTTTGTGTTAGCTGAGGTGCCGCAGTGTGTTTCCCAGGGTTTCTTTGCAGCGTGGTCTGTTGCTGCCCTCTGGTGTTACAATCGCATCGCGCACCGCTGCCCACGGTTCGTTGGTGGCATCTCTGACATGAAAACGTGACTTGTACAAAATCACAGAACGTTAGGGATTGGAAGGGACCTCGAAAGGTCATGCACTCCAGTCTCCCTGCCACAGCAGGATCCCCTAGATCAAGTCACACAGGAACGCATCCAGGTGGATTTTAAATATCTCCAGAGAAGGAGACTCTATAACCCCCCCTGGGCAGCCCGTTCCAGTGCTTTGTTACCCTCACTGTGAAGAAGTTGCTTCTCATATTGATGTGGAACCTCCTGTGTTCCAGCTTACACCCATTGGCCCTTGTCCTGTTATCAGATGCCCTTGAACAGAGCCTGTTCCATCCTCCTGACACCCACCCTTTCCATATTTTATAAATATTAATGGGGTCACACTCCAGGCTCCTTTTTTTTCCAAGCTAGAGAGACTCAGCCTCTCTCAGCCTTTTCTCATCAGGGAGACGTTCTATTCCCTTATCTTTGTGCCTCTGCACTGGCCCTTCTCTATAGGTTTTATTCCTGCCTCCTGCTAAAAGTAATTAAATTCTACAGTAATCCTGTAAACAACTGTGGCTTGTAAGTGGTTAGTAATTAGTAGTGATTTTCTTTGTTGGAAATTCTACTGAAGTCATTAACTAATTAAGCTTTTCAGAGTAGAAGAGCACTTTTGAAAAAGACCTTTCTCTCACCCTGCTTCAGGCCTCATATCTGATCTCTAATCTCACCAGATTAGAGATCTCACTGTGTTTGGTTTGTTCCCCAAGCAGGAGTACCAATGAATAACCCCTATTAACAGTTTATATTTACAAAGCACTGTGCAAACAATTCTCACCACACTGCTGTGAAGGGGATAATGAGTGTTGTGGTTGTTAATCAGTCATGAATTGCCCATCTTTTTGTGCTCTACACAGAGAATGGTGTGTTACTGTGCAGTGAGGAGTTGCCTTGGTGTGAGGAGGATTTATGTTACACTGTGTACATAGATTAACAGGTTTTGATTCTAAATAACTAACCTCGGTTAAAGAGGTGTCCACCTCGCTTAGTTCTCCATGAAGTGTGCCAAGATTCTTGTCACTGTAGCAGGGAATCTATTCTAGGGTTCCCTAGAGGATAACTTTCCAGGCATGTACAGCTTGGCTATACATGGAAGAAATGCTTTGAAATGTGGGGAGTTACTTGGATTTATCATACTCTCCTGGATTTCTGCCTCACTGTTTGTAAGACAAACTTAAAACTTTGGTTTTTCTTGCAGGGTATAAAAGAATACAGCGTGCCAGTAGGGCTGGATGGGAAAGCACGAGTGGACTTGGTTGTTGTAGGATCAGTGGCTGTCTCTGAAAAAGGTAAGGTAAAGCCTTGTAAGCTTGTCAGGAGGAGGGTCCTGAGTCATGATTCACAGTGCCAGGCTATGCTACATGTTCCTTTTGGCAGACACAAGCATGTCTTGGAGCTGAGAGTACGGTCTTGAGTTGGATTTCTTCCGTTTGACAAATCATTGATCCCAATCCAACCAGGAAGAATCACTGTCTGCTTTACAGTGGTGCTGCCACGTCTTGGTGTGTGTTCACCAGTCTGCTTTAGAGCACGTGGGCCACTGCTTTGGCCTTCAGAAGAACTACTCATGCAAGGAGTTTTAAAGTTTTATGAAAAGAATCAAGGAGGGCTCCCTGTTCAGAGGATCTTCTCTCACAGGGTGTGTGGAAGTACATGTGTTACAGCTGCTGATCCAGAACCTGATGAGGGATCAGATTTTGTCTTTTCTGGTATTTTGTAGATGTGTTGGTGGTGAAAAATTTACAACTGACTTTATCCATTGCCTAAAAATAACATGTTTTTCGTGCGTGACCTGGGCTCTTCTTTACCCCCATGAAGTTAACCTGTGTTTGACATGAATAGAGGGTTCTGATTGCAATGGCTAAATAGGCTTCAGCTTTGAATTAATTGCACTCAATTGGGTTTATTCTGAACACAGCCTCCTGGGGTCCTTTAGGGCTTTCTATTCATACCAGCCTTCCTGCTCCACTGTTTCTGCATTTACCATTAACTGTGTTTACTTTTATCTGTTTTAGGCTGGAGAATTGGAAAAGGAGAAGGTTATGCAGACATGGAATATGCCATGATGGTGTCCATGGGTGCAGTGCAGGAGGATACACCTGTAATTACAATTGTCCATGACTGTCAGGTAAGTTAAAATCTCCGTGCTGAAGGCAGAACTGTGTGATACTGAATGCTGTGTCAAGAAGACACTTGGAGTGTGGTGTTAATATCTCTGTACTTTGTTTCTGCTGTCAGTGACAGGTTTTCATGTTCTGAGACATCACAACTGCTGCATGCTTTTAATGAATTTGGTTTTAACTGTTTACCAAACCTCTCATTCCTTGCAGGTGCTTGACATAGCAGAAGAGCTTCTTGGTGATCATGATTTAACTGTGGATTATATACTCACCCCAACAAGAATAGTCAAGACTAGTTGCAAAAGACCGAAGCCTCAAGGAATAATATGGCATAAGGTAAGTTACCTCTGCTGATGGTGCCTCAGTGGTACCAACATTCTGGTGATGAGTCTGTTTTTACATGTAAACACTTTGCTTCTTTTCCAAATATTTTTAATGCAACCAAATACATTTGTCAGGGGAAAGAAAATAGCAGTGTCTTTGTTTAGTGGTTTTTAAGTGGTAACAGTGAGGAGCAGAGATGTATTGCTGAAGCTGAGCTTGCTCTGTCAAATGGATTATGAGGTGGGAGTCATTGGAAAGATTGTTTTGGGATTTTTAAGACCAGTGCTGTTTCTTGTAGTCATTTGTGATGTCATAGAATTTGTAAGCTGAGGGGCTTCACCACCTCATGAGTTTTATTCCTTAGTAGTCATTGAAATGGGCTCCTGGGAAGAGGCATCTTGGAGTTTTTGTGGATAACAAACTAAAAATGGACCAGCAATGGGCCCTTGTGATCAAGAGGGCCAATAGGGTGTTGGGATGTGTTAAGAGGATTGTGTCTAGCAGATCAAGGGAAGTTACTCTACCCCTTTATTCTGCGTTAGTGAGGCCACACCTGGAGTACTGTGCCCAGTTCTGATCTCCCCAATTCAAGAGGGATAGAGAATTCATTGATAGAGCTCAGTGCAGAGCTACAAGTATTATTGGGGGTCTGGAACAACTGCGTCATGAAGAGAGATTGAGCAAATTGGGACTTCTTAGTTTGGACAAAAGAAAGCCATGAAGGGATTTAAGCACTATCTATAAGTACGTGAGGGCTGGGTGTTAAGAAGCAAGGAATACTCTCTTTTCAGTGATGTCAGTCAGGACAAGGTGTAAGGGATGCCAGCTTGAACACAGAAGTTTCACCTCAATCTGAGGAAAAATCTCTTTACAGTCGGGATTATTAAGTATTTGAATGAGTTGCCCAGGGAGGTTGTAGAGTCCCCTTCTCTGGAGATGTTTCAGACCTGGCTGGATGCAGGTTTGTGTAGGTTGATTGAGGTTTTTTAGGTGATAATGCTTTCCAGTAAATTGTAGCCTGCTTGAGCAGGAGGGTTGAACCTCTGAATGCCCCTTCCAACCCTCATAAACTGTCAGAGACTACTTTGTGGAATGTGGATATGTGCTGCTTTGGTTGTGAAAGGACAGTGTGTGGCCTGGTCACTGGTCCATGAATAGGCAGCTGGAGCTTGTTTTCAGGTGGAGGAATAATGACTTTATACTGCTTTAAATCAGGAATCCTTGTTCACTGATAATTATTGTTTCATGGATTTGGCTCACCCAATCCCGGGATTGTCTTTAACTTTAACACCATCACAAATGGTTTCAGAAAAGAATTGTTTTACTGAAAGTTCATGCTGGGCAAAACTTTTTGTCATCACATTTTCATTCCTAAAACCATCCAGTTAGGGAGCAGATGCAATCCCACATGACTAACAGTAGGAGCACTGAAATGAGGAGTGGTAAAGTTTTCTGCAAAAACTCATGTTTTGCAGAAAGTGCTGTGGAATTACTAATGAATATTTCTAGGAAAATCAAGAGTTGTTTGCCAAGCACTTGCCAAACAGCAAAAAGAATTCCGTTTGTTAAGGTAGTGTAGCTACAACAAACAATACTAGCCAGTAGTATCTATTTTTATTCCTGTGGTGGGAGAGCATTTTACCCTGCCTGCGGTCGAGGATTTGAGGTTATAAATAAATAAATAAACGCTCTGTCTGCACTGTAGTGCATTTTTTCCATTGAATTATTTTTGAGTCCTCATTTTTTTTTAGGTTATTACTGAAAGTAATTGTTTTGAAGGCCTACCCCTTGTGCTCCATCCATCTTGCCAACATACTTTTGATCACAGCCTGCCTTCGTGTCAGACTTGAGTCTCAGTGAGTGGCCTTTGCTAACAGCTCCTTTTTCCTTCTGTCTGGTTCCTTTTAGCAGCAACATTTTTTAGAGGTCTGGGGAACACAGTTTCTTGCAGGAACTGTTGAATCTTTGTGAAACTTGTTGCATTTATTTGCATTTCAGAGGGGAAAAAGCCCCCAATATGAGTATTAGAATCATAGAATCACAGAATTATTGAGGCTGGAAAAGACCTCTAAGATCATCAAGTCCAGCCTATGACCTAACATCACCACCATCACTTAGACCAGGGCACTAAGTGCCATGTCCAGTCTTTTCTTAAATGTCTCCAGGGATGAGGACTCCACCATTGCCCTGGGCATTCCAGTCCAGTCTCTGATCACCTTTTCCATGAGGAAGTGCTTCTTAACATCCAACCTGACCCTCCCCTGACACAGCTTCAGGTCCTGCCTTCTTGTGCTGTTGCTAGTTGCCTGGGAGAAGAGGTGACCCCTACCTGACTACAGCCTCCCTTCAGGTAGTTGTAGAGAGGGAGAAGGTCCCCGCTGAGTCTGCTCCAGGCTAAACAACCTCAGCTCCCTCAGCCTCTCCTCATCAGCCTTTCTCTCTAGCCCCTTCACCAGCCTTGTTCCTTTCCTCTGGACCCGCTCCAGTAGCTCAATATCTTTCTTGAAGTAATGAAGTATCTGCTGCAACTCTGCATTAGAGGCAGATTCTGAAAAGTTCTTGCTGACTCTTCTACAGCTTTCACATTACACGACTGATCCCTTATTTAAATATTTGAATGATGGTTTAATACCTAAAGCTGTCGGAGGATGCCAGCCTGAGCAGAGATAATCGTTGCATTTTTGTCACTGTGGGACCAAACCACAGTGTGAAGAAAAAAGAAATCAGCATTACTCTTTCACAAATAATTCCTAGGGAGCTGAAGGTCTTTATGTTGTGTTCCTGCTTGTGCTGGTAAGAGATCCTTGGAGGTGGGAGGTCTGCTTAAATCGACAGGGTGTTAAACAAAATGCGAGATTTAAAACGGGCTACTTAACTGTTTGCCCTTTTAACTTTTCCTGTGCTTCTCCATTCTTTTCTCTCCATCCTTTTCTCCTTCAAATCCTGGCTTTACCAGTGCATTCATGTTCCTCAGAGCAGCACTAAACCAAGAGGTAGTGAGTAGGAAAATAACCCTCTTCTAAGCATGGTGTTTTGTCAACACAAAGTAGCTTAGCTTTATTGTCAAGGTGTGTGATTTGTAAACACATTGGCAAGAAGTCCATCCTTCAGGAACTTGGCTGTACCAGCCAGGAGAGTGCTTTAAGAGCTTTAATTAAAGGTGTTTGCAAACATGGGATTACAGCTAAGTGTCAAGAACTGGCTTTCCTGAAGCTGTTTGGATAAATAGTCCTTAATACACTGCTCTGCTGTCAGCTCAGAAGTAGTAAGAAGGTGCTTAGGCAGCAGACAATGCCCGTTGCCAGGCTGGATTTCTGTGCTCAGCCGCACTGCATTTTCCTGGAGGGGTTTGCTTGGTTTGGTGCTGGGTGGGAAGGAAGCAGCGTGTCAGATGCTGGGACAGGGTAAACGGGTGTTCCTCTGCGAGTACGTGATTCACTTCTGGGGCTAGTTAGCACGGCTTGTGCGCAGGTGCCTGCTCTCAGCCCTTCTCGCTGCAGAGTTTCCAGCTGGGCAGTTCCGTGCTGTCGAGGTGCTGTGGTTTTTCTCCATGCAGGAAGATGTGCATTACTTGCTCTGATTTGTGTCACAGAAATCTGATTTAAAAACTCCTGAGGAAAAACTGCAATATTGATGTCAAAGAAACATCATCAATAGCAGTGCTAAACACTCTAGGAACCCTTCTAAATGCAAATGCTGTGCTGGAGTGTGTGTGAGTATTGTGCATGTGAGTTCAGGGCTTTGAGGAATCTGTGTGTGCTCTGGGAGGACAGCAAGTGCTGCTAGGAGCTGAGGACTCTGGAAAACTTTGTTTGGATGCCAGTGGAGAATTATTTGGCTTCATCTGCCTTGAAAATCGAGCCCATTGTTTCTGGGAACTCTGAATTCATGAAATGACTGACTTTCTCATTTAGGATTTTATATGGGTAGCTGTGATCTTTATCTGGGACACTTATATTTGTCACAATTATGAAGTTATTTGTGCTGTGCTTATTTTAAATTGACACTGTGCAGACCAATTAAAATATTTGGGGTCATGAGGAGGGAAATGAGAGTAGCTGATGGAAAAAATTGACTATATTCTAGGAAGCATTTCCTTCTGGTTTTTCAGTCATTCCTTTGCTGAAAATTTTATAGAAGGAGGAAAAGATTTTTCACAGAATGAAATGGACTGGAGGGAATCCCTGGGTCTAATGTTGACAGTTTCACACGCGGTGGCAGAGATGCTGCTCTGACAGCAAACAGCTTTTGGTTCAGGGCCCTGATAGAATGTGCAGAAAGTAAAATGATGTTGGATTAAAGCTCAAGAAATTCATGCGCTCAAGCTGGCGAAGCCTTCAGCAGGGAGACAGTGTTGCCATCAGAAGAAAATTGCTGTTAAGTTTTGCCAAGGTTTTGTTTTGATTTTTGGTGGGATAGTGTGAGCAGGGCATGTTTCCACACGTGGTTAAACATCTCAACACCTTTGCAAAGCTGACCCTTGCTGCAGAGTCCATGGTTTCTCTGATGGATTCCAAATGCGGGTTGCATAAGTCTCTCCTGAGGGACGCTAGCAGACTTCATGGGCTGCCAGCTCCCAGAAGTATGCCCTCGGGTTGCCTGCACATATTTGGACATCTTGTGCAAATGAGTGATAGAATGTTCAGCTGGGCTGGCCCATCCTGCCTGCCTTGGCTTTGTCTGTGCTTTCAACTCCTGTGAGCTCAGTGCCCCTGAAACAAGCGACTGGTTAAGGGGGCAGCAGCAGAAGTGGGCTCTGTCCTGGAGGCAGGTTAGAGACCCTTGAAGGTGGGCAAAGATGTATCTTTCAAACACTGTCTGCCTCAGTCTGTGGAAGAGCTGGGGAATCTGTTGTGCTGTGCTAAGGGTTGTTTGGTCTTATTTGCAGCCTTCCAAGGCAGGGCAGTGGTGGCATCTGTCTTCATCTTGAGCCACGTGTTCTTCTCTCAGTGTGGCTGAGCAAAGCAGAATTAAGTAGCGTGGTCTCCAACCTATAGCTGCCTTCCCACTGCTTCCAGGGAAATCACAGTGGTGTTTGGCTTGGCCTGTGCTGTATCAGGGGTCAGCATTACTCATTCTGTCAGAGGACAAACACATCTTTCATTTTCCCCAGCAAAATACGGAATGTGGCTACATTTGCTGTTCTGGAATAATAGAGGTTGAAGAGAGCCTCGATGTTCCAGCAGAGACATTGCTGAAGCCCATCTGCCACTATGTTGTTTTGGGACCCAACCAGGTGTCGTAAGAATGGATGCTTGGGGTTAAGTGCTGGGAGATTTGTATTGGCACTCAGCATCCAAGACTCTGTTTTCTTCAGGTTTCTGTCAGAAAGGGGCCACATTTCCCGTCTCAGCTCCTTTCCCATAGCCCAGTCATTGTGTGCCAGATGAATTCATCTACCCTGCTGTCCTCTTTCCCCAAGGCTCTCCCAGCTATGGCAGGGAGTAGGCAGGACTGTTAAATGATTAATTGCCTTTGGTGGAGTTATTTTTAACCTGAATCACTTCAGTTACTGAGTTTGTAGCAGAGACCCACAAGCACTTCTGTTGGGCAACCCCAGGGAGCTCAAGTATGGAACTGGCTTGGGAATTGGTGGTCAAGGGATAATAGGAAACTCCTTAAGCATGTTTCACTGCCAAAGCCAATCATTTAGCTAAATCCCAACTCAGTACAGAGTTTACAAACATCAATAAATGGTTTGGCCTTGACTTTATAGGGATTTATGGAAATGGGGGGAAGAATCTTCCACTGCAGGATTTGCCCAGGTCCATGGAACTGGATCTGCCAGACTTGGGTTAGAACCCAAGTTCCTGCATCCTGGCTTAGCCTGAAGTAATGGGCAAGGCTGGGGAGGAGGGACTGGCCGGCACAGGACCAAGAAACGTGCAGCTTGTTTGAAAGAGAGGAGGAATATCTTTGGCCTCTCTCCACATGGAAATAAATCATGGCAATCCTCCTCAGCTCAAAAGACAAAAGAAACTTTTTGCATGATTGTAATTAGCAACACATTGTATTACCACAGAGTTCTTTTGTTTGCTCTCTTGCAAGAGAGCAAAGCAAGCTTTTTCCTCTCCTCTGACACTCACTGTCCCCTTTGCCCTTTTGGCTCTCATCCTCAGCACCCCAAAAAAGGTAGTGAATTGGTTAGCTGAAATGAAACTCAGAAACCCCAGACTGACTTCCTGCCTTTCCTTTGTATTAGTGGGGAAAAACAAGAAAGAATTTCAGAAGTCTTGCCCAGCTGGAAGATTCTCCTAGGCCCCAGGGAAAACAGCCCTTAAGGTAGGTCCTCTTCTGTGGCAGAATCACAGAACATTAGGGATTGGAGGGGACCTTGAAAGATCATCCAGTCCAGTCCCCCTGCCACAGTGGATCACCTAGACCAAGTCACACAGGAACGTGGCCAGGTGGGTTTTAAAAGTCTCCAGAGAAGACGACTCTACAAACCCCCTTGGCAGCCCCTTCCAGTGCTCTATCACCCTCACTGTGAAGAAGTTCCTTCTGATACTGATGTGGAATCTCCTATGTTTCATCTGACACCCATTGCCCCTCGTCCTGTTATCGGATGCCACTGGGCAGAGCCTGGCTCCATCCTCCTGACACCCACTCTTCACATATTTGTAAACATTAATGTGGTCACCTCTCGGTCACCTTTTCTCTAAGTAAAGAGACCCAGCTCCCTCAGCCTTTCCTCATCAGGAAGGTGTTCTGATCCCTTCATCATCTTTGAAGGATGTCAACTGACAGTGTCCCAGCTTGTTTAATGTAGGTTTTTTACAGAATGTTTTCTATGAGGGGCAATGGGTGTGAGCTGGAACACAGGAGGTTCCATATAAATATTAGAAGGAACTTCTTCCCAGTGAGGGTGACAGAGCACTGGAAGGGGCTGCCCAGGGGGGTTGTGGAGTCTCCTTCTCTGGAGATGTTTAAAACCCACCTGGATGTGTTCCTGTGTGACTTGGTCTAGGTGATGTTTCAAGGTCCCTTCCAGTCCCTAATGATTCTATGATTCTATTACAAAAAGTGCCAAATCAACTGCCTTTGTTGCTTTAGTACTGTAAAGGCTTCCTACTGTTACATCTGTATAGGACTGAAGTTAAGGTGAGGATGGGTTCACTTCATGGGGCTGTTTGATCAGAACTTCAGCTTTTATAGGAAACAACAGTTCACAGGCCTTACAAAGATGTCTGTGCTGTTGTAAGTACTTCTGCTTCAGTCTGCAGGGAGCCTGAAACAGTAGCTCCAAGAGCTCCAGTCAGATGCTAGAAATACTGGTCACTCTAAGGAGAGAGAGGCTGTGGGGAAGCCTGGCCAGCTGAAGTCTCTTACAGGGTACGCTGACCCCTGGATGATCTAAATCCTTTCCTTGACTTCTCTTTGAAAGAACAGAGTTCCAGAGATCGTCCTCTCAGTTCCCATCTCTTTGATTTCTTTCATCTACAAGGTGGTGAGGCTTGCCCTTGGTAGTCTGGATCATTCTCACAAAACACCTAGTCCCTGCTTTGGGAACCTGGTTGAATTTTGAGGTGAAGGGAACATCTGTGCGTGCTTGGTGAGTGGTTCAGGTTCAGTGCTGGGCTCAGGAGTGATTAGCTGCATGAGAATAGAAAAATGTTTCTCCTGTTTGGTTTAATTAGCAGAGAGCTTCCATTTCACGTAGATACTTGACAGAGGACAAGAAATGCTCCTAACAGTTGGCCAGTAAGAACAACGTAAGATGGCTTTAGCCACTGGTTCGATGTTGTGTCACCCAGGGAAGGGTGTTTGCCATCAAACATGGCAGTGTGAATTCTTGGCTGAGGAAAACAAACCAGTCCAAGAATCTACAGAGCAATAAGTCTTCACAGTCTGAAAGTGGCATGTACCTTTCTGAGTGCAGGGGCTCCCACAGCCCCAGAGGAAGTCCTTGCCTCTCTGCTGGCTGCCAGATCAGGCCACATTTGTTCAGTTGTTGTTCTCAGTCATAAAGGTTGCTTGTTTAAAGGGCCTGATCCCAAACACCTTGACTCTGGGTCTGCAGTGTGACAGAATGGAGGTGGTCTCTGCCCATACACGTTAGCCCTGTGTTCTGCTGTTCAATATTACATTAACCAGGTAGAACAAGGACAGGCTTTAAGTAAACTGTATTTTAATTTAGTGTCAGCCTGAAATAAAATGTGATTGTTTGCTTCACAGAAGAGGAGCCTTGGGACTGCTTAAGAGGCTTCTGTTGGCTGCCTTTCCTGTTACCTAAACCTGACAGAGCCCCCACCCTGTCTTCGATTGTACTCGACTCGCTTCAGAGCTGAAGTACTCTCCCTAGAGATCTGTAAATTTTAGACTATGGGGTGCAGCCAGATCCAATCTTGCTCTGTAATTTTAGAACCTCTGAGGTGAGAGGGATCTGAGCTGGGAGATCTCATAGGTATGTTCTAGCCAGGGTGCGCTGTGGCCAGCTGCTCAACTGCTCGGGTGCAGTACTCTGCTTGAGTGGCTGCTCATGCTGTGTGGGCTACTAGCTTGGGTCTCTGCGAGCTCTAGCATTGCTTCCCTGGGCTCTGTTTTGCTCCCTAAAATTTAAGAATTGGATCTTGTGTTGATGGATGTTCTGTTTGTCCAGCAGCCAAGTACGAGTTATTCCTCCTTCCAGCTGCGGTGTGTGAGCCAAGAGCTAGACCACATGAGCAAGGGAACCACTGTGTTTCCTGCCAGTCACCGAGTGCAGCCTGGGGCATCTCATGCCTGAGATGGACAGAGTTCAGCTGCTGTGAGGAAGAGCCCTTCCAGAAAAGCTGCTGTCAATTGGGGATGGATGGAGGGACAGAGAGCTTTTGCAGTTTTGAAGTCTAGTGTACAGGCTCTCTTCTGTTCTGTGATGCAGCCCTCCAGACTGAGGAGTAGTTGTGGGTGGCGTGTGAGGTCAGCTGACAAGAAGGAGGCTGTGGTGAAGTGCCACAGCCCAAGAACGTGCCTCCAGCTGGGCCCACACTCGATGGAGCCCCGCTACAAGGCACGATCCCCGGCTGCAAACTTTGCACCATCGTCCCTCCCCATTGTGTGACCCAGCCTACGGGATATCCTGTTTTGGGGGAAAAAAGCACAAGGAGGTCTGCAGAATGAAAGTGCCTGATGGTCTGATGAATTGTAGGCATGTCAGATTCTGCCAGAGCAGGAGCACAGGCCCTCGTCAAAGCAAGTACTGAAGGGCAACAAGGAGCAGAGAATCTCAAAGCATTCATAGAATCATCATGGCTGGAATGGACCTCCAGGGTCATCAAGTCCAGCCCTTTCTCCTAGTGCCTGATAAATGCATGTCAAAAATCAGACAGTTGAGAGTTTACTTGTGGTTTTCCTGCTGGATCTGTGTTGTGCTGCTCACTTAAAGAGTTACTAATGTTTGTTTTTGTCCCACAGTGTGTATTTAGGGAGCAACTTCAGAATCAGGCAGGCAGTTAGGAACATTTTGAATGCTCTGGCACCCTGAATGGTAGCAGTATAATAAGGTTCCTCTCTTTTTATGGCACAAATGGGTTCTGATGGTCATTGTCTTTTTCTGGAAGGCAAGAGATCTCATCATTGTGTCCCATCTCCCTCCTTTTTAGGTCAGCTATGAGATGCTGGGAAAAATCCCCATCCTAAAGAGTCTTCGCTACAGAGAGAAGCAAGCTGGCAAGGATGTTACCCTCCAAGATGAACGCTCAGACTTGGCAAATGCCAACACGCCAGCGGCGTTAAATGAGAAGGCGATGGCTGAAAATACAAGACCACATGCTGCTGCAAGCTCAGCTCAACCAGGACAACACTGTGCTGAAAGTGGTTCTCTGAGTCCCAGATCAGAGGGATCTGGCGTGGTTACTACCGTGTATGTAGGGAACATACCTCCCAGCCTGAGAGTGAGCGAGCTGAAATGTGCTTTGAGGGAATTCCACGCGACTCCTTTACGACTGACTTGGCAAGGAGCACAGCACAGGGCTTTTCTCGATTACAAGGATAAAGCAGCCGCAGAGAGAGCTGCATCCTCCCTGAAAGGCTTGAGCCTCCAGGGCAGTACTTTGCAAGTTGAGCTGGCCACTCAGAGAAGCAAAGGGCAAGTAGAAATCAATAGCCAGAAATGAGCGTGAATGGAGGCAAAACACAAGCCATGTTTTATTGTTCTGTGAGAAGCCAACCGAACTCTTGACGGATGTTAAGTGCATCCTCTGCTCTCTGCAGACCGAAGGAGTGAGGCTGGCTGGCTGTCCTCACACCTGCAAAGTGTGGTTGTCAAGGAAGATGACAGAGGGGCCATTTGTCTAGGCAGTTCTTCATGGCTGTGGGTTGATACGTCGCTCGGTGGGTAAATTTGTTAGACTGGAATCCAAAACCTGCTCCTTTGTAGCTGGGTGCAGCCTCACATAGTGAGGTGGTTACATTCTGTCCTCTCTGCCAGTTTGTGCTCCTGAGCTTCAAACCTAAGACAGGAAGTCTGTCTCAGGGGTTACAATTCTGCTTACCACAACAATGGGAGTTTTCAGTGTATTTCTCATGAAAAAGGCTGTGGGGGAGGAATTTTGCCTTTTGTGTGCTCATGCTGTGGAAACACTGCTCGGCCACCAAATTCTAGTAATAGCCTTATCAGGTGCAAGAGTTAGTACCCTCCCTTCTTCACTTCATTGTGTTAATTCAGCCCTTTGTAAACCTTGTGTTTCTTATTTCTGTCTGACAAAGGAACGTGAAAAATCAGTCTTTTCCCTAGGTGCCTTCTTCCTGGGTGCAGATGTTTATAAAACAGATGGTTTTCTTGATTATTGTGTCGCTCATAATTGGATGTGAGTCTCTTGGAAAGGAAAAGCAGGCCGAGCGCAATCCAGAACGTTCGTAGGCAACTAGTTTCACACAGAGCTGTTGGAGAAGGTGCTGGAGATAGAAGCAAGGCCTGTTCATCACCATCAGTGTGGTTTTCCTGCAGCCTCCACATCAGACAGCAGCACCAGCAGCTTGAACAGTAAGGTTTGCTCACACATGAAACACGGGGTACAGGAGGAACGAAGATTTATTTGGTTTTTGGCTTTTAATACTTTTATCCTTTGGTTTCCTATTCCTGAAAAACAAGCTGAATTTTGGCTGAACCATCCTCTCTAAACAGAAGCACTTTTGCCATTGATGCTGGGCACACAGTCAAAATAAGCATCTAAATGGATATTTTTCTAAGCATGAGTTGGAACCTTTTTTTAGCCAGAGGGTACTGTTAAGTATATTTTAAGCACGTTATTATGCCTCAAGGGTCAGATGTTTCATACAGTATTAAGTAGAAAGTTTCTCATCGTTACCATGCTCTCTGTGCAGAGGGGCTCAAGGAAATCATTGCTTCAGCTTCTTGTCACATCAGCAAAGGAAAGGTTTCTGAGAACAAACAGTGCTGTGCTCTAGAACGCTCCTTCTCTCTGATTCAAAGTCATTTTCAGTATCACTTAGTCTGAATTAAAACACAAGCACTGCAGAGTCCTCTGTGCCTTCTTTCAGTGGTTGTGTGCTTCAAGGGCAGGAGTCAGGGGTTATGTTACTGCTAAAACAGAGTCATTACATCACGAGCTTAGAAAGCAGAGGAAAGAAAAGCAACAACATTATTACACATCACTGCCTTCCCCCTTCCAAATGATGGCAAATTGAGTAACATGATCGTTTCATGTTCTTCTTGACTCTTGCAATGCTGTTGACTTCATACTCCAGGGAAAATACCAGCTACACAGGAGTGTTGCTGTAGTTTGGCTCAGAGAAGAAAACTGATTACTGTAAGCTTAAGCAGATGTGCCATTTATTAGTGTTTTGAATGGCCTGACATGTTGATGCTAAGGTAATGCTAGTTCAAATTTAAGTGGTCATTTTTGTCACCTTAAAGCCTGAAAGATCTGGATCAAAGTCATTAAAGAGTGTTTTTAATTTATAGTAGCATCTGCTCCAGGTCAGACTTGGGCACCCTGTTGCACACGCATCTGCACCAGCAGCTTCTGCGAGTTGATAGCAACTGAAGTGCAGGTACAAGTTAAATTCTGTCATAGAATCATCTTGGCTGGAAAGGACCTCCAGGATCATCAAGTCCAGCCCTCAGTCCAACATCTCCCTAACCCCTACACCATGGCCTAAAGAGCTCTGTCTACTCATTTTTTAAACACCTCCAGGTGTAGCGACTCCACCACCTCTGGGCAGCCTGTTCCAGTGCCCAACCACTCTCTCAGTAAAGAGCTTCATCCTAAGATCCAATCTAAACCTCCCCTGATGCAACTTGAGGCCATTTCCTCTGGTCCTATTAATAATTTGGGAGAAGAGACTAGCACCAGCCTCGCTACAACCTCCTTTTAGGTACCTTTAAAGAGCAATATGGTCTCCTCTAAGCATCCTCTTCTCTAGGCTAAATAGTTCCTTCAGCTACTCTTCATAGGGTCTGTTTTCCAGACCTCTCACCAGTCTTGTTGCCCTTGTCATCTCTGCTTTGAAAGGAGCAACCTGCAGGGCAATTTAAATAAAACACTGGCAGCGTGGCTTGCAGCACAGCTCTTGTATGAGCTTACCTGTGAGGAGGAGAGTGTAGCTCCTGCTTTTTGAAACTCATTGGCTCAGCAGGAGTTGGAGCTCGTACGCCCTGAAGTCACTGCAATTTCTGTCTTGTCACTGCTGCTCTTGATGTCCAGGGATGGGGCCCCTGCTGCTGCTCGGGAAGTTGCTCCTCTTTAGCTGGAAGACATTTCAATGCAAAATGCTAAATTGCCATTTCATTAAATAATGCCAGAGTGCCAAAGGCACACGCCTACATGGCCTTCTGCTGTCTTTAGCTGTGTGATGTGGATTTTTTCTTGTGGGCTGACCGAGTTCCTACTTGAGGAAACAGCAGATTTTGAAGAAAAAGTGAATGGGGCAGCCTGCATCTCTTAGATCTATTGTTTCAGGCTCTCTGCATGCTCAGGAAGACACCAGTTATCCATGAGTCACTTCTGACTTCTCTCTAAATCCACAGAGTTCTGAAATGCAAGCATGAAACTCGAGGAACTGAAGCCTGCTGATCCTATAGTTTGGCCCAGACCAAGATATTTTCTGACAGTCGAACTGTAATGTCCATGCCCTGAAGGATTTGCAGTCTGAATTAACAGGCTTTAAAGATGAGAACCATTACTCACAGAATACTAGGGATTGGGACACTGAAACATCATCTAGTCCAATCCCCCCCTGCAGGATCACCTAGATCACACACAGGAACATGTCCAGGTGGGTTTTAAACATCTCTGGAGAAGGAGACTCCACAACCCCCTGGGCAGCCCGTTCCAGTGCTCTGTCACCCTCATCGTGAAGAAGTTCCTTTTCATGTTGATGTGGAACCTCCTGTGTTCCAGCTTATACCTGTTGCCCTTTGTCCTATCATTAGAAGACACTGAGAAGAGCCTGGCTCCATCCTCCTGACACCCACCTTTCACATAGTTATAAACTTTATTGAGGTCACCCCTCATTCTTCACCTTGTACCTGTTGCAGCACTGGTGTTAACTTGGCTACGTCCATGTAGATACCGTTTGTACTTCATCCCAGGTGCATACCAGCCCTTAGGTCTCCTCTTTCTTGCTACCACCAAAGCAACACACCAGGACCTCAGAGGTGTCAGTACTTCCAGCCAGTTCTCTGTAATGGCCTTTCTGTAGCTGTTCATGCCTGGAGCAGGGGGAAGAAAGTATCTTGAAGCACGTAACACCCAGTCTCTTTCTGCAGGCGATGGGACATCCTCACTTCTCAAGAGAACCTCTACAGTGACAAAGAAGTGCCAGGGATGCTGCGGAAAGGTCTGAAATGCTGGTGATAGATGGGCAGTCTGCTTTTAATAGGGAATGAAGTGATCTCTGACACAGCCTTGATTTTTGGTTCACTTGCAGCAGCAGAGGAGCCTGCGCTTGACTGCTGCGCGATGAGAATAAAAAGTTCAGCAGTACAATGGGAAATGCTTTCCTGAGCCAACTTTGTTCAGCAGTAATTAAATACGAGGCCTTTCTATTCTCTGCACAGCCCGATGTCCTCGCTTGTCATGTGGTTCAGCACATTCTTTCCAGCTCCTTTCATGGCACAAACAAGTTGGGATGTTACTGCACACCCCTCTTTTCAAGGGTTCGCTGGAGGAAGATGCTAAACAGCTCCACGGGCTGGTTGGTCAGTGTGAGCAAACCCAGGTCCACTCTCTTGGCAGCCGGGAGGGCGTGGGACCCAGCAGTGACCACCCTAGGTGGTCACATGAGCTTCTAGGATGATCCTTACCCTTCTTCCTGTCCTCGCTTACAGGAGAGGAAACAGTACCGGGTGAGTAGAGCCTCCACCAGCTCCATTAGGCTGGAGAACGTGGTCACTCTGGAGGGGATTTTCTGTTGGATGATCTTCGTCGCAGCGCGGTGTGTGGCACAGAGCAGCGAGGCAGCATTGTGATCTGGTAACAATAACACTGAGGTGGCGGGCTGCTGCTCGGCGCTGAAAGCTATACAATCACGAGGGTTTTCCTCCAGACAGCTATGTCCATGCATTTCCTGGAACCAGCACAAGGCCACACAGCTTCAATCCGCTGAAGACAACAGCGAGTAAACAAGCCGTGTAGTCTTCTTCGAGGGGCAAGAGTCAGCAGTTGTTTGTTTCCACAAAGAGGGTTTAAAAAACCAAAACTCTCATCATCAGGGAGAGAAGGGAGTAGAGCTCTCTCCTGGGTCCCACGGCCAGGTGCCCATCTGGCCCTCCACCATCTCTGTCCCCTCCCAGAAAGCAGCCTAAGGACAGAGGCTTTAGCTCATTATCTTTGGAGACCAATAAAATAGCGCAGAAAACGGATAGTCAAACGTCTTCAAATCACGTGGAGGGTTTTTGTTTGGGGTTTGTTATGGGTTATTTGTAATTGTAGCATCTTCTACTGCTCCAAAGGGAGAGGCAAATGGTTTTCAGGGGAATGTTCCCATTGAATAATCGAGCGCTGGGGCCGCGTTTTTCTCCACAACCGCAGCAAGGGATGAAGAGGTGGAGGAAAAGCATGTGCTGGGGTTTCTCCGATTCCGGTTCCTCAGAAGGAGCAGCCCCCATGCAGCAGTTCTGGCTCTGGAGGAAACATCTGTGGCTGCGGCACAGGCAAGCGCACCCGTCCGTGAGGCAGGCTGTTGTGTACCAGTGCTTTTATTTCCTCATCTCTGTCTATTAAAGATTGTCTTCCTCCAAGAAAAGGGCACCATTTCCCATGTCTCCATGGGCAGCGTCCCTGATGTCTGCTGTAAACATCAGTTCCCTGCCCCTGCGCTGATCTAGGTATTAAAAGCCGCCGCTTTTCATCTTTCAAAGCACTGCAGAAATGTTTAGGGTCGTGTATCCTGCCATTGTTCTGGGCTGGGCATCCCACTGAAGTCACTGGGAGAAATGAGTTCAGGATACAGATCTATCTAGTCAATCTTTACGGTGGCCCCAGTAACATCCCCATTTTACAGATGGGAAAGCGAGGCAGGCAGAGATGGCTCCTGATAGACTGGTGGTTCCTACCACCTTGGGAAAACAGCTGGAGACAACAGACCAAAAACCCATCAAGAGCTCTCAGAAAAGTCACCGGTGAACAAACCCCAGTCCCGTAGCGTGGGAGCCTTTGGTACTTGATGTCCCACATGGGCACCTTGTTGCTTCCCAATGGAGAGCTATAGCATCATGGTCACTGCCTCCATGTTGTGGCCAGCAAGAGTCAGACCTGCAGGTCCTCCTGCCTTCCAGTCAGAGTCAGAGACGCCAACCACAGCTCTTGCACCCCATGAGACCAGACAGGAGATAGAACCTGGGGTAACTCCCCCCAAACAAGCCTCCTCCAGAGGCCCTGTAGGTCGCATAGGCAAGTTACAGCCCACCCGCCCCACACAGGAACTCCTGGGGCTAAACCACAGGGCCACCTTTTTTCTTCAAGGACTAAAACAAACATCCAGGGCTGTTAGACGGGAGGGGAAAAATAAGCATCAGGGAAAGAAGGGAAACTTTCATGAAATGCTGTGAGAGCTTCTACATTTCTAGGCAGTGGTGTATCCGTTGCTGCCACTCCTTAGTCTTTGTAAGTGAATAATTGCTCAGGCAAGATTGATACTCACATTTTTCCACAGGGGTATCTTGTTTTCAGAGCCTTTCCAGGCACCTGCGCTGCTCAGACTCCAAAGTGCAGCACTTTGAGCTCTCTGAAGGAGGAGGTTACTCAGGTGGCTGATCAGCAGCTCTGCCATCGCAGAGGAACACAATCGCCGCCGCCAGCTCTGCTCCAAGTGAGCTCTTGGTTACCGTTAGCTGCCTGCAAAACTTTCCAGGCCCTGTCATCCTGCTTTCCCAGGTGGTTGCTTATTTTCTCAGTAATTAGCCTGGAGCTGAGTCCTGAACCACAGAACTGCACTTCTGTACCACCCCAGGTCTTTCAGTTCCTGCTGCTTTAAGTAAAGAACCACCTACCTCCACACTCATTTACACCAGGAACTACTGGAGTGAACCAGCACCAGCAGCACCCCTGCATCTCCTTCCATAACTGAACAGGGGTGGTTTGATCTCTAGGAGTGTTGCTTGCTCCCTGATGCTCGTGGCCTGCAGGCTTCTTGGGATGACTGTGACAGGCATCCCAGAAGAGGCAGTTTGTGTTTAGGACACAGTGGTTCACCTCAGTGGTATTTTCTGAAGGATCTGCAACAGTTTAACTCTGTTTAAGACCAAAGTTAAAACACTTATTCAAAAGTCTGATGGATCGGAACAACCTGTGATGATGGGAGTTGGTCTCAAAGAGCCTGTGGAAATAGATCTCCAGCCCAAAGAGTCCACAGCCATGAAGTTTATTCCTTCCGTCATCTTTCCTTAGTCTGATTTTCTTTCTTACTAGGCAAGATGAACACTGGCAGTGAATGTTATTTAGCAAATCATAGAATCATTAGGGATTGGAAGGGACCTCAAAAGATCATCCAGTCCAAGCCCCCTGCCACAGCAGGATCACCTAGACCAAGTCACAGGAACACATGCCTTCCCTCACTTGTTGAGCCAATCTCATCATCATGTCAATGAGTAAAATCAACGCACAACTGAGGAGTTGCTGCTAGCACCCAGAGCATCTCCTGTGCATCAAGGGCCTCCTGTAGCCTCCGCTCATCTGCATCAAGGATTCATCTTTTAGGATGACCCCCAGCAGCAAAGATTTCTTGGTGGGGAGATGTGTTTTGCCAGTTCCCCAACCTAACAGAGGGAGGCAGCCACCAGAAGAAATCAAGTAGTGTTTATTGTCTGGCTCTACAGGACACACAAACAAAGCAACACAGCCAGCAACAGGAAACACAAAGGAAACAATAAACCTACTTGTTGCAGGTGCAACAGAAAGCAAACTGACCCAAAAATACAACAACAGGGAAACCCACCACAGTCCATGTCCTACCACAACCACACAGAGACCACCACAGAAAATATATGAGAAATGCATGACCCAGCTCCTCACCCTGGCCCAGCTCATCCTGTCCTGCTGTTGCCGGGAGCTCAGATTGTGAGAGAGGTGGTTGAAGGTCCTTCCAACAGCACGGAAACTCTGCAGGACCCACCCACCAACAGACTCCCATCTCTCTCTTGATGCAAATGGGTGCTGCTTTTATGCTGGGAGGGGCACTAGGAGGGGTCACTCAGGGCCCAGGTGCAGCCACTCAGGGCTGCTCAAGACGGTCAAGAACCTCTCATGAATTTGACTTTTCCTCCTGGATGGCTTCCTTACAACAGAGGGGACCATCCCTCATGTCAAGATCTGGTCATTGAGCGTCCCCACCACTCAGTTTGGGGATCAAGGTGTCTATTCCCAGCAGATAAGCGTTCCTGATCCAGAAGCATCCCCACGGGTTTGTTTCTCCTGGCACGTTCCAGCCCCAGGGACACTGCAACGCTGAATCTCATGATGCGACAGAGGGATGGTCACCTCCAGCCTCCGGGGCCCGCAGCGGAGAAGAAAACGCACAACAGTGGAAGAAAACAAACCTCTAACACCCACCCCGTGGAGCAAAGGTCAAAACCTGCCAGAACCGGACGGATTTAACCCGCATTTGGGGAAATCTGCTGGGTCGGGGGAAGCCGGGGGCGAGGGGCTGGTGGTGCCGCCTCTCCGCCACCAGGTGTCGCTGCCGCCAAGGAAAAGGCGCCGCCCGCCCACTCCCCCGGCCCTCTCCCCCTTCCCCGACGGGGCATGCCCCCCAGACTCCCCTACCGACTCCTGGTTCCGCCTAATCCCATCCCTTCCTCACTCCTGCCGGCCCCCGATGCCCACAGCGGGGATCTTTTCAGTCTCTCTCTTCCCTTTCCTGAGAGGCTGCTCGATGCCATCTGTGATTAGACGCTGCTCCCCATAAAGGGCTACAGATCTCCGTGACCCGTCACTGCGTGTCCCCCACACATCCCAACGAGGGATCCAGCCCCACATCTCCTTTAGAGGGGCTCCACAGTGCACATCCCTGCCTGGATCCTAGCATGATCCCAACAGCTCCCTCAAGCTGTTCTCCTACATGGGACCCCGTACCACCCCCAAGCATCTCTGGGAACACAAGCCCAGGGGCAGGTGACAGTGGGGTGACAGCTCCAGCTCTGTGGTGGCCTGCAAGGATGGGAGAGAGCACCCAGGGAGGAGCATGGAGAAGCATTTAGGCTCCCAGCCATCCAAATCCTCACTAGAGCAGCTCACAGCCCTAGGTGCAGCACAGCTGGGAACCCCAGTCTCCTTAGCCAGGGATATGGCTTGTGCCAAATCCTGCTGCACACACCAGACCCTCTTAGTCATCACTCTCCAAAACTTCAACCATGGGCCTGCACTGAGCATCTGCAATGAAAACTGTTTCCTGTGGTAGAAACTCCAAAAACCCAAATAAAGCTGCAGTGTTCAATCACCCACTGATTGGGAAGTGGGTGACGAGGAGCAGAGGGCAGCTTAGCGATGCTGAACTGAGCCACAGCAGCTGATCCTGGGCAGATCTGGGCTGTTCCGTGAAGAAATACCACATTTTTGAGCAAGCTCATGTCTGATCTCCTCTTACAGGGCTCCAACAACATTTCTGAGTCTTCTAGCAGAGCTCAGCCGATCCCGCAAATGCACCAGCGGGAGCATGTACAAAGGCACCGCTCGTGATAACAGCTAGGAGGAGGGGTTTGCCATCCCCTGGCACAATATATGCAGGGAAAACCCAAGTTTGTCCTGTGCAAATGAAGGGCTAGGGGCCGGAGCCTGGGGGGTTCCATCCTCTCGTCCCTGGTGTAGGTGTCTGAGAAGGAGAGCTGTCTGTTTAGACTGCGCTCACTCGCTTGAGGAACACGTGGCGCCCATGGTATGCGGTGGTTCTGTTATTCCAGGTTTGGAAACTGATGGGAGGGAGGAAAATTAATCGCATAAGCCTTTATTGGGGAAGCAGATATCAAACCCCTTCAAGCTGGGACCTGAGGCTTGCAAGGTGCCCGCTTGCCCTTTCTAGCCAAGCTGCAAAGGCATCGGTATCGCAGGCAAGAGGAGCGACTCCCAGGTTAATCTGAAGGACGAAAATGAACCTTAGGGAGTGACAGTGAGATTTCAAGGAAGAAAGAACCTCTTGGCAGACTGAACTCCTAAGGCTGGACCTTTATCTCGGCCACACCTAGCGGAGATATGTGCTCCAGGAGCAAAACTCCTCCATAAGAGCAGCGACAAAGCGCTTCACCTCCAACAGGGACGGGCAGCAGGGCAGGCGACGGAGGGAAGGATCAACCCACAAAGGCATAAAACCAGGGAAACCCCAACACACACCACAGGTTGCTTGGTGCTACCTTCAACAGCTCTAAAAACCCAAATCCCCCCAATACAACAACAAAAAACCTCACCAGAAAGGTCTCCACCAACGCTAACAAATCCTTTCCCCCACCTGCTTTAATTAAAATAATAATTAGCTTGTTGTTGTTACCAGCTGACTTTGCTTTTAATTGAGCCGATCGCACTCGGTGTAGTTAGTGTGCAGTAACCTGACTTCCGTGGATAAAGACACAGCCCAAGGGTTCCGATTAATTCACGTGCATGTCTATTTGTAGTGTGAGTGTTGATAAACACCCAGGGATTAAGCAAAGAATTTCTGTGATACGGTAATAGCCTTAATTACACCAAATAAACCCAAACCTCACGCCAAAATACTCAGTTTTTCCAATGAGCTGCATCCTTGCTGCCTGCTCTCCTCTCGCTGCCCAGTGCAGAGGGCAGCGATGCTGCAGGAATTCAGCTCCTTCATTTTAATTCATATTGTTATTGTTATTATTTCTTTATTTTCACGCAGGGGAAAACAAAATCCTCAGGAACATTCAGCGCTCTCCTCGACCGGGCCGTTACCCACAGAGGTTCCACGGGGATCTCCAACAACCTCCCGTGTCCCTCTTGGGGTAAAAGAGGGGAGAAAAGGAGTCGGAGGCTCCATCCTTGAAGCCAAATGCTGAATCATAGAATCACAGGACATTAGGGGTTGGAAGGGACCTCGAGAGATCATCCAGTCCAATCCCCCTGCCACAGCAGGATCCCCTAGATCGAGGCGCACAGGAACATAAGAGGCAAAGAGCTGTCAAGCTGCACCTCTGGCCTTCTTCTCGGGAGAAAATATGTTAGCAAGTTGTAATAATACTAAGAGTACAGCTCATACTAATAGCAGGAGCAATGTTAAGAAATATTACTAGAAAAATTCATATCGTATATATAACAAGAATACAAAAAATCACCTCCAGTCTGCCTCCCTCCTCATTTCATTCTCCTCACTGGAAGTGTTTCCACACAGTGAAAGGAGGAATCAGCCTAGGACACAGAACCCACAGCCAAACCCTAAAAAAAAAAAGCCCTTTTCCAGTCTACACCGAGATGGGAAATTATTGCCTCAAACTCCGGAAGGTTGGCGGGGGCCAGGGCTGGGCGCTTTGCGGAGCCCGTCGGGAGGCCACAGACTCCTCAGATATAATTACGCGTGTTAACACCGCATGCTCGTTTATTTGCTGCTCATACAGTCGTGAAGCCCATGTACAAATAACATACAAGTTTTTATTTCGCTTTGAGGTTTTGGGTTTTTTTCCTTTAGGGGCAAAACGTACAGAAAAGGGGCAACCAAACCCCTGCTTAATTACAATTTTATACAGTGCAGGAAGAATTCGAATAGGTGTCACTGAACTGTACAAAGTCAGGGAGAAACAACAAAAATATATAAGGAGTGGGGTGGTGGGGAGGGGACAGGGCGGGTAGGGAGGGAGATGGAGGGCAAATAATCCTTCATTATATATATATTTCTATAAAAACATATGGAGGGTTGTCTTTACACAAGAGAGCGGCTTAAAAATTTACAAAGGTTAACTATAAAAACAACAACCCCCCCACAAATCTATATGGCAAATATTGCCAACAGAGATTCCTCGATTTAATACTGATCAAGTGAGACTACTCGGGTCTCGATTATTAGCAACCACAACCAAAGAAAAAAAAATAAGTGTAGAATAAATAACAGAACGAGCACGGCTGTCTCTTTTCAAAGTGCCTTATTCTCTCTGCGTAGGGTCTGCTCCCGCAGTCTTTTCTGCAGGTAAAAATGGAGGGTAAAGAAAAACAAACTCCAAATTAATAGGTTAAAAAAAATAAATCCCCTCTGAGAGATTTTTGTTTCGCCCGCTGATTATTTGTCGGAAAAAAAAAAAACTGCTTGGGAAAACAAAATCGATATTTGTCGGAAGAAGGGGCTCGAAGTGAGACGGGGACTGGGCTGAGGCAACGGGGGATCCCGCTCTTCCCCGCGGTGTAACGCAGAAGGGCTGCGGGAAGTGCTGGCTTTGGGGTCGAGGTGCTTTCCAGTCCCTCTCCTGCATCCTTCCCCCGCCACCCCACCCTCCCAGTGCCTACCAGCCGGGCTGGTGGCATCGCTCAACGCCAATTACGAAGCGGAATGAGTAGTTTCGCTTTGTTTGGGTTCGGGTTTTGTGTTGGTTTGGTTTGTTGTGGTTTGTTCTTTTTTTAAGAAGCGTCAAAACTTCATTTGTCAAACTCGCAGTCGGATATTTTTTTTGGGGGGGGGTGGGAAGGGAGGGAGGATTTTTCCTTTCTTCTCGACCCAACCCCAGGCGAAGAAGCAGAAGAAGAAGGCGGCAGAGACCATCTGTGATGAAAGACCCGTGTTGGAAGCCGGGTCCGGCCGATGCTCAGCCCCGGGGCCGCACGTCCCGCTCCCTCGGGGCTCCTGGCTGAACCTCCTGAACAAACTCCCCATCCACCGAGAGGGTCCTGGGAGAGGGGGGTGGGGGGGCTCGGTGCCCGGGTCAGGCCTGGCCGGCCCCAGGAGGTGTTTTTTCCACCCGGTATCACATAACGCACGGCTTGATGTCCTGGTATGTCACTTGTTGGTGGTAATAGGAGCCGCTGCCCGCCGAATGCATGGAGGAGGAGGCCATGGCGTTGAAAGAGAAGACGAATTCCTTTCTGTCGCACATGCTCGGAGACTGGGAGTGATACCGCGGGATGCCTGCGGGACGGGGAGGGGAGAGATCGTCAGCCATCGGAACGATATTGGGGAGAAGAGGTTGAGCGCGGCGGGAGAAAGGCGCCGTCTGGGGATCTAAGATTAAAAAATAAAACTTCCCTTTCCCCCCAAAAAAAACCCCTAAACCCTCCCAAGCCCCAGGGTCTCAGCGTAGAACTGGGTCTGGTTTGTGCACACACTCGCGGGGATCCGCGGGTGCGGACAGGTGCGGAGGAGCGAAATCCTGCGGCCCCAGGACAGCGCGGCCCAAGGATGCTTCCAGGAGCCGGAGTTGGGGTTGGGTCATATTTAGTGGGGGTTTTCTCCCCCACTGTTTTGCCCTATTGAAGGTGCTTTTCCCATCCGCTGAATGTCCGCGGGGCGCGGAGCAAGGACCCGACAGTCGTTCTCCGGGGCAGAGAATGGGGCAGAAAGGCCGACGGCGAAACGCGGCCGAGAGGGGGGCCGTTCAGGCCATTCCTGCCGTCACCTCCACACACAAAAATACCCCCAAAATCGGGGGTGCTCTGGGGAGGGAACTCCGCTCCTAGGACCCCGCTCCCGCCGCTCCGGCGCCGGTAATTTGGGTGTCAATCCGGATCAATTCCGTTATGGCCGCGGGCGGGCCCGGCGGCTCCTCGGGGAGGACTTTTTGCTCCTTTTTCCAGCAGATTTTAGGCGCCAGGAGCCAGGATCGACCCCGGGGTAGAAGGGTTCCCGCAGGCTGGCCCTGGCCCCTTGCTGGGCTCGGACTTGGCTGCTCTGCACTAGCCCGGTTGAAGCTTTTTCCCCACTTCACTTCGTGTTTTTGACCCGCTCTATTTCACTCTCGTTTACTGCCAGGCACCTCCCGCTCCCTCGAAGGACCGGGGTGATGTGCAGGGACCCACAAAATCTGCCCCTTTACCCGGCCACAGTTTCCAGAGTGTCCCCGAGAGCCTTCCCCGAGGTGAAGTGGGGCCGCAGGACGAAGTCCAGGGCTCCCGGGGCCTCCTCGTGGCCCAAACACCATCCCCCCGGCTCAAGAAGCCAGGGCGCATCCCCCCTGCGGCAGGTCCATTCCGGAGTAAATCCCCCCCGACAGCTCCATCCTGGGGCCGAGGCTGCGGGGCTCGGGGGGACCTGGGCCACCAACTTCCGCATGGGGGGAGGGTGGTGGGAGGCGATAGGCCTGGAAAACAGCCCCGAGCAGAGCCGGTGATGGGGGTGTGCGGATGAAAGACACATCGGGGGGTGTGAAAATCCCCCTCATTTTACCCCTCTGGAGCCCTCCAGGTCCAAAAGGAGGTGGAAAAGGGTCCCGTCCCGGGGTTCGTCTTCCCGCAGCTCCCTGCCCGCTTGAGCCCACAGACCGTAGGCCAGGGGTAGCCCCAGTGGAAGAGCCCTGGCCCGGCAGTTCCCAGCACTGCAGCAGCAGAGGAAAGCCCCGACGGCTGCCGGGTTGTCCCGGGGGAAGGGAGGCAAAGTGCAAAGGGGAGACCAGCGGCTCCTTTCCCGACGGGGTGATGCATGAAAAGGCAATTAGGGATCTCTGCATGGATCGACCGAGCCCCGCGGCAGCGGTCCGGACTCTCTTCCCACGCGTGTCGGCTCCTTACCTTGCAGCTCGGCGGTGTTGTGGCTGTTCTGGTGCAGGTAGGACTGGTCGAGGGAATGCGTGGAAAGGCTGGAGGACAGCGGGTTGGCCGTGGGGTTGCAGGGCGAAAGGGGCTGCTGCTTGATGTAGGATGCGCCGGTGTTCAAGGCCGCCGAGGCGGACGGTGCCCATGCCGAGGCCGAGCTGGAGTAAACCGAGTGAGGCTCCATCACGCCGCCGCCCGCGAGCAACGGGGAGGCGGGCACGGAGCTCTCGTGGTGCGGGTAGTCCCCCGCCGAGGAGCCGGTACAGCTGCCCATGTAGGAGTGCCCGCCGTTGGCGGGCAGGTGGGGCACGGAGTGTCCCGCAAGGCCCATCCCCTCGACGTTGCCGGATAAATGCCCGTTCATCATCCCCAAGCCCCCTTCGAGGGAGAGACTGTTGGGGGGGCAGGAGAGCCCGCCGGCCGAGCCCTGGAAGCCGTAGCTCTCGGGGAGGTGGTTGAAGCTGAGCCCGTTCATCATGCTGTACATGGGCTTCAGCGCCTGGCATTTCCTCCTGAAACCGCGGGGCCGGCGGCGAAACGAGCCCTCCTCGAACATGAACTCGCTGGCAGGGTCGATGGTCCAGTAGTGGCCCTTGCCCGGGCGTCCCAGCCCCTTGGGCAGCTTGATGAAGCACTCGTTGAGCGAGAGGTTGTGGCGCACCGAGTTTTTCCAGCCCTGGTAGGAGCCTCGGAAGAAGGGGAAGCGGCTCTGCAAGAACTGGTAGATCTCGCTGAGGGTCAGGCGTTTGGAGGGCGAGCTCTGGATGGCCATGACGATGAGGGCGATGTAGGAATAAGGCGGTTTCTCCGGCCGCCGGATCCCCGCGTTAGTCTTCTTCGCCTTGGGACCGGTGCTGCCCGGGGCTCCGCCGCTGCCCGCGGCGCTGCCGGTGGCCCCGCCGGGCGCCGCCGAGGCGGTGTCCATGGCCGAGTTCTGCGGCTGCTTTTCGGCCACGGAGGACATGGGGCCGTAGCTGCTCTGCACCGGAGGAGGAGGGGGCTGAGAGGACAGAGCCTGCTGCGCTTCTGCAGTCATCTACGGCCAGGTCCGCGGCGGCCAGTCCCGGCCCTCCTCCGCCACCCTCCCCCAAGCGCCCCCCCAAAAGGCCACGCTGCTGGGGGCTCGCCGACACTCACCCCCCACCCCCCCCACCCCCGGCCTCCGGCGGGGTTTCTTTCCACGGGGAAACTTCACCCCTCCGCGGATAAACAAATGGAAGCAACGACANGGCGAGGAGATCCCCGCCCCGACCCGCTCCCCCACGCCCTCCCGGGCGGCCCCCTCCGCCGTCCTGTCCCGGCCCCCCTCCGCTCCCCGCTCCCAGCTGCTGGGGCAGCTTTTAAAGAGCCCTTTCCACACCGCCCTGTCCCACCCGGGGGCTGCGCGGTGATTCCCTGCCCACTCGTACCCCTCCCTCCCTCCACGCACGTATGTGTGTGTGGAGATGTGTTATGTCACGCGTGACAGCGACGTCGCGTGGGACACCGCTCGCTTCCCACCCCCGCTCCTCTCCCCTCCCAATCTTTCCCTGCTGCTCAAAATCCCGGGGCAAAACGGGATGAGCCCCACGCGAGGCAGAGCGGAGGTTCCGCAGGCCGCGCAAAGCAGCGGAGGGGCTGGCCGAGCGCGGAGCTTCCGCACAGCGCGGAGTTTCACCCACTTGAAACCCCCTCTTCGTGCGCTCTTTTAAGCTCGGCGGGCCCGGGCAGGATGTTTATACTGAGCAATGTAAACACGGGCTCGGGGGTGCTTTAATAAAAAGAAATCGGCGAAAACTCCGCTGCCTCTCGAAATGCCCTTTTCTGCCTCCGCCGCCGGTCTGGGGATTTAGGAACGGGCTCCAAACCCCGAGCGTGCTTTAGGAGTGAGGGTGGCTTGTCGTGGGGGTGTTTTTGTGGCGTGGAGGTGTGTATCTAAATCTATACTGTTTGCGGTTGAATGCCAGGAGCCTGATGCTCAGCCCCATCGGACGCCACTGGCATACACGAGGGGTGGGGTGGGGGTGGAGGAGAGTAGGAAGGCAGGGTGGGGTAGAGACCCCCTTTGATTCCCCCCCTCCCAAATTAGCTTTTGCAAGCATCGTCCCATCGGCAGAGCTGTCGCTCAAGGTAAGTCGCTTCAAAACTTTGTCACCTTCTTGCGGACCGCGCCCGGAAACCTGCTGGGGTGGGAGGGTGGGAAGGTGGGTGTCGGGGCTGCAGGAGCCTGGGCTTGCCAGGGCTGCTGGGTGGAAGCAGAGCAGATGTGCTGGCTGCTGCAGCCTGCTCACTTAGAATCTCGGGGAAAGGAAGAAAGAAAGGAAAGGAGGGGGAAAAAAGAGAAGAAAAATCTCTTCCCCCCACCTCCTCCACTCCACCAGCCCGTCTCGCTGCAGGCCGCAGTGCTGTGGGTCTGTCCCGCTGCAGAGAGAGTCCCACACCCCAAACCTCCCAAGCCCACTGGTCCTCCAGATTCGCTTTTAAAATTGCTTGGTTTGGGGTTTTTTTTATTAAAGATAATGTAATACCTTTTAAAAGAAAGTTAGATCCCGGTCGGGTTCCCGGACTCCCTGCGCGTTGTTCACGGGCAGTTGTGAGCAGCCTCCGGGGCGCCTGGCACATCTGTGATACGACCAAGAGGGACTTCGCATCACGGGGTTTCTTCACCCCCCTGTTCATTCTTTTCACCATCATCTTCCCCCTCTCCCCCGAGATAAATCGTCCTGCAGAAAGCATCGTGTTCTCCTGTCCCCAGGGCAAGGTGGGAGCATGGCGGCTGCTCGGGGAGGGAAGAAAACCATCTCCAAAATAACTTTTTCGGGCAACGATCACCTTTCCCGGGTGCCCACAGCCGGTGGGCGGCTGGTGCAGAATAAACCCTCGCTTCTCGCTGAGTTTCCTTTCTACTTGTGCGAGCAGAGAGCGCCGCTCGCCCTCAGCTTTGCTCCGCATTTGATGCTCCCCCCTTCCCCAGGCAGGGAAGAGGGTGATTTTCTTTGCCTTGCGACTGAATCCCCCACCCGATCTGCCCCGCGAACACCCGGGGACCGAGCTCCCAACACCACGCAAAGAGCTCGTACAAAACCCACGTTCAAACCCGTCTCCACCGGCAGCGTTTCCACTCGGAAAAAAAATATCTCCGAGCAGGAAAAGTCTCCCAAAATCCAACCATGCCCCTTCCAAGAGCAGCAGTCCCTGCGCCACTGTCCCTTCCCGCTCCCGCCGCATCTTTTCGGAGTGAGGAGATTTGGTTTCCGATTTATTTCTTAGAGCCAGCAAACGTTAGAAATGGAATGAAATCGCTCCGGGTTTCATAGGCCTCGACGTGGGGTGATAGAAACGTCGGAAGGTTTTTAAACCCAGCCCGGGGATCGGGGAAAGGAGTGTTTCAGGGACGGTAAAGCCCGCCGCTGCGTGTCCGATGTACGAAGGGGATGATGGTGTGCGGGGCTGTCCTTGGTGGGCTGGAGAAGAGAGAAACCCGCCGGGACGGGGGTTGCTGGTGTCACTTTATTCCTTATTAAACCTCCGCGCAAGTCTCAGAAGCGGTTTCAGATCTGAAATGGGCCTGGGGATGGTTTGTTGATTTGGGTGGGTTTTGTGAGGAGAGAGGACCCGCTGGGTCCCGAGGAATGGGACTCACTTTTGCTGTCGTTTGGTGGTGGTTTGGTTGGGTTAATCAGGTCCAAGATTCAGGAAAGGGGGGAGGGAAAAAAAGAAGAGGAAGAAGAAAAGAACAGATAATAAAAATAATATCTGGAGCAATCAACTCTGCTAATCGCAGAGCAGAGCTGGAGTCCGTTTTGCCATCCCGGCCCCGCATGTTCCCCGCGACCACCCCTGGCCCTGCTCCGCTTCCAGTTCCTCCTCCCCTCCCCGAAACTCGGCAGTGTTTTGTGTAAAAATAGACAAATCCGAGCTTTCTTCCTTTTCCTGCGCCGAAGGTATTTTTACTAGCTAATTGCTTAAGTGAAGTCAACTTTGCAAGCAGGCCGGGTGTAATCCGAGTATGGCGATGCATATAGGTGGGATTGTTAGAGCAGGGCTGGGTGCTGCTCGCGTTGGGGCCGGGGTGTTCCTGCGAGCCCGGACCACCCAGGGAGAGGGGAGTGACCGCCTCATGTCCCCCTCCCGGCTCCCCCTGCTTCGCATTAACACCACCCGCAGGACACCCCTCACTCTTCTCCTTTTCCCCAGCACCAGCCCTGTACCTTCGGCTGAGGGTTGCTTTTTTCCCTGCTTTTTCTAGTCACGGCCATCCCCGTGGCCGCTGGCCCCAAATCCGAGGCGAATTGATCCCTAAATGTTTACTTAAGGCTTGGANGAGCTTGTGAACGAGCCGAGGGAGACCTGGAATTTGGGGGCACAGACGCACCCCCTCAAACCTTTTTGCCCCTCAAGCCCCGTCAAGCCGGTCATGTGGCGACGCTTCGTCCCACGCGTGTGCCCTGCCGTCGACGGGCCCTTTACCCGTGGCGCTCGGACTCCATCCCCGGCCTTTCGCCCCATCGGGCAGAATCCGGCCTCCAGGACGGAGGAGTTTGGGGGGAAAATGCCGAAAGCGGACGCGAAGCAGAGCCGCCGATAGTGCCTAAGGCGACTGCGGGGCGGTGCGGGCTGGCCGTCAGCAGCCGTGGCTCAGGCACCCGTTCAGCCTGCGGTCAGAAAGGAGGGAAGGAAAAAAAAACCCACTCAAGAAAAACCTTCCACTTTGTCTCCTTTACCCCCAACTCTGCCTGTCCCGACACTACTCCCCCCTTCCCCCCGCAAAGCCCAGATTTTCCATGACGTCCTTCGATGAAATATTGCAGCACAGGAATTTACAGCCTTCTTCAGCGCAGGAATTTTTAGGAATTTTCTGGCAGGACCCAGTCCTTCGCAATACAAATCGGTTCCAGCGATAATAAGCTCCGAGCGCTACCACTTAAGACACAATCGCTTCCCACAGAGACCTTCCAAATCTCTCCGGGTATTTATATCCCTGCTCGGGGACAGATAGCTAAAATACTTTCCCGGAAGGAAGGATGCTTTTTGGCTGGCTGGGATTCAGATCCGAAGATCTGGGTACCGAGAGAACCAGCGGGGTCGAGCTGGAGCGGAGCCGGGACCCGACAAGTAGTGCTCGCGGCCAACAAATTCGCCCTTAAGGGCGAAATGTGAATTCAGGTGTAAATCGAAGTGTAAATCCAAGTGTAAATCCAGGTGTAAATCCAGGCTGGCATCGCTAAGCCGACCATACTTTCTCGACACACGGTTTCTGCTTGCACCCCTCCTCTAGTGAGGGGGTCGGTGCTGAGGAGGTCCCCGAACCAAGCAGGACCATCGGGACCCTATCCAAGCTCCTTGGCAGAGCAGTGTGGAACGCAGGCGTTTTCACCTTTTCTAGCCCCGAAATCCGCCTGTTTTGTGGTAAAATTTGGGGACAGATAAACATTTCGATCCGCTGAGCTTTTTGGGGTCGGGAATCATCTCCAGCCGCCCGACGGCTCCCGGAGGAGAGCAGGCAAACGGAGAGGGCAAGGGGCTTCCCCTAGCTCAGCTTTATTTCCAATCGTATTGAACTCCTTTTTTCGTTGTTTTCTTTAAACCCAAACTCAGCCGAAATTGCACTAATATGCCGGTGATAGCGGAGAGGGGAAATTTTAGGTCGGTGGCTACGGGCAGGCGATGGCTACTGGCTCCCCGTTTCGGGCTATCACACAAAATCCCTCTGTACGAAAAGGTGACAAAAGTTAAAACGAAATAGCCCAAATCAAGAGAAAAAGATTCTTTTCTTCCACGGGTACTAAAAGCTGCGGGAACAGTATATTGTCGGGTTAAATAATAACCAAGCAGGCGGTTTAGTCTACAGTTAAATATAGAGCGAGATGCTGAGAATAGACCCGTCGGGTTTTGGGAAGGATCAGTCCCGTCCGTGTTATCCCTCGGTGCTCAGAACCCGGGGACAGCAATGCCTGGACATGGCCATCCGCTCCTGGGTACCCCCCGTCCGCTGGGCTGGGGGTGCAAGCAGCGGGAACCCAAAGAAGAAAACCACTAGTGAGGGGGGACTGGGGGACTCCGCGCGGTCCCTGCGGTGCTCAGCAGCCACCAGCCTTCTGCCTTTTCACCTATCAAGCGGGGGCTGTGGCGGCAGAACATTCCACGCAGGACACGGTGGTCCCCCATGGGGAGGGATGCAGCAAGAAGAGCAGCTGCCAATGAAGGATGCTGGGGGCAAGGCTGCTCTGGGAGAGCCGGGCAAGGTTGGCACCATCTCCGGGCCCTGACAACGACCTGCCCAGGTGCGGGAATGTCCCTGAAGCAGGAGAGGGGCTTTGTCCTTTGACTTTGTCCCTCGACTTTACCCCTCTGATCTCTGCCTTTGGAGTTTCTACACTGCCCCAGGCGAAGGCCGGCAGCCTGGATCGGAGGCGCTTCCAGTGAGCTCTGTCTTCCTGCCCTGGGGAGACCCCCCTGCCCGAACGGACGACAGTCCGCAACATCCCAGGGCAATCTCCTGACTTTTAAAACCTTGTTTTTATAATAAATTCCGCATCTAAACTCTGCTCCCCTTCCTTCCCCAACCCAAAGAGGGAGTTTCGGGACAAATGTTCACAGAAAAGGTGAAAAATCCCCGCTTTAAATACCTGCAGTTCCCTTCTCTCCTTTTGCAGAGACTTGGGGGTGGATTTGCTTGGAAGCAAAAAACCCTCCTGATTTCCACCGTTAGTGTTATTATTTTAATGAGTAAACTCCCAGCTAATGATGTATCGCTTGATAGTGGACCCTGGCCCCTCTGCAGGGCACCAGCGGGCTCGGGAACCACACACCTGGGGGTGCTGCAAACTGGAGACCCCTCTGTTCTTTGCAGTTACCAGAACAGAGTTAAAACGCACCAAAAATTAGTTCATAATCTTTCCCATCTCCTTAGAAAAACAGAAGAGCGCCTGGTGAAACGATCCCGTTGGCACAACTATGAAAAGGGATTTTTTGGCGAGGGGGTAGGTGGGGGAGGACGACGACACACGCTCTGAAAAATGTTCTGCAGGGATCAGCGCACTGGGTTGGCGTTCCAGGGAAAGATGCTGAGCGGACTCTTGAAATGCCCGACCCCAGGTGGGAAGGTTTTCCTCAGCTCTGGTGATTACGCCCCGAATTTAACGGTTTTCTGCTGCAAAACAGCAGCTTTTCTTGAGAATCGGGCTGATAACGGGGACCGGGCACATCCATCGTCCCGCTGCACGTCTGGGTTTCTTGGGGAAGGGGACATGCCTGTGCCACAGCGGGGCATGAAAGGAGAAGCAGTCTGTAAAACAAAACACCTCAACCCCAGACTCACTAGAAGTCACTAAAAATTCGAATAACGAACCCAGAACAGGTTTCGATTTTCTCGTTTTCAGAATCGTTGTCGGAATTATAAAACGCCCCAGAGCCTTTTGCAGCTCCAAATCTTCTTCACGTCCCCCTTCTTCAAATACGCAAAATCGTTTTGCATCAAAGCCCCCTGCGAATCGGGAAAGGGGGAACTTCAGCCTGGTTGCTAGAAGCAAATCCCATTCTTCTACGGAATTTGCGGGCTACCTGCGAGGGAAAGTGCTGCCCGAGGGCTTAGGCTGCACCATAGTAAATTTTTTTGTTACAGGATTATTCGTTTTTCCTTTGAGAATGATCGAATTTGAATCCTGCAGGTTGTTCCCCCCAATCTCGGCGGTGTTTCCCCCAGCGAAGCTGCAGCCGCGGGGCTTCTGCGGAGCAGCTCCAGGTTCCCCGGGCGTGGGACGGGTCGAGCCGCGGGCAGTGCCGTGAGAGCGCGGTGCCGAGAGCTCTTAAAGCTTGTTGAAACCTGTCTGCATAGTCCCGGTCGTGGGTAGGGGGGTCCGACCCCCTTCCGACCAAGATTAAACGGCTGCGATTGAAGCAAATACAGAGAGGATATGAAACTCGCTCCGGCAGATCAGGAAAGGGCATTTTATTTGCTTCGGGAAGAAGTTTTGGGGCAGAACTGGAAAGGAGCCCCGGGTCTGGTTTGCCCTGCAGCCCCACAAGAGGAAAACAGAAGAGCCCTCAAATACTGAAATAGATAAATGGGTATAGACAGAGGCTGTTCTGGAGGAGAGAGAAGGAGAGAGAGTAAGAGAGTGGGGAAGAAGGAAGAGAGAACAGGATGAACGGCAGAGAGCAAGAAAACAGGACAGAGGAACAAAGGGAGAAATGAGGAAATGAAAGGAGGGGAAGGGAAGGGAAGGGAAGGGAAGGGAAGG